>VWZY01008172.1:394848-449541 GCA_013399075.1 Chloroceryle aenea
CTGGATCTCCACCTGTAGCACCTGACAGCTCCTGTGCGATTGTAGCAAACCACAAGACAGGACAGTCAAAGGGAAGCGCTTTAAATTTGGATTTTCTTGGGGATGGGTGCTTTTTGTCTATATATTTCTGGAGCTCCAAGACTGGCTTTCTGTCCTATCACAGACTTGTACAGACCCTTTTATATATATACACTTTTATATATCTATGTATCTTTTTTTTTCCCCCCCATTTTTGTTAAGTGCAAGCAGATCATTATTTGTGTGCTGTACTGCTCAGTCTGCCCCAAACAAACCGAGTGACCCTGCTCTGGCAGGGGGGTTGGACTCGATCGCCAGAGGTCCCTTCCAACCCCTGCCATTCTGTGATTCAGGAACTGGCGATGTTTAATCACCACAAAACATACCCATAGCTGTGTCCTCCCTGCACCCCTCCGCCTGGAGGGAAATCCATGTGTAGGTGAGGAGGAAACTCTAACAAGTTGGAAGCCATGCTCCTTCCCACCAAAGAAAGCACAGATTACCCTGAAGATTCATCTCTGCCAGGCCAGCACATTAACCAAGTTTCCAGGGACCTGAGGCTTCCCCTCAGCCCTTTCCAGCCTTGCTGTGCTCACTGGGACACCACTGGTCCTCGGGGGAGTGAAAGGCATGAAAGAGTTCCCTGAAGCAAGGTCAGTTTATACTGATTAATGATCCGGCTCAACATGCCCAAGGACCTGGTGCACTCATTAGTTATCCTAAACAGCAGGTTATTACAGTAGATGATGACAGCTTCTCTGAGGAACTTTTCAAAACTCTTTTCTACACCTTTAACTACAGCCAGAACTGGAGGTGTCCTTTACCAGGGATAAAAACATCTCTAGATCAGCGCCCGGTATGGAGTCCAGCAGTTGATAAGAGAGTTATAAACAGCAACAGCATTTACAAAGCAGCAGCACAGGTAGCATGGAGGTTTTGCCACTGAATTCTGAGAGAGGGAAGACTGAGACTGGAGAGAAGGAAGAGGGTTTTTTTACACTGAGGGTGGTGAGGCCCTGGCCCAGGTTGCCCAGAGAGGCGGTTGATGCCCCAACCCTGGCACCATTCCAGGTGAGGTTGGCTAAGGTGCTGAGCACCCTGCTCTAGTTGCAGATGTCCCTGCTCAGTGCAGGGGGGTTACACTAGATAAAATTAAACCTTCCAACTCAAACCAGTCTGTGATTCTATGAATTCACATGTTCTGCTTTCAGTAAACTCAAACCCACTCTCCTCATCACGCTCAAAGTAAAGCCTGACATCCTCCCTTCTCCAGGAACCACCCAGTTCTCCTTTCTGCCTTAGAAAGTTGTGTTTCTCTGACTTTTGAAAGGCACGGGAATAAAGACATAGCTGAATTCATGAGGAAAACAAAATAAACAAAAAACCACACCCACACCAGTTTTCCCACACCTTCTGAAATCTCTGAAATTCTAAATATTTACAGACAGTCTCTTACACCTATTTACAGTCCCCAAAGTGTCACTCCACCTCTCCACATCTTCCAGTCTTTCCCATGCCCTTGCTGCTCAACTTCCCCCAAGACATTTGGCACAAGGGAGCAGACAGGACCTTGGGTCCTTCCATCTCCTGCCCATTAGTACAACACATCCAGTCCCTGCCTCACAAACACTGCAACTGCAACAGATGAGGCGAGCAAAAAGAGAATTTCCCTCATTTACAGGTTTTCAAGAGACGAAGGATCTCGCTCACAATGGTGCAAAGGGCTCTGTGGCAGAAGAACTGAACTCAAACATCTCTGTTCGTTAGTGTGACTCCAACAGTGTGTCTCCTTTCAAGAGCAGTGTGTCCAGTCATGTCCCACCAGGAGAGGACAGGAAGGACTTCGGCTGCAGACAGACAGTTTTCCCTCATTCCCCTCACCCGAGGCAAAGCAATTGTATTTTCCTGGACTTCATGACTTGAATGCACAGGTAAATGTCACACACAATGAACAGTTACAGCTCTGTCTGCGACAAAACACGGGATAGAATGCTCACCCTGATGGCAACAGTTTTCTGGTGTACTACAGGAAATTCCCTCACAGAAACACCCCAGTGGAGTCCCAGACTCCTTTCCCTTGGGAATTAAGGGATTTTAATGTATAACAATAGATGGAAACTTAAGCACATCTAAGAAAGAAGACTAGTGAGAATAATTCCTGCAGGCTCATTCCTCTTGGAAACCCCTTCAGTTGTGTCTTCAAGATAAGGTAACAGTCTGTGCATTCTGGGGAGAAGAAAAAAACAGCCAGAATACAGCAAAACAGCCACGCCTGTGCCATGGTACACAGAAGCCATCCCACTTTGTATCCTGCACTAGCCAGGCAACCAAGTACATTTTTCATCTCCATACCCAGGAGCCTCTCAGTAACTCTAGTTGGCCAGAAATAGATAAAAACTGCTGCAGAGAACGTGACAGGCACTTCTGAAATGGGAATGAAGTTATCTTATTATCAAACTCGAGGACATCTTCCGTAACCTCCCAGTTGGCATCTACTGCACGATGTAAAAAATGTAATTAGATTCTTCAGCTTTTCCATTTTTTTAGAGGCTGTGTCAGAGAAACAGTCCACACACACCCCACCAAGTGGGGACACCTCACGTGCCTCACTTCTACCCTCACGTCAACAACTCCAGTTTAAAAGCCAAAGCAGAGACAGGGAGAGAACATCAAAACCAAATTCAAGTTCCTCCCATCTCTCACCTGCTAAAACAATCTATAGTTACCTTGGTCAGCAGCATCTGTCAGGGAATTAACACAAAAGCAAGCACCATTTTGGCCCATTTATTGATTAACAAGGATATTTTCTGAGCAAACACTTTCCTTCCCCTATTAGTTCCACCCATCTAACCAGCGTGCCAGTAAAAGCACACAAGAGTCTCTTCTCCTCAGTAAGGAGAGTCAAAGGAATGAAACAAAAGGTTTGCAACGAGTGTGAGAAACAGAGGAGAAACATCAATATGTTTAAATAAAGATGCCAGCTTAACGAGCAAATAAACAGCAGCACTTCCTTCCAGATAAGAAAGAAGCAATGTTTAATCAAGGTAGTGATTTTGCACTGATGGAACCCATCCAACTACTGAAAAATAACCATTTTACTGAAGAAGATTTCCAGTTCATAGGGTTTACCATTGCAGAATAAGAATGCCTGACACTGGTCTAGTTTGTAGACACTGGTCTAGTTTGTAGACACTGGTCTAGTTTGTTTCTTTTTAACATGGGAAATTTAGAGTAGTAAATAGTAAATGCCATAATCTCTGCAGTAAACTATTTGCCCTCCCCCTCAATCACAGATGTCATCACCATCCCATATTGGGGGATGCTCCCATTCCCAGGCAAGAGAGCACTAAACAGTGTGGCTGGGGAGAATTGGATTCCACAAAAGGAGAGGCCACTGGGGACAAGAACACCACACGCTTCATTCCCATTTTCTTTTTAAGAAGCACACAATTTTTGCAGATCTTGCTACTGGGCACATTTTGTAAGGCAGCAAGTAACTCGGTTATAGATTTATCTCTCTTCTGCTAACGCTTCCTTTGTAAGATCAGCAAGCAAAGTTTCTGTAAGGTCAAAACTGGCTCTTCACCCTCTAGAGACCCAACTGGTCTTTTCAAGCAATTTAATAGCCTTTATCTCCTGAAAACATTTCAGTTGCGTGGGTGGCTCCTCTGATTCCCCTTGCATTAAAAATGTACCCGCAAGCCCCGCCGACAGCGTCAGGCACACGCTAGGAAGTGCAGCCACCAAGTGACACTTCAGCTGAGTACACAGAGATTACAGGAGCACGAGCCACAGATAACATCTATCCTCTCATGCCTATCAAACCTGAGGAGACTTCAGCCCAGCTCACGTGGTTGCCAGGCACTTTATGTGACAATAACCATACAGCTTCAGCTCGGCTCCCCCGTTAGCTGCATCACAGCAAGTTGTCCAAGCCTGTTACGCTTGCCATCGGCACCTTCTTCCACAGAAGCTTTGCCCTGCCTAGGAGGACCAGAGAAGTTCTCAACTGAACAAAACTTCCACCTTGGGAGATGCAAAGGTCTGGAAGTCCAGCAATTAAAGACATTGACTGGATAACAGGACATCTCTGTGCTGTATGTGGGGTGCAACGTGCTCCGACGAGACCAACTTCTCATGCAGACCAGCCCTCAGTCTGCCAACACTTCATCCACTTCATAGAGCAGTGAAGAAAGAGAAGCACAGCAGTGTGGAAATGTAAACTCAGAGTGCCCATGTTCACGTGTATACTTGTACACACACATTACTGTAACCTCATCTTTACTACAGGTGCTACTTAGAGGATCAGCATCAAGAAAGAACATGACTCCTGAATGCAAGGCACAGTACCTGCCACCTTTAACATGCAGGGATTAGTTTATACATGCCTCAGCCATGCACTATGAATTTTTGTACATCTTAATCTTTACTGCATGTCTTCTGGCCTACAAGGCATGAGTTCTCATTACAAAGGCCAAAAAATGCAGATCTATTGATATATTCCTATTGTCTCAGAGTTCTGCCTCAGAGTAGACCACACACTCTACTTCAACTGCCTCCAACGCTGGCTTGCCACACTAGTTTCTGGTACAAACTCCATCATCTAAACACCCAGCCTGAACCACACACCAAGCAGCTCAGCTGTACTTAGGCAAAGCTAAGAGCATCCAGACTCGGGCAGCAGAGCCTGGGTCTGAAGCAGCCCCAAGGTCTCTTTAACCAGTGGGTAGGATGCTGCTCAACAGCAATCTCACTCACACTCCACTCCACCTACCTGCTCCTCACCTGCCTCCTCCCTCGTGCTGACACCAGCATTTGGAATCAGCTGGGAACTCTGAAAACATAAAAAATAAAATAAAATCTGGCATAAGAAACACAGTGAGAAAACCACAGCCACAGGCAAGAGGAAGTCAGGAGCATCCCCGTCTGCAGCACTCCAGATGTACGCTACAAAAGCATTTTAAGTTCTTTAAATTCATTCATTTAAAGCATTTTAATTACAAACATCAACCCCTGCAGCTACAATCCAAGCACATTTTCAAGTGTCACACGGTGAGTCCTAGTCAGAGCATATAGGAAACTTCAAACAAGGCTCTTCTGCCTGGCTGAACACATCTACACCTTACATCATAAAGAGAAGTGATCATAGCCCTAATATATAAAGGTCACAGTCCAAGCATACAAACAAGGTCATACAATGTTCAGTGAAGACAACAAACTCAGAAGTCAAATCATTTCTGCAGCTTCCAAGTTGGTGCCAGACTGCATTTTGGTTTTGTCATTGCCACCACTTGAGATTGCAAATAAATTCGCATGTGCAGTCAAACTCTGTCTTCAGGAATTCACCACTTTTGAACAGATTAGCAAAAACATTTGAGAAGAGAGTTGAGCTCTTCACCTGCCAGCATCCCTTTTAATCAGTCTCAGTAACTATTCGACACAGTCACAACTGTAAATTAATGGCCTGATCACATTTAATTCCTGGCATTTATGACAACATGATCTTGATGGACCCATTTAGCATTAATAGTGCCACTGGTCATTAATTCAGGTAAAAAAAATTCCCTTTGCAACACAATATTAAACATACCAATCGATAATGATAATCTTGAAATACTACTGACTTCTCCTACACTAAATCCTGCAATGGGACTGTAAGAAAACAGAGCTGTCTGGCATGTAAAAAAGGAAAGAGCATGAAAAATTTGTTTTCAGCTAAGCCTTAAAATATCATGCAAAAGAAAGCAAACGACAAGAAAAAAGCTGAAATGAAATGGGAGAAAAAGGCATGTCTTCAATTAATCTAGAAAGTTAGGAAACCCTTAGAAGACTCAATAAGATAAACAACCTTGGGTTCAAGTCCTGTGGTCTTCATTTCCATTATTAATATAATTATCATATGTGGTGCACAGAGACCATGATGTGCCTTCCGGATTCCCACACACGAGCTGCCAGACGGAAGACTGAAATCTGTCCCCACACACAGGAATTACACTCGGATCTCTTTGCTGAGTCCCTCTGGTGCTGCAAAGCCAAGTACCCCACCAACCCAGCCTCTCTGCACATCACACCAACTCCTTCGTTCCCTTCTCCACAGTTTATTCATATACTGGAGAGAAGTTAAGGCTCCTTTTCCACATTTTTTTCCTCTGCTTAATCCGTCCATTGCCTCAGGAAGGGACTGGCCCTTCTCCATGTGGCAGTCAGACCTGCTAAGCACTCTTGTAAGTCAACTGACAAAAACTTTAAAATAAAATAATAATAAAAAAAAAAGAATGAGGGCCAGGTGTGACCCCCATTTATGAGCTCTGCATGGCTAACAGAGCACATTACTGCAGCTCATAAGCACTCCCAGAAGGGGTAATTTATAAACTAAATCCAAACCATGAGCAAGTCCAGAGCAAGCACAGCCCGATCGCAGCCTGTGCAGACTCCAGAGTCATCCTGGCAGGAGCCTGCTCCTCCAGGTTGGCCACTCCAGCTGATTCCTACACCTCCTGTCTTCAGCTGAAAAAGGCAAATGAGGAAAGGTAACATCCTGCTAAACTTAAGATACCAAATCACAGAAACATAGAGATGTCTGGGGTGGAAGGGACCTCTAGAGGTTGTGTATCCCTGCCAAGAGAAACTGCTCCTACAGGGTGGCTGAGGGCACCCAGCACCTTACAGCAGAGCTGGATCCTGCTGCACTCTCTGAACTAGGCTACGTCTGACTGAGGCAGAATATTAGTTGGTCTCCCTGCAAATTAAATTCATTGGTACAATTTTATGCACCTGATGAAGGAAGTTTTCTTTCAAACTCAATCCAGATAGTAGGTCTTAAAAATAAATTCTGCTGCTCTGTGTGGGGGTACAAGAGGAAGGGCCAGTCCTTTTTCCAAAGCCTGTCTCAATCTTTTCATTGCTCTGCGTTGGTAGCACCAAAAGGCAGGTTCAGAATTTCCAGTTAACATATTCAGGAAAAAAAAAAGGGAGAAATCACTTTTACTAAGCAGACATCACTTATGCAAAGAGCAAACGAGAAGGATCTCAATTTCCTGATGGGAGACTTTTCTGTAAGCAGGTCCAACATCTTGGAGAGCTCAGAATTGCATAAAGTCCCAAACCAGCTTGTTAAAGGCAGGATTTTGTGACCCACTCAAAGAATTTTTTCAGAGCCTTACAGAACTGGAGCAGAAGATACTTTTGCAGATTACATCCTGCTACAGCCATTGCGTGTGAAGTGCTCCCAGTACATTACAAGGAAACATTTGTCCCTTCTGAGGACCTTTTACACAGCATGGCTTGGATCTTCCCTACCCACCTTAATAGAGCCCAAGGAACACAAATCAGCTTCTCCCAAGCTTATTTGGGTGTTGAGTATTTCAAGCTCTAGGTACCCTCAAAACTTTAAATACAGCAAAACGAGCTGGGTGCTGCCATCTCACTTAACTTCACTGACTGCAGAAAAATAGCCTGAAAACCCATTTCCTCCCTCAGCTAATTCATCTTCCCTGCACGGCCATACACCAGCAGAGCAGTGTGCCCCCGACAGCCACTGATGCACTGGCTTTTAATGCTGATTTCATACATCTTGTTGGAGTAAAGCCATGACAGAGGCGTTTGTTATTCCTTCTCCTCCGAGCTGGTACCAAACCACAAACAAGGTCTTTGCTGTAAGACCAGTCAAATGCAGTTTAGTTTATTCCCTTAAAGCAACGTGGAGTATCTTTACTTAATTCTGATTTTTAGAATGCAAAGCTAGTTTTAAATCTAAGAGGTTTTGTTTGTTTGTTTTTAAATAGGAGTTATATTACAGACTAATTCTTCCACACTCCACTCGGACATTCAAATAACCTTTCAAGTACTCCAGAGAACAATGCCCACCCCAAATTTCAGTGTTAGAAAGTTCTTTTTAAAGTCACACACATAATACAGCTCTGACTTCCGAGGTTAACTCAACCTTTATAAATATAGCCTAGTGTCAAGCACTGCTTTCAGCAAGTACCAAAGACCGAATGCTCCGATTTGCATTCTCCTCAGAGGTCAGTACTTCACTTGGAAAAACAGAGAGGTGAAAAATCCGGGCAGTTTGTTTCTCTTTATCACTCTACAGCTATATACGAGGTGGAAAAGTCAGAAATCTTCTTGTTCTAGCAGCCTAAGTGTCATAGGACCCATCTTTTCTTTAACCTACATTCTAAATATGAAAGGGGAGGGAGTAAGTTCAAGTACAACTAAAATTCAAGTGCTCTATGGGTGTCATTCCAATCTCTATTCAAATCATCAGCAATAATTCAGCTACAGCAGCCGGTGACAAAGTTAACTGGAAAAAACCAAACCATGCAACACAAGATGTAACAGGGCTGTTGAAGTTTGCTATTTGCCAGCTCAGATCTCAGTCGCCATCAGGGATCTGTCTGGCCTGAAGCACTGTCCTCAGCCCCACACCACAGCCATGTGTTTCACATTAAAACGAAGGACAAGCAAAAGTCCTTCAGGGTTCGGCCGCAGTCGTCTTTTTAAAATCACGCACTCGTCCCACGGTTGCATAACCAGGCACAAGCAGACCTCTGCTTCCCATGACTGCCCTGCTGCTGCTGACATCTGACAGCACTCCCGAGCCGGGCACCAAGCGAGGAGGGAACAAATACAACATCTCAGAATAACAGAGAGCAACCGTCACCTTCTCATCTCCAAGAGCAGCAGCACTGAGGACTACGGTAGGTGAAGCAGCTCCCACCCGGCCAGCAGTGTGGCTTTGTCAGACACCCGGGATTTGGCAACCTCTGTTTGTTACCACAGGTCTCCACCAGTTCCAGACTGATGTTGACCTATTGAGAAACACTTAATAAGCACCACATGTTCTGGGATGGGACCGAGCCCAGCACAGAAACACCAGCGCTACACAGACAGCTTCAGAAAGAGCAGCACAAGCAGTTTGGCTTTTGTGTGTCTTGCAGCAGAACAGGCAGTGGCCCACGCTCTCTGCCAGCTTTGGCCAGCATCTGCCGTGGATGTGACAGATGGCAATGCCAACACTAAATCCAGCACCCCGGCTGGGACGAAACCCTCCCAACTTCACCGCTGGAGCTGGACCGAGATGCACAAATCTCTCTCTGGTGCTGCAGGCCAAAGGCAGAATTTCTGAGGGCAATATGAACATCATACAGCTGAATCAAAGGACTTATCAGCACAGAGACAGACAGTGTAAGAGGAATGCTAGCAGAAGGCCCCAATTCCTAAAGTTAGAGACTTAAAGACACTGATTTCAGTTTTCAAATTGTGCCCTAAAAAATAAAATTATTTATATTCAACGAAACAAAGCATCCTACACCTTAGCTCCCAGAACAAGCTAGCAGCAGAGCTCCAAGTCTCCTCAGCCCTGCAAACCACCATTCTCAGAGCCACAGCTGTGGTTATGCAAAGGAAGTTCACAGCCTTATGTATTTACAGCATCACCCAACAAACCAACACAAAAATCAGCACTCGGGCAGTGCCAGCCAAATGGCAGGTGCTTCTCCAGTTGTTGCTGCAGGTGGCCATGAAAAAGCCCCTAGACAGAGGGACAGGACACTGGCAGGCAGAGGAACTAGTACAGAGCTCTCCATCAGCCAGACCAGCCTCCCCAACACAGTGCTGATGTGGTAGAGATGAGGTGAGACAACCTGCCACATCCTGAGGCAGAGGGACCTGGGCCTTGTTCAGCCTGGAGAAAAGGAGGCTCAGGGGAGACCTTCTGGCTCTCTACTACTCCCTGACAGGAGGTTGGAGCCAGGTGGGGCCAGGCTTTTCTCCCAAGGAACAAGCAACAGGACAACAGGAAACATCCTCAAGTTGCCCCAGGGCAGTTTTAGGATGGCCATGAAGAAAAACTTTTTCACTGAAAGGGTTGTCAAGGCCTGGCCCAGGCTGCCCAGGACAGTGGTGGAGTCCCCATCCCTGNCAACAAAAACAATTCTATCATTCTATCCCAGAGTTGTACTCCTGGCACCGGGATCTGAAGTCAACGCATACTGGTCAGAATAGTTCAAGATAGAAGGAAGTGGATTCCACCAAGGTGAGAGGAAAATAATGAAAGAAGTAACTCAGCCTTTGTCACACGTTTCTACAGGAAGCATAGGAACCACTGGGCAGAAGGAGCTGAGCAGCTCCTCTCTACACAAGAGCAAGCAACAGTCCCACCGCTTTTCCTCCTTCCACTGACCTCCACTTACTGCCCTCTGCCATCAGACAGACATCCTTCCAGCCTGGCTCCTCTCCACGCTGCAGAGGAGCTGCTTGCCTTCACAGAGAAGATCCCGAGACCTAGGAGACAACACAAGGCTATGCAGCAGAGAGTCCTCTCACTGCCAGGATTTGGTCCCCCCCTGCAAAACAATTTCGAAACAAGTGAAGTGGCCCCACCACAGGCCCCTTCCAGGTTCTAAGGAAAAGCTCAGAGGAGACAGGGGCCAAGGGGAAATACCAGCTGGTTCCAGCACCTTCATCTTTTTTTATCAAAGCTGTCAAAATAAATTGTCAACGACTCTCAAAAAGTCCCAGTGTTGGATACCAGAGATAAGAACCATTATGCAACAATGGAAGTGGAGAAATGAATACGCTGCATTATCTCAGAGGCTGAGAACTTCAGAAGGAAAACAGGCTACAGCATCACTAAATTCAGCCTCCAAAGGTCCCTCCTTTAATCATCAAGCATAGGCTCCAGACAAGGAATGCATTACTTTTTACTGCTTGCTAGCTGGCTGAGGGCAATTTCATTTTCTATAAGGAACACCCATAAGACATGATGGAGAGAATGTCAGGAACAAAATAAGTAGTGCATGGTACCCATCTCA
Organism: Chloroceryle aenea; assembly: GCA_013399075.1. Lineage (NCBI taxonomy): Eukaryota > Metazoa > Chordata > Aves > Coraciiformes > Cerylidae > Chloroceryle > Chloroceryle aenea. The sequence continues at coordinate 405,684 of VWZY01008172.1, forward strand.
GACACAATTCTTTCCCAGCAATCATTTCATCATTTGCAAGATTTTATTGCATTGGGTTAATAGTCTTTTTTGTCTTTTTATTACATAAACAGAGCCCGGCAAAATACAACAAGAAAAAAATAACCACCGGGAAGAGTAACAACTTAACTGGTTCCTAACACAAAACTTAATTGGCAGATTATCTTTCTCCAGGAGATTTATCCACACACTGAAGTCCCTACCATTTCCATTTTAAAATTCACACTGCAGACTACAGAGGGAGATCTTTTACCCTATTTACTACATCAGCAAGTTTGCTAAGCTTCCCTCCACGACCCTGTGTGACATCATCCTCACACTCAGCTCCTAACAACAAAAAAAAGCATTATTTGGCAATAAGAAACTCCAGCCACAGCTTCTAGCATGAGATGCAGCTTCCTTAATGCAACAGACCAGTTCCCAGCTCTCACACCACACCTCACGACAGTCACTGTCTGGCCTGGAGCATTTTGTGCATGTTTATTGTGGAAATCTCTTCCCAAGCTTACCGGAACTAATGGGCTTCAAAGTCAGGTTCTAAACTAGAGTTCAGTCCTAAAATGAGCAGCCCAAAAACCAAGGTACTCAAACCAAAGACACTGTGGGAAAAGAATCCATCAACTTTTTCTTCTGCCTGAAATTTAAGGGGTCTCTCCCTCTACCACAGAGCTGTGATGGCAACAGGACTGATTTCAGCTCTGAACCACAGAGGAACACTTCGGAGCAATCTCCGTGTGCGGGCAGGATTTCAGTGATAAATGAGTGCACTTTTTTCTTTTTGCACTACCTCAGCCATCCATCTCCACCTTGAGTATCTGGAAACACAGAGACACAAACACTGAGGTGAATCCTCCCCCTGCACCACAGCTCTGGTTTGTCACATTTCCATTGGCAAGAGAAAGCGAGGCTGAAATCGTGCGCAAGCTGAGCTATACGATGCCATAAATCACAAGTGCACTGTAACATTCAAGGAACTTCTCCTTTATACAAACAGTTTGAAGAAGGGATTTTCTCAAAGAATAAGAACAGAACCCCCACTTTGCAACAGGACTGATGGAGATTACAAAATTCACACTGGGAGGAGTGGCTGATACACCAGTGCTGTGCTGCCGTTCAACGAGACATGGACAGGCTGGAGAGTTGGGGGAGAAGAACCTCATGAAGTTTAAGAAGGGCAAGGGCAGGTCCCTGCACTTGGGGAGAATCACCCCCTGCACCAGTACAGGTGANCAGACGATCCCCAGAGGCCCCTTCCATACCCCACCACGTTCAAAGTGTGTGTCTAAAACAACTGTTCTGAGAACGACACACCTGCACTGCTGACAGCCCCATGTGCAAACTGGGACCTGTTTGCACGTACACAGGTACAGTCCACCTGCAATAAATACACCTGCAAAATACAGACAGAAGGCAAACTCCAGACCTTCTTCAGGTCCTAAATGCTGAACAACAGGCTCTGAAGATCTGCAAATGTATTGGGGAGATGAAAGGCACACAGACTCCTAAAGGGATTTTCAAAAGCACCTAAGCAAGTTAAAAGCCTTTGTAAAAATTTCACTAAGCATCTGTTCACATCTTTGGAAACTTAAATACATTTGAAATCCAATCCCAAGAGCATATTAAAGGCAAATTCAATTTGAGGAACTTAACAAGCATACTAGACCTCATTCTCCAAAAGTTGTGCTTATTCACACTTGTCGTAGTTGAGGAAAGCTTTTTAGATGTCTCTTCTAGACTGTCTGGCAGGAAAAAACAGGAAAAATTGTGCATGTGAATGAGTGATGAATCTAAGAACAAGATGAGACAGGTCGGTCTAGAGGACAACAAGTGTAGTAGGGGTTCAGAAGAAATGCAGCCAAACAACATGGACCAGACAGTCACTTCCCACTCCGAGCTGCTGCCTTCCCAGTGTTTTTTAGCCTAGGGAGCTACCATGCTTTGCGAGTCAGAGAATCTCTCTCTAGATACCTGTACAGCAGCCAGTCCACGGCCATCATGACCTCTATCCATGCCTCTGTAAGCACTGCTGTACCTCAGACACATTCCACCTGACTTCTAGACGATGGTCCTCAAACCTCCCCAGCTCTAGACCTGATGGGAAGCTGGTTGGCTACATAAGAATTTGAACAAGCCAAGTGGACCACTGGCTACTTTTTTTCCATTGTCTAAATTAATAAATACCTCAAAGATGTTTAATTGTTTTTATAAACATGTTTTAATATATCTGTCTTTATATAAATATACACACTTCAAAAAATAGACACAGAAGAATGCAAGCAGGGTGTTTAATTTGCATTTTACAAAGGTCATCTTTTCATGCAGAAAGACAGACTGCTGAAGGTTAATTAAATTAAATTTTACATTTACCCGAACTCTCCAAAGCAAGGACTGTAATAACACATTTAAATAACAGCAGGATTTTTAAAAGAAATTTCAGGACGTGATGATCAGATAAGTCCTGGAGCAAGGCAGAGGCAAATCAGCTGCATTGTACACGTTTTATTTCTCAGTTCTCTTAGAAGTTTGTTGTTCTGGATTTTTTTTAATTGCAAAATAAAAATGTTGGGAGCAGTTTACTGCTTCTGAGCTTTTGCTGTTACAATTCCAAACCTCTCATGTAACAATAACCATTCACAATTTGGGCTACAGCTGCCTTTGGACGGCAGCGTCCGCCTTTCAGTCAGGACCTCTGTGCTGATGGATGCGTGTTAGCACAAAACCCAGCAAAAGAAATCCTGTGGTAATAGAACAGCCAAAATCCTGTCAAAGGCCAAAGTAATTTCAGCCATTACATTTCTGGGTGCTTGCAGCGAGCGTGCAGCAAAATACAAACAGGGAAAGCACGCGAGAGTTGATCGCTCTCCCGAACTCCAGGCCAGGCGCAACACGCGCGGCCCAGCCGTGTGAGGATCTGCCACCCTGCACAGGCTGGTTTAGGGCAGGGTGCTCCTGAATTCCACCAAGCTCACATAAAGAGGAGGAGGAGGGATGGACAGGGAAGGAGCCCTCAGTGGCATCTGCACCCAGCAGGCAGGAGGAGCAGGAGGATCAGCTCTCTCGGCAGTGAGGACAAACAGTTCCACAGCCCCCTGATGAAAGGCTAGAAGAGAACACCGCTTCCCCACCGCCTAGAAATCACATGCTACACCTTAACGTGAGACAGCTTTAATTTTCAGTCAAGCTTTGTTACCCAGCACTAACTCTGATGTTCTTGCTATCACAAGGTCTGCCAAACAACACATGGGGACTGTGCCCTGTGCTGACATCAGGACAAGAAGAGAATCAACAAATGTGGCTTTTCAACCTTGCAACTTAAAACCAGAGCAGAAGGGAACAGCCCTGTGTGAAGGGCAACCAGCACAGAACTCCTCAAGTTCTTTGCTCTGGACAAACCTGACCAATAACCTACAAACAGAACAGCGAGCAACAAGCAGCCACTTGCTTCAGGGTGTCTTTTCCAACCCACCATGCCAGGTCAACCTGCAGAGAAGCAATGTCCAAGGTGGCTGGTGAGCCAGGAGAACAACATTCTGCTCTTCAGATTTCCTTACGTATACTTATATACACTTTTCCCAGTATACAACTGGGTCTGGTTTCATAACAAACTTCAGAGGAGTCAGAGGGAACAGCCACAGTGTTTTACCACCTAGAGAAGCCCTGGTAACACCTGGTGTTCTCAGACATCGAGCTGCTCACACGCAAAAAGCCTGTCGGGGTTTGTGTGCTGTACACAGGGCTCAGCACTCAAACTTTTACAGCAGCACCGTTAAAAATAGACTGCTTATAAATAACGATTCCCTACCACAGATTTCATTACCAGCAGGCATAGCAGTAGAATCAGACATCTAGTGTCCAGACCAATTAAAGTAATTAAAAATTCTCTTTCTCCAAAAAGGAACTACATCATCTCTCGGAGGCGTAGCACCCTCTGCAAACAGATCCAGGGGAGCCTAGATCCTACTATGTGAATTATTATGGGGTTACTGGTTTCATTGGGAATCTGCCAGTTTACACCAAGATGACAGCTTGGGAAGTCTTTCATTTCCCACGTTGCTGCAAACACTTCTGTCCTCCTGCTTGCTCAATGCATTTAATCAGATCCCTCAGCATGGTGAAGGAATTCACCGCAATTCATTCAGCTGTAAGGGGCCAAAACACCAACACCTGCTCCTGTTCTGGAAATTACTGTTGGCTCCTGGAGAGACTCTGTTACCCTAAGACCCACCTTTCCTCAAAGACTGCAAAGTTCTTTTCAATCTGATGTGATCTACCAGAGAGGTTTTTGGCATATGACAGATTCCTTGCAAACAGGAGGGGGTGGGGGAACAGAAATAATCTGCATATCTCCCAACTTACACATCTAAATCTTCACAAGTATGTTGTGATTTGCAAGGAGAGGAAGATGCTGCTTGGTCAGATGGGGTAGAGGGGAACAGGACACTGAGAGGGGGTCTCTGTGCTCTACCCAGCTCAACATCTTTGGCTACGGTCAGTGTCGTTGACCAAACGTGCAGCTTCATCAGTAGGCAGGACTCCTGAGAGTATAAATACTTGCCATGGCTTACAAGAGGTAAAATTAGAGTCTCCTTTAACTTGAGGCTGGATTCCTTCATTAGATGGGGCTGTATTTCATATAAATTTGGTTTTTATTATACAAAAATAAACCTGTACAAGAGTACTCGTGAAGAATTAGAAATCCTCCCCTAGTACATTCCAGTATGTACATATCAGTAACCAAAGACAAACACATACACTCCTAAGATTACATCTGTACTACCTTTCATATCCCTGTGCACATTTGTCAGCCTCTTTCTTGCCAGGAAAAGTCAACTACAGACTTTTCTCTCCTGAACAAAGAAAATTATCTCAGAGGATCCTTGTCAGTAGCTAAGGATGAGAATCCTTCTTATTCCTACTAATCCCCACTGTGTTTGTCACTTTGGAAGCTGTCTCCAGAGAAGTAGAGACAGCACAATCCTCAAGTTTTGGGCAAACAATGTTGCCACCAAAATAAGGTGGTAAAAAAAAAAAACCCACCACCTGACTAACCCAAAACTACTGATGCATTTAGGTTAAATTCGCCAGGCTTTCTTGACTTAGAAACAAACAGGCCCTGGGCAACAGAAGCTCCCTCTGTGTCCCTGTTGTGCCTCATAGCTCCATTCTCAAGCATCTCAAAGACTGAGCTCGAGTTGATGCTTTTCCCACAGCCAGGGAAGTTGTAACATCCAGGTCAAATCCTTCCTGTATCAACACAGGGCAGGGATTTGAGCCAGAAGTACCCGCACCATTTTGGGGAATATGTCAACAACTGGGCAGTCTGGAGCAAGCCTCGATTGCTCCCAGAGAAATTGTGCTGTTTGGCATAAACAGCTCTATCCTCGGTGGCCAGAGGAAATGGGAGAGGAAGAAGGTGGTGTGCCCAAGGCCAGAAGGATGTGCATTTGCAAGGTAAGAATCCATGCTGCAGCCTTTGCCATAGGTGACAATTCTAAAGTGGAGGCAGATGGCATTGATGCAGCTCTAGCCAGGTGTCCATTAGAATTTAAATTGAATCCTCACCAAAAAAATAAAATTGAAGTACACTCGTTTGAGCCAATAAGACAACGTAAATACTTAGCACAGAATTTGCAGTTACCTGCTTTGCTAAACCAACAGCATCTGTCTTCTCTGAGCTCCGGGTGTTTACATCACTTCAGCAGCTGACCTCTCATTTTCTTCTTGGGTCAAAAAAATAAATCTCTTAAATATTGCAGCTGGAATAAAGCCACCCTAGTGTTAGACACAGAAAACAATGTCATCTCTGTCGTTCACTATTTATCTACATGACCTAAGATGTTTAGAAGATGCACTCCCATATTTCTGCTCCTTGCTGGGAATCCTGATATTACTCCCCTGAGAGCCCCGCTTCACTAGTGGCAAATGCTTTTCAATGAGTTGCAAGACGACAATTCGATTGTAGAGGGATTGCCAACCACTGGCATTTGGCATAAGATCAATTTGCTTGCTTGCTGTTAACTAAAAACACACACTGAGGGAAAAGGGAACAAACTGCACCAAGCCGCACGTTAAATCATGTCACTTAATATGCCAGTGGGTGCTCAGATACTACACTGACAAGGAAGAAATACCAAACAATAATGCAATTACTTTAAATTATAGGGGAAATTCCAGAAATGGCAACTTCAGCAGTTACCATTTCATCCAACATCTTCATTTTCTTCAAAGACATCTGCCCTTACTATAAAAAGCAACCTTTTTCTCCTTCATCACATACTCAAGACATCAGTGAAACTCAATAGCCAGCACAGTACTCCAATTAAGCTCCATATAAGTAAAAGACACTTAGTTCTCCCTTTAAATACTCACATTTAATCACTCTTCTTTTGATACACAAATGAAATCAACTCTTGCAGTGTTTTATAGAAGGGTTTTTTCTGAGTAGGATTTTTCTTTTTAAATGCAGTTATAAGAGCAACACCATTACTGAAAAGCAAATAGCCTGGCAAAGTGCAGACGAGCTATGAAACAAGAACAGGGGGTGAAGGGAGGGATTCACAGGGGATGGAAGGAACACAGAGAATGTTACCTGGCTAAACATGGTTTAATTCTCTGAATAGAGAAAATGAGAGAAGTACACAACAGAATAGTTCCAAAAAGCTTTCCAAATAACAGAAAAATAACCTTTAAGCACTGGTGAGTTCAAATGCTTCAAAAGATACGAGTCATTTGGGGCAGACTCAAAACACTGCCTTTAATTTTGACAGTATCTTCAGCACACAGCCTGACACTGTGCCTGCTGCAGCACAGCTTCCAAGCTTTAGCTCAACTACGAAACAGCAACACTGCTTATTAAATTATTTTTTTTAAATCTAATCACAACATTAGTTTGGCTTCATTAATATCATCATCTGGTTAACAGCAGAGAACAGAATAAGAGAGAAAAGTACCAAAGCATGGATCTTGTTCTCAAATTAAGGATAACCTAGAAAATAGACTCCACAGTTACACACAGTTCATCTTCTCAATTCCATTCACTTCAAATAGCAGATTATAGTAATAGCCTTGATACACACCCCAGTGTTCAGTGCTGAGGCTTCCCCGGCAAGGAAGCTGATGTACGTGGTGAATGGATGGAGAGGAAGGAGGGAAGGAAATTTTCTATCATTGCATAGTTTAATATCATTCTAAACTATGTCTCTGAAAGCATACTGTTGTTCTAAAAGAGAAAGGCTATTCCTATGGTAAATAATACTTGGGGGGAGAGGAAGAAAATAACCCAGAAAAAACCCAACTCACCCAGCGAGCGCTTTCCCACCTAACTTTGTCATACTAAAGATAAACCAACCCACTTGCTGGCACTGCAAGCCACACGTGGGAGTTTCCTCAATGCATCTAAAACCCCAAGAGATCCACTACCTGAAAAAGCAACATATGAGAGCAGCTTCCACGTGCTCTATTCAAATGGGCAGGAGCAAGATATGGCCAGTTCTACTCAGGGCTCAGCCACCGGCTCACCTCGACCCTGAGAAAGTGACCTGGAACGAACGAGCGGAACGCTCTGCACCAGCTCCTGGCACAGCCTGGGGAGGACCCGGGAAGAACCAGTTTTCAGAGATTTGTATGGGCAAAGGCACTTGGAAAATTAGGCCAAAAGAAAGCACAGCAGAAGTGATGTCACATGTGTCAATTCCACTGCAGAAGGAGCACAAGTCCATTAGAAAGGGTTTCAGCTCTTCTGCGCTGTCACTTCCCATATGTCTCCAGATGTTAGTTTACCTCTACTGACCAGGTAACAAGATACCAAAGGCATGAAGGGTCAGAGGCAGCTTACCACCTAAGCACACACTGATGTAATAAATAAATTCCTCAAGAGGAGAAATTGGGTGGTCAGTATTAATTACACGGTTACTAAAAGTGCAAGTCCTAGAACAGCACAGATGCATCCCTGCCATTGCAAAAAGCCTCTCCTCACCACATTCCTCCCACCACCCACTCAGCTCTTCTGGACCAACACACAGCAAGGCAGAAGAGCTGGCACAGCAATGGTTTTGCAGTGGCAGCTGAGATGGTAGGGATGAACTCTCTCTCCATCAGACATCCAGAACATACCTCAAAGCAAAACTTGCTACTGGACAGCATGGTGCTTCTATGACCAGGTCAGGTCACCGGCTCCTTGAAACTCTACCAGCGCTCGTATGGATCAAGACACAAATGAACTCACACCTCTAGTAGACACTTTGTCTTTGCATCCCCTCCCTACAACAGTCTGGTCCTTCCAAGAAAGATCAAGCATAAACTTGAGCTCTGCTTTAAAGAGGGGAGAGCCTCTTCAATACAATACGTTGTACTTCTGGAGCCAAGTTCACATTCACATGCCTTTGGGAATAGGCCCAGAGGAGCCTCACGCCTTCAGAAGGCCTCACACCTTCAGAAGAAAGCACTTCTAGAACACCACAGAGGTGGATATAGGCAGCTGAGCTTAACTTCTCCTTCGGCAGGGCAGAAGACACCCCACACAAGCAACTGGGTGCCCCGCAGATCTGTGCTGGAACCACTCTGCCCGAAGAAAGCTGCCAGGAACTCGGTCATGTGGTGACTGGTTGGCAAACCCCACCTGCCTGCCTTCCTACAGGCCAAACAGGCAGCAAGTTATTTTACCCCAAAAGCACTTCCTACTTTGTGTAGTCACCACAGTTCAAGGCCACCACTCCCATGAGTGGAGTCCCCCTACCCCTAAGGGATTTAAAAGCAGTAGAGATGTGGTGCTGAGGGACATGGTTTAGTAGTGGGGCTTGGCCATGTTGGGTTAATGCTTGGACTCTATGATCTTAATAGAATTGTCTTGGTTGGAAAAGACCTTTATTTTAAGAGCCCCAGAGGAACTTACTGGGTACTGCAGCAACAGATAAAACAGTCAAGGACAAAGTACTAGCTCCATCCTGAGTTTTAAAGCTATTAGTTTAAACAGATGCTCATTATCACTAAACCAAATGATGCATCCGAGAGGGCAACCAGCAGCTTTTTAAGCAAAGGTAATAGATGAATTTTACAATAGCTATTACATAGATCCTACTGCCATTTTGCACTCACAGGGTACAAGAACTCTGCTCCTTTGATTTATACAGTTCCACTGCTAACAGTAAACACAGCAGATAAACAATACTTCATGATCCTTCTCTCGCACAAGAACACCCTGTCTTCCTTCTCCACGCTTGACAGAAAAGAGTAAGCTCTGAGAAACAACACTCCATTTTGCTGTTTTCTTTAGGTTTACTACATTTTAGACATACAGATTAAATCTGTCTTCACAAAGACCTCAGAAATAGCTGCAGCCCTTCAAAAGCAGATGTATGTATAACTTTCTCCTCTCCCCATTTCTATGAATGGCATCTCATGGTGATATAATACATTTTTTCTTAACATTAATGGACAGCCACACCAACTTGTTCCTGAAACAAGCTAAAAATACACTGTATGGTGAAGAAGCCTGAAAAATGTCATCGGTGGGATCAAGGTGTAGAAATAACCTGCTTCTGTACAGAACAAGCTCCCAGGGGTGGACGAGAAGAATGTGATGCAGTGTTCACACCCTTTTCTATCAGGGGAAATTGATGGTATTTGGTTGACCTAGAGTACCAGTCAATCAAAAGTCAGTAGAGACAAAGTAGGGAGAGAGAGGGAGAAAGGGTGCTGGAGCTGCAGCAGTCATGTGCAGAGAGAATTATGGCTGAGAAGATGGCATGATCTTTTGGGGTTGTCTGCCACAAGCTGGCCTGGGGCAGTGCACTGGGTCCTCGTCTGCTCTATGTCTTAGAAATCTGCCCTTCTTAAAGGAAAAGGCAGCAGCTCACAGGCAAAACATCAACGTGCACACGTGCAAGAAAAATAAAACTGGACTGGCCTGTCTGCCAGACCTGGCCCAGCTGCTGCCACGCTGAACTTCTGGAATTACATCACTAGTTCATGCCAATATTTGCCTCACCCTTCCTAGCTCCGGTGCCCTGGTCTTTACATTACAGCATTCATTAAAAAAAAAAGATAGATAATGTGTATTAACACCTACCAAATTACAACTCACCTCAGAGTTAAGGGTATTAAGCTTTTCTCTCTGTTGCCAAAACTCTGCTGTGTTACCTGGAGTTCTGTGCTTTGTTATGAGCCACTACTGCGTGCACCGTGACCACACATTCAAGGTTACAGTGTGCAGAAAGATGAGAGAACACAATCACAAGAATAAGAGGCAGCTCTCAAATACCTAGTTGGCAACCTTCCCCTTGTCCTCCCTCACCGTGACAGTTTGCTGCTCCTGAACATCCGATGAAGAGCTGCTAAAACCCAGCTGCACAGACAGCTGAACACCACAGCAGCAAGTCAGATACCAGAGCTTGAAACCTGATGACTGATCAGCACTGACTCCAGTAAGCCTTGGACCAAGACCAACCTCCAAGTCTCATTAAACTCATTTTTATGTAAAAATCAATAGCCCTTTTGCCTCCTCCCTCATCTGGGAGGGAACAAACAGAAGCACTTCTACAATCAGACTTAACGTCTCACGCAGGCTAAAAGAGTGAAGAGCTCCACAATGAGATTAATCAAAGTGAAGGAGTTATAATAGGCTTAAAAATGAGAGCACATTAATAACTGCTCCCTTGAGGCAAACAGACCTGGTAATCAAGCACAGGTTCAGTAGAACTCCTTTATACATCGCTGAAGCAGAATTAGCTCTGTAGCAACATGAATGAGCAAGTGATTGGCCTGGAGAGTCAGAGGCCAGGGTGGAAAGGCTCTGTAGAAATTCAATTCATCCATCAAAAAATCAGGAGAAGAGAAAGATGCTCTTCTCTTAGAAAACAGATCACGTCTGTTGGTCATTTCAGTGCAGAGATCAGGTTTTTCTACTCACCATCAAGACATTTTGCACTGCTGGCACCTCGCACGCCAAGGATGATCCAACAGTCCCCAGAATCAATCTCTTCTCTACTGTGACTCCAGGTCCAGCGCAGGACCCCAGGTTCCAGCTGGATTTAGCCATGCTTCTTCAGATCAACTCATTTGTGAGAACCAACTGACAGGTGTCCAGTTTTCTTCTTCTGTTCCTGTGACAAAAATGTATCCTAAAAGTTCTCTGCTGCCTTTGTCTTGGGTCAGGAAATTTGCCTGGAGAAACTTGCTCTCCTACCGATCTTCCTTTTGTCAGCTTCGCAGCCTACGACACTGTGATGCTCTTTGAAAGTTTAACAGAAAAGGCAAAAGAAATGAAGCCTCATCTCTATTCAAAGTTATGATTTTTCAGTGAAATGTTTTCAGGACTTTCAAGTTAAACACCGAAGTGGGAGAGGAGGACAGAAAGCAAAGCTGGCTGAATGCAACTTTTCACGGGTGTTCTGGTTCTGTAGGAACATGCAATACCTTCCCCTTCTCCATCCTCCTGTGGGCACTCAGCATATGAAAAATGTTCCAAATCCTGCCTGTGCTTACCTTCAGAAGCCCCTTAGAGAGAGCTGTCTTCATTTCACAGACTGTTAAGTGGCCTGACAGACAAATTGGCTTAATCAAAGTCAAACAGCAAGCCTGCAGCTCAGCACTGAATGGCATGAGATTGAGTTTTGCTTTTATTTATCTACTAGTTGTAACAGTTTTACATTCTTTTGTAGGAAAAAAAAATAAAAATAAGAAAATGTTGGATCAAGAGAAAGGAAAACTACACCATTATGGAGGAACAAAAAGCCCACACATGACAAGCTAAAAAAACCCTTCTGAACTTGCTGGAGTCTTTATAGCAGGGCCCCTCACGCACTCCCTAACCAGCTCCAGGTCACGAGACTTTACACCCACCCTGACAAAAGCTGGTATTGTGGGTAGATAACCACTCACTCCCATAGCTCATCTTCCAAAGGCGTGACAAGCTACCAGGAGGAATGCCAGCTGGACCCTGGAAGGTCTGTAAAACTTGGACAACAGTGAAATTAGTGAATTCGGGGGAGGAAAACATACTCTGAAACTCAAAAATGTTGAATCTGCCAAAACTTTTACATAACATAAGCTCCTATTTCAAAAAGCTCTTTTTTCATTTCAGATACGTTCGCCCTGGTTTTATGAAAATTTTGTAGCATGCTGACAAAAATCCACCCTTCTTCACCATTACCACAGCAAGCCATTAATTATACGAGCAAACAGACTGAACTTCTTCCAAGCATGTTGTGATGTCTTTCCAAACGGACTCTTGTCTGTCCATTGGGAGAAGCAGGTTCTGAAGCTGGGTCTCCTTCACACAATTCCCATCACACTCAACTAAATACAGCTAAAAATACCAGCCTGAGAACCCCATAAACTGAACATCAGCTTCCAAAGTAAAACATCTGTGGTTGCAGACACCGCATGACCCCAAGGGCTCTGTAACAAAGTCACTGTTGCTCTAAGGACTGGGAATTCAAGTCACACACACCCAGATACAACCAGAGCCATTTAACTGCCAGGCACAGTCTCAGAGGGGCATCTTGGCTCCCTGGACGGCCAAAGGAAAGAACCAGCACCTCCAAAGTAGCCCATCTTGAGGAAAACCCTATTTGCCGTGGGAAGAGTCCTCCTCCAAGTTCCATTTCTTTTCCTGTCATCTGCAGAAGGAAGCCCTAAATGACTGGTTAAATGTTTAATTCTTAGACAGCTTTAGCTACACAAAATTAACATAAACTGAAGAATTTACTCTTGACCAGAAAAAACAAACAACAAACTGCTCCACAGCTGGAGCAGTCCCTGTAGCAACCAAGCATCTCCTCTGCAGGAAAAGCAGCTTGTTGATTTGAGGGGGCAAAAAAAACCCACAAACCACCACCACAAAAAAACCACCCAAATCAAAAACAAACCCACCTGGATAATAGGCAAAATACAGCTTTAGAGTCTAAACAACAAGAGATTTTGCTCTTAATAACCAGACTCCTCCTCCTCCCAATGCAGGTTTCAGACTTTGATCCAGAGGTCTGGGCCAATTATAAATATGATGTAAAGCATGGAGTTTCCTTGATCTTTGGAGATTTTACTTATTACCTGAATTGCCTTATTTGTCTGATTCATATAATGAAGGTTTTCAAAACACCACTTTGTTCCTAAGTGATAAAAAAAGCAATCACTATAAACAACATCCTCAAGTGTTGTTTCCCCTCCTGACTAAGATTAGATGCCAATTTGGATCACGGGGAGCTGTAACACTTCCATTTCTGTGTACTATGATATTTTTACTAGGTGCAAAGATTACCTACATAATTCTCTCTTCATTTTTTAAACCATAAAAACCATCTTCTGTCATATTTATGTGATGCCTTGAACAAAGCTTTTCAAAACTAAGCTGCTGGAGCATGTTCACACTGCACTTTGTCTCACTGCTTCTGTCATTTTTATGTTACCCTTCCAGCACAGCAGAGAAGATCATACAGTGTCCCAGTTCGGATGCATGACTGTGACCTTTGAAGAGGGGTTTCCATAAAACAGGGGCAAACCAAACAGAAAGCAGATAAGAATTACACTGCTGCCTTGTTTCTGAACACAGGATAGGAAAATAAAGGCAAGGGAATTTATTCAAGGTAATAATATCTCCAGGTAATTGTCAGTTTGAAGATATTATCATATTTTATGATGCTACTGCCTTCAGGCCTCAGAAAAGTCAAAGTCTCTCTGTTGGGAGAAGCCCATCTTTGACATGGAATCGGCACAGGAACGTGCCCACAGTGCTAACACGCCGTGCCTGTGCAGACACAGCATTTTTAAAGATCAAGTTTCTTAAATTAAAACAGTGCCTCTAAAGCTCAGTCTTTCATGGCTAGGAATATAAGGTTCTCTATCAGGAAACCCTTGTAGAGCTGAATTCAGAAAGCATAATGCTAGATTGAACAGAGTAGCTTTGTTACGGGGGGGGAAGACAGAAAAGCCACAGACTTTTAACATATTTCCTATCTTTCCTGCTGTCCAAAAAAATCTAGATAATGACAGTTGATTTCAGAGTAAGTAAGCATGGGAATTTTACATCTAAATAGCAACCCAGAGTCTGGTATAGAAGGTACATACACTCCCACACCAGCACCCCTCACAATATTGACGTACTTTCTTCAGCTGGCAGCATTTTCAACTGCAAGGCCACCCCCTGGTTATCATCTCGACCCCAGGCATCGTGGAGATGGCCCTTCCCCAGGTACACAGCTCACACACACACAAACCATTTCCCTCCCTTGCCTGTAAGGCTCATGAATTGTTTATACACCATTGCCAGCATCTTCAGAAGGATGCTGTAACAGCATCCAGATGCTCTCCAGATAGCCTCAGAGAATAACCCTTGTGCCCCAAGTGCCAACTCTGTTTCTAAATCCCAAAGAAAGTTTTGGGAAAATCCTGTCCATAAAAATCAACCAAGCAGTTGTATTGGATTAGTTCCCAGATTCATGTTTTCTTTGACAGATTTGATGATGCATTCCTCCCCCCCCTCCCCAATTCCTGATTTCTTTGATCAGCAGACAGCACGGAGATGGCAGGAGCTTGCCAGCAATGCTAAGGTGAGCGTTCCTGGCAGAGATGGTTTGCCTCAGTCTCCAAAAGAGCTCCTGCTTTCTTGCAGCCACAAGCTGCTCTAGCTGTATTTACAGAGTAGTTGGGGGCTGTGAAGCAAAAATGCTTTTGGCTTAGGTGCTTAAACAGAGCTATGCTCTAGAGAAATACCGTAGTTCACATCAAACACAATCTGCTGGCACAGACGTTTTCCGTTCTGTGCCGCCTCGCTTCTGACGCTGCCGATATCCCTGTCGTATCCAAGTGCCTCCCAGCAGCGCACTAAGTGCTGCAGCTAATATCTGATGTTCGGTTCATTCTCTCCCTTCCCTGAGGGAGAATCATGTGCAGCTCAGTATGAATTGTTTTGAAAGAGTATAGGTTTTAAACAGGGACAAACAGCTTCTTCTTGAAGCTGAAAGCGTGTGCCCAAAATGAAAGGTGCTCAAGCGTATCGCGAGCAATAAAAGTTCATTTCACAGGGTAGGGCAAATATCCTTCTCTCCTTTCCATTAAAACCATCTCTTCTTCAAAAAAGGGGCTTTATCCTCTTAAAAAAGTTCCACTGAACCAAAAGGCAAATCAACAACCACTGTCCCACCAGAAACAGCCATGGAAGTTTAAGACACATCCTACTGCTAAAGTAGGCCAGGACTGTCCAACACAACTGCTCACTGCCGCTTGTGAGGTATTCTGGAGTCTTGGAATAAGAGGAACCACCCCCTTATGAGCCAACACAGCACACCAGCCTTCGTTTCCTCTCTGCTTTGCAGGCTCTCTTATTTTCATGTCACCTGCACCAAATGCTTATTATTCTCTCCATGAACTGGAACGACTCTTTCCCAGCTCCTTGGCAATACTCTGCCTCTCACTCTGATCCAGCCTCCTCAGCCGTGCACATCTTTATCTTTACACACGGTTCCTGAGACAGGCCTGCCAAGAATATCTGGTAAAGTCTGAATGAAATTGCCCAAATAGTAATGCTACAAAAATGCTGCATCTCTAGGGGATGATACAGTTAAGTTTTTCTTAATAGCTTGTGCACCTGATGGACAGAAAACACTTCCTCCTTCAAAATGAGCAAACCAGATGAAACAATTCCAATAACACTGGAACAGAGAATTAGATTTTTTTTTCAACACAGAACTTCTACATAAGATGAGAATGGTTTCCAGAGGTGTTTGAAGGTTCTTTTGTTATTTTTTTTTCTGACAAGCCATCAACATCTACAGGCCTTTATACTTGTTCACAGAACAAGTATTTTTCTGTATTAAGAAAGACAAAAAAACCCCACCCAAAACAAGAACAATTAAAAAATATTCTGCAGAGAGGGCATAAGAAAAAAACTAATGTTCTGCTCAAAAAGAGCTTTTTCTGGAATTCCCCAGCAGACCTACAAACAGCAACTGATAAAACAATTCCTGACTCTCCACCTGTTGCTGTAGCTTTCTTCTCCATGAAGAATTATACTCTACGCTACCAGCAGAAAAGAAAAAAAAAAAAGTTACAAGAAGAGACAAAAGTGTCCCTGTAGTCTTAATAGTATTTCAGATTCTCAATAATAAAAAGTCTTTTAAGAGCCAGAAAGTCACATTTGAGTCCCATATGTAGGTCAGAGACAAACTGTTCTTTCGAAGAGAAATTAGCAATTAAAATGTAGAGATTTGATTTAACATCACATAAAAAAAAAGTTTCCAAAGAAGCACATCTGCCATCTCCGCTGCGCTGGTGGACTGAGGTGCCATGAGTGGTAGAAACACTGGCAGCACAGGAACCTAGAGATCCTGCAGGTCTAGAGCTCAGCTCCCAAGCTGTTAAGTCTGAAGTCACCAAACATGTTCTGGTGACAAGCAGATGTTTTAAGCTGTAGGAGTCCATCATGAATAACCGTCCAATTTTCATGGATGAAAAAACAGGTCCACAGTGCACAGCACACTGCTCTTATCACAGGGGTCTTCTCTAGCAGGAGCACCTCCAAGCTGAGGACTTTTCTTGAGTGTTGTGGTGGGTGAAAAGTGTCAGCCAACGCAAGCAGGGCAATGGAAAGGATGGAGACAAATACATAAGGTGGGGGGGAGAGGAGAATGTTCTTGGATTTTGATGAGCACACGGCATCAAGGTAACTCACAACCACTACGACCAAGCAGAACAATTCCCGGGGAAACTGGCACCCCGAGTTAAATTTTTTCTCCCTGTGCCCACTTCAGGCTGCCTGGCTCATTTTGCCACCCTGTCCTCTCTATCACAGAGCCGTTCAGAGACGCTTCACACACAAAGCACCTATGTCCCCATGTAAGTAACAGAAATACTTTCAATGTAAGAAACAGTCAAAAATCCCAAACCTCTGCAAAATGCTACAAGAGAATTTGCACATATCTTCCAGTTCTGGTGGCACAACAATCCCCTTTGAATTGGCTCCCATGGTAACCGCAACATTAAGGTCCCCAGAGAGTCGTCTCACACAAACACAAGATTGGAAGGGATGTGTCTGTAGCTTTGCAGTTGAAGAGACAGAACACAAAGTTGATTCGATGCAAGGAGTCTCTCCTCAACAGCACCCCGCCTTCAGCTAACAGGATTCCAAATGACACCATTTCTTTCCCGAGTAACAGCTCGCATGTCACCTCCAAGACTAGAGAAGACACTTCTCCTTAGGAGCTGACCCTTGCTACCCCTCACGCCCCAGGGCAGCCTATCTGTAACACACGTACTGACAGCACTTCCCCAGCAGCTTTTTGCTCCTCAACAAGAGGCTGCTTTGTCATTTTTCCAGTTGGGCTGGTGGAAGCTCAAGGAATCCAAGGAACAAATTTCTGCATATTTTTGGGTCAACTGGGGAGTTAGCTGCTCTAGAGAAACACCACAGTGTAGTCAGTCCAGAGGTGCAGCCCAGAGAAAGTCCCTTCCACACAGATGGCTTCAATACTCCCGAAAGGAAAGGTATCCTTGGCTCTCGTATCCC
This sequence comes from Chloroceryle aenea, assembly GCA_013399075.1. Lineage (NCBI taxonomy): Eukaryota > Metazoa > Chordata > Aves > Coraciiformes > Cerylidae > Chloroceryle > Chloroceryle aenea. The sequence continues at coordinate 423,199 of VWZY01008172.1, forward strand.
ATCAAACTCCCCTTCACAAGGGCATGCCTCATCTCAGAGCTTCAGCTCCCTCACTGATTTTTCTTCACTGGCCACTCTAAGCTGCTGCAGAAAATCCTTCGAGGAACAGCTGAGGGACCTGGGGCTGTTTAGCCTGGAGAAAAGGAGGCTCAGTAGAGACTCAATCTCAACTACTCCCTGACAAGAGGTTGAAGCCAGATGGGGGGGGCTGGTCTCTTCTCCCAAGAAAAAAGCAACGGGAAAAGAGAAAGTGGGTCCAAGTTGTACCAGGGGAGGTTTAGGCTGAACATCACAAAAAAATTCAAGGGCTGGCCCAGGCTGCCCAGGGCAGGGGTAGAGTCCCCATCCCTGGAGGGGTTGCAAATCCATGGAGATGTGGTGCTGAGGGACGGGGTTTAGTGGTCACCAGTTAAACTGGCACTTACAGTTGGACTTGATCTTAAAGGGCTTTTCCAACCAAACCAATTCTGTGATACTACACCGTGCTCACACTGTGATTCAGGAGCAGTGAAATACATCCCTCCTACTCTGCCAGCCTGAGAAGATGGAGCGGTAACAACTGGCCTGCAAGCAATGAGGCAGCAGTTACTGTTCCACTGCATCACTGTGCAGCTCACTGCCCAGCACACAGAGGAGTCTGTCTCTCTCTCATTGCCACCTGCCAGCAACTGCATTTCATGCAGCACTTGGTCTAGTCAGAACCCACTGATCCTCAGGAAAGGGAGCTGATTTTAAAAACAGAACATCATACCTCTCTTGTCAGCACCTTTCTGACCTCCAGCTTGCTGTGGGGTACACACCATGACATGCACTTCAGATTTTTAATGGAATATGAAAAGAAGGAATATGTATCCTCCTTTTCACGGAGCATCCCTTAAATTCAGATAAACAGCCCTAGAAAAGGCACTTTCACAATATCCCACTGATAGACACAACTGCATTAGTGTCCCTCCTTTCCAGCCCACTAATTTATTATGATGTCAATTTGCAAACTCAGGCTCCAGCAAGACAAAAAGAGGCAGGAAAGGAATCTGAGCAAGACCTATAGTGATGAGGAGGAAACATTTTTCAGGAGAATGACCAGAAAGTGATGGCTCACTCTTTGCCCCAGAAGAAGTTATGCCTCTCAGCCAATCAAACCCTTTTGTTCATCTTCCAAACATATTTTGGCTGAGCTTCTGACTTCTAGCAAGGAGGCAGGAAATAGCAAATGAATTATCCTATCACTAAAACGATAGGCTACAAGTTTATACAGCTTTTATTTAAGGCTTCTGGTGAAAATAAGGGGGTTTTGTCTATTATTTTCTGAAGTTATTCTGCTTAATATTTATAGAACTTCAGTTACTTGCAGATAAAAATAATGCAGAGTATCTAAGGGAAGATTGCTATGAACACCACCCCTCCTTCGGGAAAGGATCTTCAAGGAGATGAGCCAGATACTTATGCAAGCAACAGGTATTTTCAATTCAGTTTCTCAGAAGTGAGAAACCGAAGAGAATTTAAAATTCCTGCCCATTTGGCAGAGCTCTTTCTGCCTCCCTCTCTCTCCGAGCCATGACATGGTAATTCACTAAGAGAATTCAAGCCCTGAATGTATCTGTTATTTTACATCTGGTTCCTGTTATTTTAACCTCAGAAGCAAATTGGGAAAAAAAAAAAGTTCAGATTTATGCTGATTGCTTATACTTTCCAAAAGTTCCCTTCCTTTGTTCTATCAGCCAGGTTATTTAAAGGATATTACCCTAATCCAACAGAAAATTTAAGAACAGGAATATTTCCAGTGAAGGCAAAAGCTCTAATGGATCAAAATACTTTGAGTTCATCATATCCTGCTTCATCTCCTAATAATTCCACTGAAACAATCCTACAGTTTCATTCTTATGCCTGCTGTTTTAGCAACAAGTCAGTCAGAGGGGTTGGGTCCCACCTTGCTACAGGTACCTCAACTATCAGATTCTTCTTCCTCTTAAACTTTTTCCACAGCTACTAACAATTGACTCTGGGCCAGCTGCCTCTGAAGAATGAGTGGTTGGACTGCACATGCAGCACCTTGGGGAATAACCAGAGAACAAGCAAAACAGCACTTTGTATAAAAACCCCAGCCTGTCGCTGCTGCTCTGTCCTCAGTACAGTCACAACTGCCCAAAGCAGAGCTACCATCACAGGAGACAAAACCAGGTTCCTCTCAACTCTACTCGCCTCACTGGGATCTGCTCATTTAAATCAAACCAGCACACGACTTTGTACAACCACAGACTTACCCAAGGCAGTTAGAGCACAAGATCTGTGAGCAAGTTAAGGAGTTTGTAAGGGCACGTTAGTCACTAAAACGAGCAGTGCTCAAGGAAATTCCCCCTGCTTTGTTCATCATGTCTTGTACTGCCCGATAGAAGACCACAGGAATGAGGAACAAATGGCACAGAATGGCAGGGGTTGGAAGGGACCTCTGGAGATTATTAAATCCAGTCCCCCTGCCACAGCAGGATCACCCAGGGCAGGCCACACAGGAACAGATCCAGGGGGGTCTTGAAAGTCTCTAGACGAGGAGACTCCACAAACTCTCTGGGCAGCCTGGTCCAGTCTCCACCACCCTCACAACAAAAGTTTTCCTCATGCTGATGTGGAACTTCTTGGGTTCCAGTTTGTGTCCATTACCTCTCATCCTATCACAGGGCCCCACTGAAAAGAGCCTGGCCCCTTCTACTTGGCACCCACCCTTCAGATATTTGATTAATAAGATTCCATCTCAGTCTTCTCCAGGCTAAAGAGCCCCAGGCATCTGCATTGCCCACGTATCCCCACAAGGACACTTCTAAAGCTGAACTGCAAGTCCACAGAAGCACACAGATGTCCCCAAAGCTAACAAACATCTGCCTCTTCTCTTAGTTCTCAGGTTTCCCTACGTTTTCCTGTTACAAAACCATACAAAGGATCTTGTTTTCTCACGAGGGGAAGGAAGAGGAGCCCAGAAATTGAAGGAACATCAGTACAAAACTAATGTCAGTGGGTTTCTTTAGATGACTAATGCAGAATTCATGTAATGGTGATAGAGTGACAAGGTATGAAAATATATCAGTGATCTTCAGAAAGCAGGAAGACAGCACTTATCTTCATTCAATCCCAGGCAAACAGAACTTCAGACATTTTCCAAGTATTTCGTAAAGTCATCGTAATAAAATATCTCAGTAAGGAAACTGGTTTACATGAAGGGGGGCTGGGACACAAAACAGAAGCCAAACAACAGCCTGGAAATCAACCCAAAATCCCACACTTTGCCAAAGCAAAGAATAAATACGAGAGTCCCATCTTGGAGTCTGCACTCTGAGTGTGCACTGTGTGTCCTGTGAATGTGAAGTGTGGAAGGGAGCAAATCTCTCTGTGTTAGGAAACATGTGGATCTTACAATTCCAGAGCTGTTTGATTGGCCTCAGTGATCTGTTGCCTGTTGTTCCATCTCTGTACCAGCCAGAAGACTGGAAGAAAGGAAAAGTGGCGGTGGACATCTATGAAAATCAGGGAACATTCTTCATCTCAAGGAAAGAAGGACAACTGTAGTCAGAGCAGCACAAGAGTCACTGTCACTCACCGAAACACGGGTGTGAGCTTTGAATAAGAAAATGTATTCCCCCTTAAATGGCACACCACAGTCTAAAATTACTCATCTCTCCCATCCAAAAGGAGCAAAGGACACTCACAACTATTAGTTTACCTGTGCTAGCAGCAGCACACTGAAGTCAGCTCCTTCACAAAGCTTGAGGATGCTAGAAAGGCACTTAAGTGGGAATGGGGGACCTCCACCTTCTAACATATTTGATTAAAATTGACTGACAGAGTCAATTATTAGCAGAGGGTGACTGCGTGAGCCTGACCACCTCCCACACAGCACAATGACGTAAGCTGATGTTTAGTAGTGTGGTCTCCTAAGGAAACATGGGAGGGAAAGGCATTTTCACTGGCACTTAAAGCAAAACCAGAGTTTAATCTGGCACCCTTCACAAGTACTCAATTAGCTTCCAATTCGAGAACAGAAAAGAACAAATTAATTGACCAGCAAAGTCTTAGAACAAGTCTGGTACTGTGCCATCGAATGGAAATGAGGGGAATCGGGATACAAACAGCCCTGCTGCAGGCGGCCAAAGTCCTCCTCTGCCAATCCCTTCCCACAGGACACCTTTGGCTCCCATCAGAAAAGCCAACACAGTAATTGCAAGACAGACAGTAGACTGAACACGTGCACCAAGAGAATTTCCAAACCAAAAAACCCCGTGAGCCGACAGACAGACATGCACACACACACCAGGCTACCAAGTGCTCCGGACCAACGTTAAGCAAAGCACAAATCAGTGCTGTAACATCATGAACAAAAACGGATGGGCGAGAGCTCCCAAAAAGCTGCATCCTGGAATTCATCTTCACACGGAGGTTAATCAGAATGACGGAGTGAGCGGTTCCACTTGTGCGTGTGCGATGTTCCCCAACCGCTCCGTCATTACAGCCTGAACTCAAGCCTTTAAAGACAGATCTGAACACTTCAGAGAGCAAAATTAACTTGGTGGTTAGCTTCCCCTTCCAAAGAATTGCATTACACAATTATCTACAGAAGTCAAAATCAGGCCACCATTTAAAGGCCACGAGGGGAATAATCCAATGATTGCAAAGGAACGAAAGCAAACAATGGTAGGTGCTCATATAGCTTGAGTCATATACACAGTGGCATTCATAATGAATACTAATTTGGGGTTCTGCTTTATAAGGCATATTCCTAAAAGGAACTTATTTTCTAATTATGAGCTCCAGTGACCGTGCACATTAAACAATGAAAACAACCGGCGATAGATATTAGCGCTGTGACAGTCCCATTATCTCTCGAGCAGCGCATGAGGATAAAGCTGTTAGCCGTCCTCACAGGCAAAATTTACTTGAAATGTCACTTCCATCCAAGATCCTACAGCTGTCACTTCACTCTCCCTCCATCCATAGCAAAAGGAGGCAATTAGAGAAAACTGAATTAAAGACCGAAGTTCTTACTTAGCAAGAATTTTCTATAGTTTAGAGATCACATCCTTAAAGTGCTCCTGCGGGCTTTGTTAAAAGCAAAACCTGAAACAAAAGAGATTGGGAAATGACTGCAATTTCTTCCTTCTTGATGCTGAACTTCTAAGGGATTTCCTGCTTATTGTCCTTCTTAGAACCCAGGGGCAGCAAAGACTCCTTTAAGGCTCCGTGTTCCTCAGGCACATGATGCATTGCTATTTTGCCACAGAGCACTTGAGGCATCCACCAGTCCTTGTTACCTCCCTACGAGCCTTCGTGGCAAACACAGCACTACTGTATTTCTCCACTGAAGAGCTTCTTGTATCTTCTAGATGTCACCTCAGGGCTCAGCTGAGTCCAACAAGCAAAAGCAGAAGCTTGATGCTCAAGAGGCCCCCGCACACACAGCTCTCCAAACAAGGGGTTATTTCCAGTTTTGCCAGACGCAAAAACAAGACAGAGAGTCGTGATAGTTTCTGAGTTCATTCACTTACAGCTTCGACCTTGCAGCCAGTAAATTTTCAAGCCGAATGGTATCACTGTGAGCAAGGAAACACTACGTGGTTTAGAAATGCCAGGAAAGCAGATGATGTGCAGCCTCTGGTAAAGTTAAAGCACCCCCCTGTAAGACAAAACCATGTTACTCAAATGGTTCTGTGTCTGCTGCATTACAGCTCTCCCAGCACCACAAGTGATTCCAGACAGACACCAAGCCCAGACAACAGCCCAGAAGTCTCAGGAGGTAAAACCTACTGGTTTATCCATGGCACAACCTATAGGAGTTTCCTAATGCAGTTTTTAGCTTAAGCAGTAATTGGCATAATACCATCATTGCCGGGCTGGATCAAAACATAAAAAAGCTACAAGGCTGCACTGTGGCTTCTCCTGGGACACTGCACAGGACAGACACACAGACAATGAGGAGTTATGTTTAGAAAACATTGGTGTTATCCCCACACAGTGCAAGCAAGAGACTTACACTGAGAACAGCAGCTCATCTCAGCTCGGGGAGCAGGAAGGCTCAGCTACTGCTCAATATCCCAAATATTGAAGCCTGATCTCTAGCAAGACTTCCTTCCAGTGATTACACAGAACAGACCTGTGAGGACAATGGCACGTGATGACAGAATATTCAGTGACAAAGGCTGGGCGAGCCATTTTGCGTTCCACACGCTGTTGCATCTTCTCCCCAGGTAAGGGATACACACCAGCCCTCACCGTACTCTGGATTCCTGAATAGAGATGCAAATAGCACTGAAGTACAGGTGTGCACTTCAAAAGAGGGTTTCTACACGGATTGGTATTGAAGCTAGGACAGAGAACGACACCTGTTCTTTAGAGCACCGCTCGAAAGTTTTGAATAAGACATCCAATTTACATTTAATAAAAATAGACCTGCTTTATTCGGAATTGTTGCTGCTGCTATTGTAGTTTGTAAGAAATGCAAATTCCCAGAAGATAAATGCATTATTCGCTTCCAGTGTGAATCAAGGAAGATTTGCAGACATTAGACTGACTCAGAGGTTAGTTCGACCAATGCCAATCACAGGAAAAATAAGCTACTGGATCTGCTTATCATAAGAGCAGCAACTGGCATCATTCAGCAAGAGAAGTATTTTGACCTATCCTATGACACTCCCAACATAGAAGGACTTTTGCCATGTGAGCACCTAAGTTCAACCTAGCAACAGCCAGACTCTGTACCTTCCTTCCCATGCATCTGGCCCCATCTTTTGTCCCAAGCCCTAAACGGCTTTTCTGGCAGGCAGCAGCAATAGAACAGTGTTTCCAAGTAAATTATGAACTACACACAAATACAAGTATTTAGGCTATATTCCAATAGATCAAAGGTTTAGCCGGTATAGTTTTTAGTTTAATGTTCTCCAAGTGCTCAGTATCTATAACCAAAGCCTTGCTTAGCTCCAGGAAGGTTTACTGGTACTTCAAGGCCAGGACTGCAATCCTGCTTGGTGTCTTCTGCTTAGTATCTTCTTTCCTCCACTCAGGATCCTGAGCCCCATCTCATGGTCACTGCAGGCAAGGCCATACCCAGCCTTCACATCCCCAACATTCCCTGGTTTTAAGTACATACATAAGCAGAACGCTACTCCACACACCACCTGTCTGCATAGCTTGCTTTCCCCTCACACACAGCCCAGGTGAGCACCACCAGCCTTACCCAAGCTACACCCATTACCCAGCAGCAAATCCAAGCTGTCAAAATGCAGCCCAAGAAGTTCAAAAAAACTGGAAAGCAAATAAGCTGTTCCCAAGGGCCCCCATCACTCGCACCATTAGCATTTTCGTATGGGATACTCTGGCCTAGACTATGAAGATGTGTGTGCTCCTGGAACACAGTTTAGTTCTTAGTCCAGTTTAGTGTTATCCAAAAAGGAATCAAATACGCATTCTGAAGCTACTCCATTATCCAAATATGAGTGCAGTAAAGTGGAACAATCAGGAGAATTAGCTTCAAAAACCTGCACTCCTAATGCAAATTTGACTTGTTCTACCTCAACAGCATCTGAATTCTTTTCTTTGTTACAACACAGAAGTACTTGGTTTTGAAAGGAACACAAGGAACACAACCAGGTTAGAAACAAGCAGGCACATTAAGCAGAAGTCAGGCTGAATAAAGATAAATCTTTGGCCACCACTCAGATGTTTTATTTGCAGCATTAGGCAACACTTTGGCAAGCACAGAGCTGTATATGCTAACATTCAATGACCCGTCCTCCAACCAGACATATTGCTTTGGTTCCTTACAGGAAATTCTTGGGCTCTTTCAAATGCCTTGACCCAGTGCCTTGAGAAATGGTCAGTAAACCTACACAGACTAAGAAGTGAGTTGCTGGTACTTTTCAAAACTGGTTGTAGGCCAAAAGGGCAAGAAAAACCCTGCCTGAGGTCATCTTCAGCCTGCTCTTTTCTAGTTCTTCCTATTAAATGGCATAAGGAAAATAGATGTCAGCTGCATTAATGGTCCCTCTGGGTGGGAATCCAGTACTGAATTACATTTTTTAAAACCAGTTCAATCTGCAGCCTGAGGCAATTTGGAAACCTAAGCAAGACATTTGTAAACCTTCCTCCATCAGACTTCGCATCAACCCACAGGCAACCGCAAGCATCAGGAAGAGAATCCCAGCTTCTGCTAGGAATCCAGGGTCGGTCTTATTTTCATTCCCTTTACTTGCATTCCCAAGTTCAAAAATCCTCAAGCTGAGCAGCCACAACAGACCACCTATTTCCAGAGAGCAGCGGCTAAAACATGGGATGGCCCACAGACCAAAACTCAGCAGGCCAGCCAAAAGTGCCACACAAGCCTGTGCACCAACAGCAGCTGAAGGCTGGACTGTGTGCTCGGGAGACCTGGGCTCCATTCCCAGATCCAGGTATACTACAGATTGTCCCTGCCCCTCTTCATCCAGGGGACAAGGTCCCCAGGACAGAAGGTCTCTTCCTTTCTGCAGAGCCTTAAAGCCACAGGGTCTCTGATAACCAGCAGAGCACAGACCATTTCCCTCCTCTTCACACCTGCACCAGCAACAGACCGACACAAATCTGCAAGCTATCAGCGACTGTAAATAAGAGGAAAATAAAAAAAATACATAATTGAGGGAAATTTGATTTGGGAGAAAACACTGAAGGGAAAGGAATAAACCAGGAGCGTTCATCAGCCGAGACATCACTTAGTCATGATCTGGAGTGCTCACACCTGCTCCGCTGTCACAGACGCCCACAGCTCGGAGACGCGCAGCAGCAGCGCCCCGACACCTCTCCTCCTGCCAAACCCAAGCACTGGAACAGCATCATCATGCCACTCAAGTTCCCGTCTAGTGAATCACTGCAACGCCTTCAAATCTCTATAGCGCAGCTCACGTAGAACGTCTGCACAAAGCAAAGCAGCCTCCTGGGTCCACCTCCAGTAGGTCAGTGCAACTCCTGAGCTGCTGAACGCATGGGTGATCTTGCCACCAGAGAGCAGTGGCCTTGGGCTGCTGGCACAGTGGGCACCCTTAGTGACACAGTCACTCAGGCCTATAAACAACCCTGTTCTGGTCACCATTTCCCATCATTCGGGTTTTGCTCTGTTAGATCATAGAGGCCTCAGCTCAGAAGAAATACCTTCAGACGTGCTGCTTGGCCCCAGCTAAGCCAGACTGATGCAAGACCGGTCCAGAGACAAGGTGCTGAAGGAAAGAAAGTAGCAAGGACCTAGGAGGAAATTCTCCATGGACTCTGTAGGTACAGGGCATCTGTAACACACATTCGGAACGGCCTCTGAAGTGCTGATCTCTGCGCCGTCACAGGCCTGACCTGAAACCCTTTGGAAATGCACCTCAGAATACTCATCTGAAGGGGGATTTGTCAGCACTTTGCTAAACAGGGACCCAGACTACAAGAGAATAAACAATACAGGATCTCTGTTTTATGACCTTGACAATTCTTTCCCAGTTCCTCTTCCTTTCTCCCGTCGGCACTGGTTATTTAGCCAAATTACATCCACATGGACTTGTTTAGTTCAGCTCCTACTCAGCTCCCGGGGGTTTGGCAGGTGATACAAGCAATGTTTTTCTTTATTATGATGTGGTATTTTCAACTACCTATACAAAAAAGTTGATATTGCACCTTCCAACAGCTAAATCAGTCCATTCTTTGGTGAGGCCACACCCTGAATCCTGGGTTCAGTTTTGGGCCCCTCAATCCAGGAAGGACATTGAGGGGCTGGAGCGTGGCCAGAGAAGGGCAATGGACCTGGGGAAGGTTCTAGAGCACAAGTCTGGTGAGGAGCAGCTGAAGGACCTAGTCTTGTTCAGTCTGAAGAAAAGGAAGCTCAGGGGAGACCACCTTGCTCTCAACAACTCCCAGACAGGAGGCTGGAGGCAGGTGGGGTTGGTCTCAAGGAAAAAGCAATAGGACAAGAGGAAACTGCCTCAAGTTGTTCCAAGGGACGTTTAAGTTGGACCTGAGCAAAAATTTCTTCCCCGCAAGGCTTGTCCAGGCCTGGCCCAGGCTGCCCAGGGCAGGGGTGAAGTCCCCAACCCTGAAGGGGTTTCAAATCCGTGGAGATGTGGTGCTGAGGGACAGGGTTTAGTGGTCACCTGGCAGTGCTGGGTTAACACTTGGACTTGATGATCTTAAGGGTCTCCTCCAACCAGAACTATTCTATGATTCTATGAAAATAGTGGAATAAACAGAAGCCAAGGTCAGCTCTTGTAACTCCTATTACTGCCTGCATGTGGTTGAGTGTGGAAAGTTTCCAAGGCAAGCAAGAAGCAGATCTTAAACCATCTTTCTGAAACTGCAATACAACTGCCAGAGTCATGGTTTTCAATCCTGACTGTTCCAGAAGTCCTGGTTTTCCTGTCTTTCTTGGTCAGACATCCCCTGCTGACTCCCCAGTGGGGAAATGACAACATTGTCATGATTCCCAGGTCCTAGTCTTCTGCCACAGCCTCTGAATCTCCATCCAAACGTTCCAGCAAGCACAGAATCACCCCTCCCACATATCCACAACCAGGGTCTTTATCCAAGCTAAACACTGTGGCTGTCTCTACGCATCAACCGAGTCAGTAACGAACCTTCAGCAAGGCCAGCTACAGACATGACACTTACCCGCACATCACGCTTAAGTGCTTAATTTATGGACAGAGCTCCTGTTCAGGCTGTACAGAAGCCACCAAGCAGCTGACCAGAATTATTTTCTGTCCGGTATAATTGCAAAGCTGGCTGCTCTGCACCATGTAACAAGTTATCATCACCCAGCAGCTGATTTGCAGTGTGTTTTTTCTCTCCACTGCGGTAGTTGAGTGCTGTCATCAAACCAATTCAGGGAAAAAAATAAATTGCTACTATTATTCAGTCTCGAACATGACGTATCCACCTTCATTCATCTTACTACAATCACTGCCGGAAATCTATCAAAATCGGTTAATCCCAGGTCCAGGGCTTGTTCCACCACATGTCCCTCAGCAAAGCACTGAGTAATATCCTGACCACCCCCAGAACTTACTAATACCACCTCAGGTAGCCTCAAATCCCAGCTTGAGTCCAGCAAAATCCTCTCTCATCATTTATGCACCATAAAGGTGCACTGAAGACTGTGACAAACAGCACACAAGCAAGTGATGGGACCAACCAACATGTGCAGCTGCTGGTGAGTTTACCTATTTCAGGACAAAAGACCACTCAGCATAACCAGGAACCCACTCAAAGCCAAGTCAGCGGGAAAGAGCTCCCAGTAAGAGTCAGCTGTTTCACCAGCTATTACACTGCAAATCTTGCATCAGGTACATAAATAACAGCAGAGAAAGCGGAGATACGGATACCATCACCTGCGAACCACTGAGATGTCAACAGTCCTAACTGGCTGGAAGATGGAAAGAAGGGGAAGACAACTGCCCTGGAGCCATAGACATTCATGTTTTGTTTGGTTTGGTTTCTTTTTCACCCCCTGGCATAAATCTATGAAGGAATTAATTCTATTATTTTTCTGTACTACTGAAAATGCTGCTGATTAGCCACCCAGACACACAATGCTGGCTCTTACAGCTGCGTTCTTTCCTTCTCTTTCAGAAGATATTAGCCACAGTTCAGATACTTAAGTGTATAAATTCAGCCAGGCATGTTTAATAAAAGCTTTACCTTCTCTCACAGCATTTTTAACGTAGAGAACAGGCTGCCTTTTACCCTTCCAGCACCATAATGAAAAAGAAACTCTTTCCATGGAATTGAAGAAAATACTGTGGCTAGCAGAGAGCCCTGTTGAGAGACAGATTAATTATCTACTTGAGCTTGCATGCAAGAGTAAGCTTGTCACAGCTAAGGGAAAAAAGCAAAAAGCCATCAGTTGGAGAAAGGTAGAAGAGCTGCTGTGCTAACATTCTTCTCCCTTAGACCTTCTGCACAGCTTGGTGCCATGAGAGAGGATAAAACAAAATCAGGCTGGGGAATTCGCCGTCCTTTGAAAGGGTCAAGACAGATCCTACTTGCAACCCTCAGTCCTGCCTTACCCCACTCCATCTTCAAGAGCAGGGAAGCCACATTCTGAGTGGCTCAGCTAGAAGGGGACACAACAGCCTTCAAAACAAGAATAACCACAACTGACAAAAAAAAAAGTAAAAAAGAAAAAAAATAAAAAGCCATAGTGCCAGGTTCCCAGGGAGGAGATGTTGCTGGAGCTTGGCATTGCCAGAGACACCCAGTGGTGGTTGAATTGCACAGCACAAGCACATACAGTTCCTGGGGAGGGGAGGGATTGCGTCCTGATGGTTCATTTTAGTACAATCTCAGGTTGACATGATGCTGCTCCACTCACCTCCAGCTCCCTGTGGGAACCAACAGGGAGGTCTAGGGCAGGGAACCAATTCTGACTGAGCAACAAGCAGCAAGAAAATACAGAGAAAGGAGGAATCTGCAAGGTTTCACACCAAGCTTTATCATGCGACTGTAGGTGTTACTAACATCTTCTGGCCTTTCCCATACTCTGCCATTCCCGAGGGAGCCCCAGCAGGCAAAGCTCTGCCTTATCAGAGGTCTCTGGTTGAGTTTGGGTAACCACTACCTGCAGTCTGAGAGAGGGACAAGAAGTACTATGCCACCCTGCAGGTCAAAAGACAGCTAAATACTCCTTGTTGAGCTACTACTGTTGCCAGCAGCACCTTCCTGGCTTAGAGGAGAGTTAATGACCCTCAACAACTAGCCAAGATATATGTGCAAAACAGAAAGGAGGCATCACCCTTCATGTTCCTGGGCTCTATAGTAGAAAAAGGAGAAAAATCCAACTTAAAGCAAGCTTTTAGCAGCTCTACAGAAGTATAAGCAGAGCTTCCTTTAACCCAAGCAGCAGCAAAGCTGCAGGAGGTGGCTTGCACAGCAGGTCTCCACGTGCTGCATGGGCTTTCCAACACTATGCTTGACTCCATCTGACCCAGCGTTAGGCACTCATGAAATACCCACGTCAGGTGGATCATCACAGTCAGCTTCCATATGGTAAATGGAAAGCTCTTCCCACTAAGATGGAAGTCATCAACTAGACATAAGAATTTCTCCATATTTATTTTAGACCTATAGATTAAGTGGCATGAATCCCAGCCAAAGTGTATCAGGAACAGCTGGATTACACAGGGTCTGCTAAACAGGATTCACATCATGCTCTCTTACTTGGCCTGCACTGTTACATCTGAGTAGCCATGCTAATTCAGATGAAAGTAAATGGTCAAAGCACAGAAATCTCCAGAGACACAGAAATACATATTTTAAGCTCTTTGTGGCTCCTTCTGGAAAAAGGGAAGAGCAAACTTTGTTTACAACCCATACAGCACACGAAAAGACAAACACAACTTTCAGCCAAGTTCCAGCAAAGACAGCTCTGTTTTCTCTAGAATTGTCATTTTCTAAAGAAACAGCGCTTCTTGGAAACAGCAACTCTATTGTAGCAAGGGACAAATATCAGGGAGAAGTAATAGGTCAAGTGCATGAATTGGTGACCTTACTGTGATCATTCTACCATAAGAGACTTAAGAATAGTTTCATTCCCCGATAGAAAGCTCAGAAATGCAGCAGCACCACTAATCCTACGGTGACTCACTTGCATTCAATCCATTATCAACTGGGATGCGAGGGGAAACAATGAAGGAAGGCATCAAACAGGACACAAGATAAACAAGGGGACATGACACAGCAGCACAACCTGAACTGGAGCCATAGCTCCTTTCACAGACTTGCTGGGCACCTCACATCCCGTAAAGTGAGCCCTGTTTTAGCAGAGGTTTGACCTGCAGGTGAACACTGCTGATAACCGGTGGGTGTTCTCAGCGTACAAGCTGATTCCGGTATACTGACATCAAAGAAAACAGCACGACGAGGTTTCACATGCAGCAGCCCCCTTTTGTCAGCTGCTCAGAGCTCTGGTTTCCAGCATCTTTACCCTTCCAGTATCATGGCTCTTTCCTTCAGCCCTGCCCTTCCAGCTATCCTACATATGACTCAAATGTGTGGTGCTTGCTCCGTACCACTGCGCGTACAGAGGCACTGACACCGACACCATGTTCTACTTCATCAGTGACACCCAGAAGCAGCAAAACATTAAGGGGGAAGGTTCCTTCTCCCTCCCTCCTGCGTCATTAGCGCTTCATCTTTTTGCTCTGCAAAGCCTTTAAAAAGAGAAAACAGATCTGAACTGAAATAGGAGGGGTGTAAAAAGTGTCTGGAGCAAAATACCATATGTGCAATGCCTCTTCTGCTCTGTGAGCTGCAGAAGAAAACAGCACCTTCCCCGACAGAAGCAACAGGGCTCTCTGAATTAAGGGATAGGGAGGGGGAGAAGAAAGGCACAAGAAAACCATACATTGTCCACAGCTCTGCAGCCATGAGTAAGAAAGTTGCAGGAGTGACAGCTTCACTGCCTCCCTGCCCAGCTGGCTTTCTGACCTGCCTAGAAACAGCATCCAACACCCCAGGAAGGGCTGGCTTTGTTTTCAACGCTGTTGGCCAGTGGCCTTCCATGCAGGATCACAGAACACTGCTTTTCTCACAAGTTATGATGGGCAATGTATTTTCGTTGGCATAAACAGAGAAGGAGAGACAGTCTGATCCACTGGGCAGCAGCAGGACACTGCGGAAGGCAATTTTACATGTGTACATCATACAGTCGCAACACAGTATGCACATAACGCACACCCTGCCTTAGAAGGGAACCTTTCAAGAGAGACCTTTGACTTCTGAAGATAAACAGCAGCATCTACAGTCAGAATCTTCAACTTTCAATCCCCATCATCTATGCCAAAGTCAAACCCTGTTTTGACTCCCTTCATGACTATCCACAACCCCGTCCCTTGTATTCCATAGTGCCGTGCCCTACAAGGTCCCGAGAGGGTTTTCCCCACCCTGTTGACATCACCTCCTCCTCGTTACACCCAGCCCAGCCCATGGCACCCAGCACAAGCTGAGAAAACAGTACCAGAACCACCCCACTCCAGTGATCCTCACTGACAGGGAGACTCAGCAGCAGCTACTACAAGTCAAGGCCAGACAAGCGAGCAGCAACTTTCCGTGCATCTCTGGTGATGCGAACAGTTCCACAGTCAATCTAGAGACTGCCGCCAGTCACACTGCTCCCATCCTCCGCACACACACACTGACCTGGCTGTTTGCATCCTCTGAGACTTCTTCCCTCCCCAGTCCCTCAAATCTGTCGTGCCTGCTCTGACCCTTCAGACTCAATAAACACTAAGGCAGCTTTGGGATATCAGATTTCAGACAAGCTTCTTTTTCCTCCCTCAAAACTTCCAGCTTTCAGCCAGTTCCTTACACCCCAGCTCTTCAAAACCGTGACTCAGGAACACGTCCCCTGACCTGCTTGCCCACAGCATGCAGCTGCCCAAATGCTTAGCTCCACTGTAGTGCTACTGTATATAAGTCTTCAAATACTTCAAATCAAAATAAGAAGCTCCAATTTAAAAAAAAAAAAGAAAGAAAAACCCAAAAAAACTAAACAGCAACAAAAAAAATACAACAACCCACACACAAACAACTTGACTGCTAAAATAAATCATCTATGTATCAGCTGCAATAGCAACATTTTTGAAAGGATTTTTCTGGGGCTTTTTATTATTACTATTATTATATCTGCAGAAGGCAAGCCAAGAAAAAGAGAGAAATAGAAAGAAACAAGCTTTGCATCCAAGGAAGCTTTCTGGGAGCAAATGCAGACATGTTTCTGGGCTTGCAGAATGTTGTGCTGAAATTAAGTGGTGTGGCTTCTGATGGAAACACAGTTTTTCAGATCTGGTATGAAATCTGTAATGCATGCCACTGAATAGAGGCTTCCATAGGCTGTACAGCAGCACCTAAATATTTGTCCTACTGCTGTTCATCCGTAGCTGGCACACATCCAGACACAAAGCCAAACCAAAGCTCAGACTGACTTTCTACCTCCAATTTGCATTGCGCTTTTCCCTCCAGGGATCTCGCATGGTTTGGTTTGGATTCCATCCCAGCTCAGGCCCGAACAGACACACATATCAAACAATTTCAATGCACCAACACATTTCATTTTAAATTTAAAGTATTTTAAATGACTTTGAATGCACATTCTTGACATTTCAATACTATTCTGGGTAACATTTTTAATCCACCCACTTTTTTTACTAAGGGTTTTGAGTGTAGGGCAATTGGACTAAACTAAAAACAGAAGACTGCACCAAGATAGACAGCCACAGAATGAAAGCTGCTCGAGCAGAGCACCACCTTCCCATGGGAAATGAAAACTTCATCACTAGCTAGTCAAAATTCGCTTGTACCAAACACCATCTACCATGAAGAAGGACAATGCCATGAGCCGGCAGCAAAAGAAAAGGAAACTCCACGAGGTAAATTAGTTCTGACTTCCACCTCTTCTGCTGCAGAGGCAGCGAAGGGGGCAACAAATCACCAAATGCCTTGAGGAACTTTGCAACGTCTGCAGAAGCCTGCCCAACAGAACTAGTCTCCAAGAGGCAAAGGCAGGGTTAACACATACACATCCTCTCTGTCTTTGTGCGTAAATAGCTATACGTACACTAAGGAAATACCATAAGGAGGGGTCATCAGAACCATTTTCCTCACTGTAACAAATAACTTCAGCAGCAAAAGGCAGTTGACTCGCCCAGAGCAGCACTCGCCATCAGAATCCGTACTGCACATGGTAAATGGGGCTTCCAGTTGCCAAAAGCCACAGAGTGCAAAAGCAGCACTGGTTTTGGATGAATCAGTGCTAGGACTGAACCTGCAACAGGTAAACTAAGTGCATGGAGAAAGAACCAAGGAGGGGGTGCTGGGGGGAAAGCCAGAAAACAAGTCTTCTTAAACTGTCAATGCTTCAATACAGAGAATCGTGTGTGTTCTTACACTGGCCAAAACAACAGCCCAGAACTGGTTCCCCTTTCATAACACAGTACAAAGGAACCTGAAACCATTATTGTCTAGCGATGGCTCATTGTGGGTCCCACAAATAAAGGGCTTGGCAATAACCCAGCAGCCACGAGGCTTATGACAGCTTTCTCAAGAACTTGTGAGGATTTGACTTCTTTCCAGTCACTCCCTCAGGCTCCCAGAGGAATCCCCAAACAGCTTTTCAAGCCCCAGGAGCCGGGCGAGTTGACAGCAAAGAGGATACCCAAAAGGCACTGCAATGACAGTCCCACAGCAGAGCAAGAATGCAGGCAGGCAATAAAACTGATGCTAAACAGGTCCACAATAAACTAGCCCCAGCCATAATTCAAACTGTAGGGCACTGCCAAAACGCAATGGTCATCTACTGGCAGAGAGCAAAGAAACCTAAAACCCCAGCAAAACAGTAAGAGGTCGCAGACAACTTCCAGAAATCAAATGCTTCTCATGGCTACCACTGCATCTAGATGAAGAAACCTCTTCTTCTGACCATAGCTCTGTGTCCTCATCTCTAGCAGAGGAGCATAATCTTCAGGGCAGCTCTTCCTTTCTGGTACAAAGGCCCATTCTCCAAGCAAGAAGTTTTCTTGTGTGTGACAGAATAGTCCTTGTCACCCCACTGTCCCCCCTCCTGCAAATGTCCCAGTTTGCTCTGGCAACAGCAGGATGCCCAAACAGCAGCGGCAGCACAGGCAGCACCACTGCAGCACAGCCCCAGCCCACTGCCACTGTGCCTGAAGCTAGGAGTGTCTGGACGAGGGCATCAAACTGGGACTTCTCTACAGCAGCTCTGCAAACCTCTCCTTGATCCATAACACGGCTGCACGTGTGCTGGAGGGAAAGCTGTTCTTTCACCCCCATCCCATTTTGTTCTGCAGGATAGAAGGGAAAGCGTATTTGTTCAGCAGATGTTTGAAAAAAATACAGCATCTCTGCTTTAAAGTGACCCCACATGCTGGGAATGAGGCTCAACAGAAAAGCACAAAAATACATCTTCACAGGGATGCAAATACACCCAAACACCCCCGGCCCAGGCACAGACACGGGGCATCCTTGGTGTAACCCTGTGCACAGCTGACACCCATGTTACATGTAAACTGCTGCACAATTCTGTTATCACAGAGCTATGCAGAATACACACACACATTTGTCTCCAGCAGTTTCTCACTCCAAACAGAAAAAGCTATCTTTCACAGAATACAAGCACTTTGTTAATATTAAGCTTTGTAGCTTTGCTGACGAGAATGGCAAATGTCATAAATCTAGAAGAGAAAAGGGTTGACAAGGTCATCCGAGGGCTGCAGGGAAAAGCCCTGGCTGGGGGGGACGTCCCAAGGAAGAGAACCCACGTCCATCCTCTCAGCCCACTGCTCACCAGGCCAGGGGGGTGTGAGGGTGGAAGGCAGAGAGATGTCTTTGGTTTACGCCTACTTGGGAGAGAGCCAATTTAAGAAATCACAACAATTTGAGTGTCCTCAACATACTCAGCACATCCTAAAGGAGATGGGAAAAGTGCTCTCCAAATAGCTTTGGGGAGCGCAGGGGTACGTATAATTAAGTACCATTTGAGATCAGGCAGGGATTTGAAGGCAAGCTGCAAACAAAACCGCAGCCTTGATCTCGCTGTTCTTGTCACTTAGGCCGAAATAAAACGAACGCAAAGCCCAACCAAACCCCTCAGTCCCTGGGCACAGCTCAAGCAGCCTATTGTTCCAAAAGGACTTATCAATCACTACAGACAACCCGCTCTGATCAGGTCATATGATTGAAGGCTTTACTTTATTATTCCCTCACACCAGCACCAAGCAAAGCAGCAGCAGTGTATCTGATCAGACAAAGGAACGGCTGCCCTTCAGAACAGGCTCTGAATAACTGCTCCCCGATGGGCACGTGCGTGTGATTTAGCTGTGAGCTGGGGGATGCAAAAGGAACACGCCACGTGCACCGCTAATTACTGAGTTTAAAGAGGCAACACAACCAAAAACAACCGGGACGTTCGGAAGTCAAATTGGTCTTGTATCTCCAGTTTATTAAAACTTCATGACTACTTAACCCAGTACACTGCAGCAATTCCAAGGACTGTACACAGGCTGCAGAGTGCTACAGCTGCTGGATAGAGGCAAAAGGTGATGCAAAACTCAGTGGTATCCAGCCGCAGCTCAGTCCCAGCTCCAACATGCTGTGCTTCAGCAGTGTGCAGGCCTCAGGGCTTCTCTGCAGCAAGCTGGAGACCCTCCCTCAGCCTTCTAGTCCTGGGGCTACTACACTCCACAGTTACCTAGTGCTCTGCTGCTCCAGTGCCACTGTGCTGTGATTAAAAAGCTGGAACCGACCCTTGAATAAAAAAGAAATTCACCTGCAAGCAAAACAGCTTCAAAATCCATAGTCATAAAGAGTGTTTGAGGAATGTAAAGGCTTCTCACCCTGTAAGCACTGAAACATAACAGTTCTTGGTCTTTCACACAAAACATGCCATAATTTCTTTCTTTCCTGTGGAGCACTCACTGTGCATGTTCCTACCACTGTATTACCTCAATATTTTTTTTTTTCCCCGAGAAGCGCTTCTCCAACAGAAAGGATTCCACTCATACAAAGCAAACTGCATTGCTTCTGCAAAATTTCATTTGAGAATCCACAGTTAAAGTGCAGGACCCCTACAGTTACTGGTTCTGCAGTGTGATAGCTTCAGCATCCCCTGTGAGATGAAGCATGTCACCTTAATGCATCCTTAAGGTGAGAGAACGACCAGGCTGATTGGCTTCGTCACCCTAAGGACGCACAAAGTGACATACTTAATCTGATGAGAGCTGCTAAAGCAGCAGCTCTTAATATTTTATGAAACATTTGGCTGTTTTTAATTTTAAAAGCAGTAGCTCGATAAACAAAGCAATGGAACATTCCCAGTGGATGGCACAGCGATAGGTGCACAGCAGCTCACCCATCTGGGTGACAATGTGACATCCTAGGTTTCAACTCTCTCCTCCTCCCCACACCCGGGCTGGAAGCCCCGTACATTGGGAGCTCTCGGGCTCTGCACACCACCAGGGACTCCCCAGAACTAGCTGTCTTTCACCAGGATGCAGCACATGGCAGGGGCAGCTCTGGAGCTGGTGCAGGCCATCCAGCTTCCAGACAGCACCTCAACCTGGACACAACAGGCACGCATGCCCAAGCTGAGCAAGTGGCTTTAATGGCATTTCCTTCCCTGCCTGGTCAGTTCTGGAACAGGATGACAGGGACAGACATTCACAAAACATGGAACACAGCATCCTCTGCGTTGCTGCTGCGCACTTGCTCTACGCTTACCTGCTTCCTCAAGTACTGAGCACTGTCAGAGACGAGCTACTCAGCAAGATGGAGCTTTGCTCCTACTTACAACAGTCACCTTTGATTCCCAGTCCCATGAAGGCTTGCAAGCTGCAAGACCGGCCAAAAGACAGATGGAAGGAAAGGCGCAGGCATTAAGTAGGAATACCCACATAAGCATTCCCAAGAGGCCCAAAGGACAGCCTGCAGCAGAGCTTGCTCTGTAATTCTTTCTTCCATCATTGCTTAGGAAGGCCTCAGAGAGAAGACTTCAAAAATAAACTAGAAGAACCCTCCCATTCCTTTTCATTGGAGTTCAGAGACTCAGAGATGTCAGGGTAAACTACGACAAGAGCACTGCCTCACTGCAGTCGCTTTAAATAGAGCTAAGTTTTGATGGAGGAAAAAAGTTCCCGGCCCAAGACAGGAAGCACATCAGAGACAAAAGCAAATCCGTAAGCTCAATGAGAAGCACACACTGCTTTCACTGTGGAAGAACAACACCTCAGGGCTCCCTCCCTTCAAGCATTAATAATTGACAAGTCCTGGCCTTACCTCAACTTCACAGTCCATCCTTGACTCTGGAAGGAAGGATTCTGTAAAAAGGAAAAGTGTTATCCCAAGAAAGTGGATTATTTTGTCATCTGAGGATGCTTGCATGGAAAAGCAGAGCTGATAGGGAGCTCCTGTGATCTTTCTGATTAAAATGCTGCCTCAGGATATTACTCTCCCCCCTCGACATGAAACAGTCAATTAGGCTGTGATATATACATGTAATAAAGGCTTTTCCTTATAAACTATGCCAATCCAAGTCTGAGAACAAACATGACAGTTAAAGCCAGTCCTAAACTAGTAAAACACTGACATCTGAGGAAGCAGAGAAGCGAGGAAGTAGATGGGTAGGTTTTTTTCCAATCCCATCTCAGTGCTTAAAAAAAAAAATGGGAAGTGGAGGATAAGGCATTTCCATGAAGGGCTATCTTAGCTTCCCATTATTCATTTTCTGTGTATACAGACATACACAATGTGCATATCTCCATAAATATGTACACACACAAAACTACACTCACATGCCACCTACAGCAACCTCTACAGGTGGGCTAAACCAAAGAGCACAAAATTCTGCTCATGGAAGACAAAACTGTGTCTGATGATCATCATAATGACCAGCAACAGACAATTCTTAGACCAGTCTCATACACTAAGGAACCTAAAACCACATTAAAATAAAGTCATCGTTGAAACAAGAACCACCTTAGTGGAACACCCATCCCTAGCCAAACGAACACCTCAGCTCTCACATCTAAGCACAGCCAGGATCTCCCTGGAAATAGAGATGGCCCAGCTATGCTTCTCCTTACAATCCCTGCCTCCAAGGGCCCAGGAGAATGGAAGGACACCTGGCAGCAGGGAAGGCTCCATAAATCTTAGAAAGCTGCTGAAAAGCACCACAGTTCACCATCTCCTCCCAGTTTGTTGGGAGGAATCAGTAGGTACACCACAGAAACCATTAAAGATGCCTTGGTGGATACATGTATGCTGCTGTCAGGGTTCCATGTGTACAGCACCACCCCAGCTCCTGTCCACTGAAGCAGAACAAAGCCTCTGCCCCACAGAAATAGCCAGACAAAGTCTCTGCCCCCTTCTCAATCAACAGGCAGTGAATTTTACATCTAAGACAAGGACACCTTAAACCATTTTATGGGAGAACATTTGCATTTTTAGATGCAGCCATGGAACTTCTTCATGCACTCTATTTAGCAGAGACTTCTGCTACTCAATATATATGACATAAACCCCACCCTCCAAATCCTTTCCATCGGTCGGCACTAACGAAGCTCTGTGTGCAAAACCAAGCGCATTCTGCCCCCATTAGGAAGCCAATTACAGTAGGAAAAACAAGCAATTAACAAGGTGTAAAATAAACATCCTGCCACCTGCCTTTTAATAGCAACCCCACTTCAAACAAGTCACAGTCTCAGCACAGCTTTCGGAATTGGCAGCTGATATTGTATATGTATTTATGCAGCAGCTGCTCTCCGTTGCAACAAATATTACAGGCTTACCAGATAAGGTCAGCATATTTTAAAAAAAATAAAATATATATAGTGAGTATTAAACCCTGCTTTGAGGCCCCAAATGTTGCTTTTAATGAAATCAGCAGCATCAGGCTTGGCTGGTATTACATGGAAGCTGCAGTCATATCCCCAGCTTAGAGAGGTTTCTCTTCATTTCTACTTGCTTAGCAGCTTCTCTATTTATTTCACTAAATCTAGGGGCCTAAGCAGCTATTAAACAGCAGACAGGGCAACAAAACAATGCACAGCTCTACAGAGGAGACAAGTCCTCCTTCTGTCATTCTTGACTCTCTCCTAGGCTTTCTCCACCTCCCTACTATCACATGTAAAGCCATAGGCAGTTGGGGGGGTGGGACGGGGGACGACACACACACCACATGACACATAACAGTACAGAAAAGGCACCCACTCAAAAAAAAGAAGAAAAATCAAGGGGAAAGCAAATCAAAATTCCAGGCTACTTGAGGTTTTAGAGGGAAAGGAGAGAAATCCTTCCAAAGTCACACCAGGTAGCTCCAGAGGGAGCCACTTTTCTTTCCCTTTGTGGAACAGGATGAATGACACCCTTCTGAGCAGTTCCACCAAGACTAGAGAAAGCCCAGCAGTAAATTTGCAGGATTTAATGGACTTGGAGTGGAGAATGTGCCTGAGGAAACAGCAGCCAAGGTTTGTCTTGCATGTTGGGTTGGTCGATTTTTTATTTTGAATCTTCCCACCTCACTCTGGCTCTCGACTGCTACGTATTCCATCCTTAAATTTTCCATGTCACATTTCACTCCCAACTGACACCCTAATTAATCTCTCATTTCAAGATTCAAGCAAATCTAAGGGTTCTTCTCTCTCGACTCTGTTGAAATTCCAGGAGTACAACACCAAATACAGTACCACAAATGTTTCCAATCATGTACAGGATATTCTGAGGTGTTAGAGATGGGGGAAACTGGTAATATTCTTTCTCTAAGTGACTGCAGGAACCAGGAGAAAACAGAGCTTTTAACTCCAGAGCCCACAGGGCTATCCACAGGTTTGTAGAAGGTTGCAAGTCATGATCAATAGTACCCAAAACAATTCTTCACTGAAAGTTCTTCTAAAAAGTCATGAATTTAAATAACAAATGCACTACCCTTGAATACAACTGCTACCCAGCTGGCAAATCAGATCTTAAAGACCCCAGTCTTCAGCTCTGGTGGTTACCTACAGAAACAAGCAAAGTCAGGAGAAGGGTAACAACCACTGAAGGTGAAAAGCAGTGAAAGGTAAAAAGCCTCCAGACTCATGAGGATGCACACCTAAACTTGATCAACTGCAGCCCACAAAGTGAAAATAAATTACATTTCTCAGCCACTGGTTTCTCACGCTACCAGTATGATCGCAGAGATCCCACGACTCCTTCCTACATCCCTAATTACAGAGACAAGGTCACAAAAGACACAATCTGCCAGCATGAGCTGCAGGAGGTCATGCAGCCACTCAATCTAGGCAAGTATTTTAAGAGTAGTTCAGTCAGGTCACTCAGCTGACTTTTTCCAGATTTCTTTTGGAAACAAGCAGCAGTATTTTCCCTTACATTTTGTGGATGGGACAATAGGAAGCAGGATATGCTCCTTAGTCACCACTCCAGGATTTCAGTACTCATCACTGACAATGCCACAAATCAGTCACAGTCATGCCTCACTGCATTTTGTAGGTCTAAATCCACACCAAAAATGCCAAGAACGAACCCCAAGCCAAGAGTGAGGACGGGACAGAACACTGTCAACTTTCAAAAGCTGTTCAGACCCCGGGAAGAAGCTCTGCACTGTGCTGCCCAAGAAGCAGGATGTATTTAGTACCCACAGTGCCTCACAAGACAGAGGCTGCTCCAGAGACCCAGCAGAAAAGAGCCCTCAGTTCTCCAACTTCCCCTCAATTAGCTCTAGGGAAGTCTCCCCTGCTCAGTGCTGTGGAGCACGCTGATGGGTTTCCTGACCAGCAGGCTGTCCAAAGGCCTAGAGAATCAGCAGTTTGCAGACTGTTGCTTGTTGAAGGTGGCAGAGAAAGACCAGAAATGGGACAAGAACTTACTTTGAGAAAGACCCATGCAGTTCTAAGAGCTAGGACTCCAACTCTTCTTCAAAAGATACTTAAAGAGACCTAGTGCTCCAGTTCTCATCCCTCTTCAGAAGAGCAGCTGAGGAGCACAAATTCGACTAAACACTAAACTGCAACAGCTGAGTGTCACCTGCAAGAGGAGTTGGGAGGCACACACAGCTGGGTCCACAGAGCCTCCCCCATCAGCACAAGCTACAGCCCATAAAACCCCAGCTCCTAACAGCACACGTGAGCACATCCCCACCCCACAACTCTTAAAAACCAGACTTCTGTAGTTTGGCAAAGGAAGAGATTAAGCAGAAGAGGATACATGAAGCCGAGCAGAGAATGTTCTCAGTATGTAGCAGTCTCTACAGGTCACATAGATCATCAAAATTCTTACATTTTCAAGGATCAAAGAAGCCACAGCCATAAAAGACCTATTAGTGCATTAAGCCCAGCCAAAGCAGGTTATCCAGGATGCCCTAACTGCAAAAACAAGCCGAGTAAATTTTTCTTCACAAAATAAGTTGCTAAGCAAAATCAGAGACGAGAACTAGGTCTGAAAGTTAAAACTCAGGTTTTGTTCCCAAGAAAGCAGCGAGCATGTTCTACAAGGCAGCCCTGAGACACTCAGGCTCTGCCACAAAGCCCCTGGGACAGCCCCTCTTGCCCACTCCCAATTGCAAATTCCCATCTCCAAACACAAACACCTTTCACTGCACACACAGTTCAGCAAGACCAATAGTTTGGAGCCCTGCTGATGAAAATGCATCAAAGCACAATCTCCAGTTTCTCAAATACCACCCCACCCCCCCACAAACAAAAAAAAAAAAAGAAATCAAAGAAGAAAGAGACAGAGTTTGGCTCCTGCTGGCCCGTAATAACAATAATGATAATAATCTGGAGCACGCCGGAGGTTCATCTACCCTTCATGCCAAGGCAATTTGCTCCGTTCACAACTGCGTATAATTGTTCCTGGGACTGTAAAAATGACTGTCTTTTCACTACCACTCGGAATTGTTAAAATGCATCCAAACAACCTCCAGCCCTTGTTTGTTAAAAACAAAACTAAACTATTTGCTCGTTTACGGTTCAAGTTAGGTCTGGCATTTCTGTGCAGAGGGTCAATAATCCAGTCGTTCAAAAAAAGAGTCACGAAAGGCGTATTAACATAAGCTGTGCATTAAGGCACAATTATTTATACGCCTGACAGTAATGGCTCTGTGCCGCACACTCTATCAACTCACAGATACTTCAGCAGGAAAATAAAAGACTCTGGGAGAATTTTTGCTCTGCCCAAGGACAATTAGCATAAAGCTAACGCTGTAATAACACGGGCTGGCAGTGGGCAGCCGAATGCTTCAGCCCAGAGCCTCCAGAAGAGCAGCAGCGCCTGGCCCTGAAGTTTGTAGCCATCACAGCAGTCTTCCCTTTGCTGAGCACACGAGGGCTGTGCCTGATGCTTCCCCGATCCTTACATTAAGAAAATGCAAGCAAACAGTCTCAAGATGCGCTATCCTCTGCTGCCAAACCTCCTCGGCTCCGGGCACCAGATAAAATCGGTTGCTTCGCCTGCAGCCAGCCATTGCCTCCCGAATACCGGGAGCTACCCCCAGACACCGGGGAGGATGCTCCTGCTCATGCGGCTGCGTCTGGGGCACTGCCCCGAGCAGCAGGCGATGCCTCAAGGGCAGCGCGGAACGGCTTCGTTTTGATTTCAGCCACGAACAAGCCGGAGCAACGCTGCGAGGGACACGGGACAGTTTAAACGGGACCATCTGACCCCAGAGTTGAACTCCCGGCGAACCGGGGGTCGCAGCGAGAGCGGGACTCGGAGGACAGGTTCGCCTTCGGAGGAATAAACCCTGTCCGGGCTGTGCAGAGCACCGAGAAAACCGGCAATCCCCAGAGACAGGGACCG
>VWZY01008172.1:449829-468246 GCA_013399075.1 Chloroceryle aenea
CGGCCGGGGATTCGTCCAACTCCGGCATTTCTTGCGTTCTGCTTTGGTGCTCGCCGCCCTGGCAGGGGTGTGACGCTGTGTCCTGTTCAATGTTACAGCTGCAGCGCAAAAATGATCATCCCCGTCAGGTGCTTCACGTGCGGCAAAATAGTTGGAAACAAGTGGGAAGCCTATCTCGGCCTTCTGCAAGCGGAGTACACGGAAGGGTGGGTATCGTTTCTCCCGTATCACCTCTGACCCCGAGTTTCCATGAGGTCGCACAGTGCACGAGATCGGTGGGTGCGGGATTATGAGGTACCCGTGAAGAGGCTAAAAAGGGGGTAACGGGTACGAGTTACTCCTGGGGAGATTCTGACTGGACTCCAGAAGAAGATTTTTCACCCTGAGAACAGTTAGACATTGGAATCATCTCCCAGGGGAAGGGATGGGTTCCCCTACCCTGGGCAGTTATAAGACTCAGCTTGACAGGGTGCTGGGCCAGCTTATTTAAACCAGATAGTTTACCTTAAAGGTTGGACTAGGTCCCTACCAAGCTGGTATTTTATGGTTCTGTTTAGATTGGGAACTACAGCAGGTAAGGAAGGACTCAATTCCCTGCTGAGTCTTTCAAGGTAGTAATGTGTAAGTTGCGAAGTCTTATCCTTTATACCTAAAACTATCTCAAATATTTAATTCTCTGGAATGGGATGGAAAGAAACAATCAGTACAGTCCAGCTTGACACCAATGTGTTTTTTAAACAGGAGAGAAAGAAGTTAGAAGCATAAGAAGTAACTCACATTGTTAACAGTGTGTATACACCCTTTTAGGCTTTCTTAAAACCGTTTCTCACTCACTGCCCAGAACTGCTAACAGTTCTTGAAAGCTCTGGTTTCCTGGGGGAAAGGGGAAGTTTAACTGCTCTGGATACCTGACTGAGAGTCTGAACATTTACATCTCAAGAGGTCCCCGCATGCTTTGCATAGCCAGGATTGTCTTTTAAGAGCTCCAGGAGGGTCTAGCTGTGGTTGGACTACTTCAGAAGGATTTGAGAACATAACTCTCAAGAAATATTTACATTGTCATCAAGTTTAAGTATGAAGAAAAAAAGCACAGATGTTTTCAATTCAAAGCAGTGAAAAAAAAAAAGTTAGACATTTGAGAGACTTTCCAAAGTAATGTTGAAACTGGTAAGTAGAACGAAGGAAAAAAAAATGTGTTGCATTTAGATGGGTTAGGGTTACTAAGAGGTTTTTAAAGGACTTTTGTCTGTGAACTATCTGAAGAATGTATATGAACACCACAGATTTCACTGCCTTTCCTCTAAATCTGAAAACACACATAGGGTTTAGGGTTCTCTTTTGTCAAATGCTAAACGGGAGCACAGAACAAATAAGGAAGGAAAGCTTTGGTGTCTGAGCCTCATCTAACTTTGGAAGAAGTTGTGATTCTTCTGTGTTCATCTCACTGCTTGATGCAGATTTTGCAGGGGAAAGCTGCCCTGTGCCCCCACCATTTCTCGGTTTCATTAAAAACTGTCCTGTAATAGAGTCATTCACTGCTTTTCCTAAATTTTCTTACTTCTGAGAGTGGCCTTTTAGGAGTCCGTTTGCATCCCAGAAATGGCCCAACAGAGCTGAGCAGAACATTGCAGCTGCTAACTAAATGTATTTGGAAAGTTCCTACCCCCAAAAAAATAAACATATAGGTTTGTTTTTTTTTAATTTATGGACTTGAAACCATTAAAATAGTGTGGTTTGCTAATCACTTCTCATTAATACTGAAATTCTTTAGACCTGCTCTAGTAGTGCTTCTGACTTCTTCTCCAAGTGCTACATTTGCAGTATTTTTCCTCTCTCCATTATTCCTCCACCTTTGTGAGGCACAGCAGGCTGTATGCTGCCAAACCCCAGTGCTCACTTTAAAATGATGGCCACGGTCACTGGTGTGATTCTGAGAGGCCTCTTCAAACCAGTGCTGTTGTGGTATCTCCTAGGGTCAGGAGCAGAGTTCACCAATACTGAACAGTTAAAATCTTACAGTGCCATCTCAGAGTCACTGTTCACAATGGCTGAAGGAATGGGTGGACAGATGGGAAGATATAAATATACCTAAACAATTTATGATTAAAAAAGATTGACTCTTTGTCCCTTAAAAGTGCTCTTTTTCCACAAGTTCTTGAAGCTAGAGGAAAAGGGAAATACAGCTGGAGTCATTTTAGCTGAAATGCATAGTACAGCTTCTAATGTCCTGGCTCAAGGCAGTATTTTGCATCTCTGATAACTCTGAAAGTTCAGAAGTTTCCAGATCACTCTGAAAACTTACACAGACAGACATCAGATGCTGTTGTCCTGTGTTTTGGATAGTTTAGATATCCTGCAATATTATTTATAAATACACTGTTCACAGACTTCTCTTAAACAGCTCTTGCAAGTGCTAGCCCTAAACCAAACAGCACTGCTATGTAAGCCCTTGAAGGACTGTTGACAGTTGTAAGGACTAACTGATGTCATCAGAGAAGCTGCTGGAGTCAGAGCCCGCTGAGTCAGACTGCACAGTCTGAAGCCAAACAACCTTTTACCACAGTCCAGCTTATGGAGAGGCTTCCTCCCAGTTGTTTGTACTTCAGAAATCAGCTCCTTCCTCCGGTAGAATTACAGGTTTCAGGAAATTACATTTGTTTTAAGCAAATCCTGGATTGTTGCACTGCATCATACTGATCTAAAGACCTGAAATCAGCCAGATTTCTTGAGTGTCCCCTTCTGAAGGAATGTCAGGCTGGCTTTAGAGTTTCTAGGCTGGTGTCAGTGATCTTTCAGAGGTCTAGTAGCAATAGCCACTGAAGACACAAGCAGTGTATAAGGCCGGGATGACTCACACATTCTCTACCCAACCATAACAATCTCGGGCAGTCACTCAGAAGAAATTAAGTGGAAAGACTGTAAAACACAGATTTCTTGTTGAGCACTCTGCACATCCTTATTTGTGTATGTGTGGGGAACAGGTTGTGCGACTGAACGCCCCGAGAGGGGAAGCTGGGAAGGATTTCAGCCTCTCAATTACCATCCATCCGTATGGGGAGTAGCTTGCACTGCGAGTTACTTCAGTTTCTATACATCTCTCACCCTTTCAGCATGGCCTAGATCACAAATTTATCTTGTGCTGTAGGCGAGTCTCATCCTCAGCGTGCAGAGCTGTGTTGTAACAGTGCTGAGGGATGCTGACAATAGCACAGGGAGCAGTGCTCAGAGGGGTTGTACCCGATTCCTCTGTCAGGAGGCTGGCTGGTGCCTTCACGCTACCTTCTACCATGTACCTCACAGGAGCTGTAGCCAGCACGGGTGATGAGGGACAGTCCAGGGCTTTAAGAGGAGTGGAAGCAACATCCCATCTTGCAGAACTGTTCCTGGGACTACATTCACACCTCTGGATTGATCAGATTTTTAACTAGATCAGATCCTCTCTTTTCTAGAGACCAGTGTTTGCAAAACAAAAAGACTGCATTACCCTAACTAAGTAACTGAAGTTAGAAAAACACCAGATTTCCAGTCTCTTTCCAGCTGCAGAGACTTAAAATTGTATTTCCAAAGCCAAGATACTTACATCTTACTTAACCTTGCTGGTTTGTGACCAAATAAGCCCTCAGGAGAGTTCATCTGTTACAGTTCTGTTCCTGTGAGAGTTCTGCAGTTTAACCTCTGTTAAGCTGGGTGGTTGTGTCAGCTGGGCACCATCCTCAACAGCAGCTCCTGTGCTCTTGCACGCCAGGGAACAGGCAGACACCCCGTCACCGGTGGTACATGGACCACAACATTAACAGCACACACAGAATTTCTTTTCCTCACTTTGAACTGCAAACAAGTTTTCCTCTGTGACTCAGCTCCAAGTAATCAGGACGTTGCTTAGGAACATTTACAAGTGGTTCTGACTCACTTCATCCATGATTATTTTTGTTTTTTTATCGTTGTTCTCGTTCATTAATAGGGATGCCCTGGATGCCCTTGGTCTGAAGAGGTACTGCTGCCGCAGAATGCTCCTCGCCCATGTGGATCTGATTGAGAAGCTTTTGAATTATGCACCCCTGGAGAAATGAGATGAAAATAAAAGTACCCTGCTGCAAGCCATGTGGAACCTCTCTCCAATTCTCAACTTGAAAATGGACTTGAGACAGTGAAGGATGAAAGCCACCTGTAGTGCAACCATCAAGAGATGTTTATCTTCTGGAGGAAAAACCATCCCAAGCCACTGACCTCTTTCAAGGAAACAGGAAGGATGAAGCCCACTTATCCAAGATTTAGAGATTAAATTAAAAATTATGCTTTTTAAAATCTGTGTCTGGAGTTGTTTTGTGAGCTTTTAGATGGCTTCTGCCAACAAAAACAGATGTTTGCTTGTGTAGAAAAATTCCTCTATTTCATTAAAACGTTGTGAGAAAGGAGATCTTTCCCAGTAGCCTTCCTGCAGTTTGTGGTCAGCGTGAAGCACATGCTTGGCTCTAGCTCTTTGCTTGTGCTGGTTACTTGAGGTTGGGAGTGCTGTTCACTAATGGGTTTGGTGTCCTGCACTAGGCAGGAGAGGGGGTGGAAACGGGGCTGAGGCTCAGGGGGCATTTGCTTACTCCTGAAAACTTCCAAAGCTCACAGAGTGCGCTTCCCACTGCAGTGAAAGTCAACTTGCAGTCCCTACCCCGACTCTTACCAAACGCTGGGGCTGCTGTCATATGAAAAACAGTGGATCAGCTGGTGCAGTGCCCTTCCTTTAGGTACAGCGTGTGAGTGTTCCCACGGAAAGCACTGGATGTGAGAACTTCTGCGTGCTGGTGTGAACAGGATCAAAGCCTCGTCTTGCCAAGCACCTGCACCGCGCTGTAGCTGGGGCGCACACAAGCGTTCACTTGATATAAGTCATCTTGTTGGCTTCACGTTGTGCTCCACGCATGGGGTGGTAGCCAGAAAGTGCTCTGCACTCTCCTGGTGAACAGAGCACCAAGAGGTCTGCTGGACAGGGTTACTGATACTGGGGGGCAGGTGCTGACACTGCCAGAAGGTCTCACCTTCCCGTCAATCTATCGGCATGAAAGCTGCACCACGTTTCACACTGTTCTCTGACATGCAGAAAACACGTCATTGCTGGTGCTGCGTGCAGAGGCAGAGGCACCCGCCTTACCTGAAAAGGAAGGAGGCCAATTCCTACATCTGTGTGCACCCAGGATTCTGCTCAAACGCAGCAAATGTAGGACAAGTCGTGGTTACAGCAGCCGGGTAGAAAGCGGCTGGAACAGATGATGAGCCTGCCACTTGCAGCCTGTTACTCCGTAGTACAGTCAAACTTCTGGCACCCGCAGGTTGGCTGCTGGGTAAGAACTATCTGCGGATTCTTTTCCACAGTTGAACTACAAAGAAGTTGGTTTGAACAAAACCTGGGTTTCCAGAGATGGTAATTATTTCATGTGTTCCCTGGGTCAAGCTCCTATGCACGATCCTTTAAACCAGATTGTCTCACAAAAGGGACAGTTTGCCTTTGGCAATCACTCTGCCAGCCTTTACACTTGAACTTGTTTCTCAGGTTAGTACAAGAAGATGTTTCCCACATTTAGCAGTGCTTCGCTGTAGACATTTTAAAGCCACATGCTTTATCCTAACACAAAGAGAATGAAGCAATTAATTCCAGTGTTGGTTTCATAGCTGGCTGGATAGCTGATGCTCTGCACGCCTGCTGTATTAGCTCGCTAACTACACTTTAAAAACAAAAAGGTAACAACCACCACCACTCCCCCCCTATTTCTTTTTCAGGCTCTCTTTGAAAAGGGACACTGAAATACAGGATGACCTCTCCAAACTGACCTCCCACGGGACACCATTCCACGCTGGAGCAGAGCATTCTGTGGAAGCACAGGCAGCTCGCTCGCAGGCTGAGCAGAGAGCTGTGCTGCGCTGGGGGAAAGCTGTCCCCCGGCCCTGCCAAGGAGCTGGATCAGATGAGCCGACGGGACTTCTCTAATCCACTTTTCTGCTTTGGAATAACATGCTTCTCGTCAAAGCTGATGCCAAGCTGTCTGATGTGACAAGCTGGGGCTCTCCAACAGTTAGAATGAAGATGGGGTTTGCAAAAAGAAAAAAAACACAAAAAAAACCCCACCACAAAACAAAACAAACAAAAACCACAAACCACAGTGGGCCTCGTTCAAAAATTCAAAGGAAAAGGAAAAGCCACCTTGGTTGCTCTCATTACTGTTTCCAAGACAGAAAACAAGGTGCAGTGGGCACCAGTGACAGCCTGCTATCGCTCCGTCAGACATTACACAAGGAGCAGCAAAAACACCAAGTAGCAAGACGAAGTCACAGCAGGCATTAATATCAGCTCACGACAACCTGTCTGCATCGCATTGACCAAAAAGCCCTTTCTGTAATGCAGCGAAGCAAATGGTTTATCGTGTTCATATGAAAGGTTGTCTTGGAGTTTTGTCCTTGGAGGGTTAGGAGCAGAAGCAGAGCTTAGCTCCTGTTCCTTCAAGAGTCAGTGAATTTTTCGATGGATTTCTCTAAATCCCAGCTTTCACCCCTGCTCTCTGGTAACTAGGAAAGTAATTCCCTTCCACCGTCGCTTCTCCTGTACTTGCCTCTGCAGCTCTTAATAACATAAGCGTATCAGATCTGCTTTCTAACCTGCCAGATCTCTTTGAGACAAGCCATTAGATACGCTCACAGCCACTGTACTTTTTAAGCCAATGTAGAAGACATTGCATACACTGGGGTGGGGGAAGCGTTAGTTTATTCTGACCCCTAATATGAAGTCAACAGATAGGCAGAAGTGGCAAAGAAAAAAAAATAAAGGAAAAATTGTACTGACTCCGCAGCCCTTAATTACATGCAGAAATCTGTCAATCAGAAGATTGCTAAAAAGAAAACACAATAAAAATCCCACCACTTGCCTGAAGTCATTTCTTCACTTTATATACAAAGCATTCTGGAAATTTTTCATGTCTGTTGTGAAAGGCTCTTGCAGGCATCATTCTAACCTGGTACTGGAAGAGAAAGCACAACCAGAAGTGTACCAGAGGAACACCCATCACCCAGTCTGCAGCCTCCCTGCGGCCAGGGCAACCTCCAGCAGGACTTCCCCTCATCCCCATCAGATCAAAATAACCAAGAAGCACAGAATGAGAGCTGAGAATGTGAAAGTGCAGAGGAATCTGCTGGTGGAGCCCAGCTTCTACCTGGAGCATCTGCACTAGGGTATGTGTGTGCTCAGAAAGCTTTGCATTTCTTGAAAGGACACTTTTAAGCCAAAAAAAAACCCCAAAACAAAACAAACCAACAAAAAAAAACAACGAACCCTTGATCACGATTCTGAGTCCATCTGCAGGAAGGAAGCAAAGCACTTTCCTGCCTACCCATAATGAGCCACGAGCCTTGTATTTCAAAAGCAGTTTTGCTCTAAAAAAACACCCCTTGTGAGGATCTCACCCCAGGGTGATTTACTGAGTGGTATGTGCAGGGTTTTTGTTCTTCCCGTGACCTTTCCCCAGAGGGCTTGGATACAAACGTCTGACTTGTCTGTGCTTCTTGTCTGTATGAGGAAAAAGGGAAACTCTGGGAACCCCGATTACAGCAGCTCCCCCCCATAACTCTGTGTTTCTATAGAGACTCTCAGCTAGCCCTGTGGCTACAAAACTGCATTTCACTGGTCATAAACTATGAAGATTCAGAACACGAGCCACCTCTTTTCCTTGAAAGAGCAAATAGAGAAAAAAACACAGAAATTTTCCCCCTCACCAAAGAAAACCAACCCCAGACAGCCTATTTGCCTCTAAAAGCAGTTTAATTCCAAACAGTTTCTACCTTCAGTATCGATCCTAGTAAGAAAATAACACTTCTACTTGGTCACCTCTCTGAGCAGACCCACATACATCCATTTGAGCTTAATTAGCCAGCGAGATTTTCTCATTCCTGGAGCTTCTCGGTAGAGACAGCTCCAAAGTAATGTTGTTTCCACCTGATCCTGACTGCCCAGCTGAAGAACACAGCTTTGATTTCCCCTTCAGCACGTTTGCACCACGATTTATATTGTGGCTTTGCTTTCAGAGCCAGTTTTTATTCAATTCCTCCAGCCGGTGAGAAAGCATTTTCAGTTGTTCAATAGGGACAGCACAATAGAGATGTTTGAAAACCAAGAACAGGAAGCACGTGGCTGAGAGTTTGGCTTGGCCGTGCTGCCTGGTTTGATGTGTCGCCCACTGAAGTCTGTGGGAGCCTTTTCATTAACTTCAACATGACTTAAAATGGGCTGGTAGCATGTGGTGCCTTACACCACTCGAGGGTCCAGGATTAATTTGTTTTAAGTTCTGCTAAGAAGAGCTTTTTGAGGTGCCCAAGCCTTACCTACTCAAAGAGCTTTCAGATCTTGCTGCAGACCTCATCTGTGTGCACCTCCAGCACATAAGGCCATTAAAAAGAAAAACCTAAAGGGTAAGAAGTTATCTTTGGCTACAGTGGCTCCAGCCACCCGGGAGGAGCTGCAAGGCAACCGGCTTCACTTTGAGCTGACACTTGGAAACAGCACAGCATTTAGAGGAGCAGGTCTCTTTTGAACCCTCATCTCTGTCTCTGTGACACTCCCCTGCAGAAATACACAGGGATGTAGAGCCAAGACATGCAGAGAGCATTTAGTCTCACACACCCAGTCATATTTATCCTTCCCCACAAGTCCACAACTTTGTCAGTCAGCTGTTTTGGTGACCTGCACCTTGTCTTGAGCTTGCAGGTCACACATAGATGGGGTGAAGACACAGACCTCCCAAGCACCACTTGAGTTTCCCCACAGTTCCCTTCCTGATGCATCTGCTCCCCTACTGAACATTGTGTTTTATATCAGCCAAGCTAAAACATTCATGCACAAAGTCCTTTGTTTATCCCTCCAAAATACGAAGCAAGTGTTTTAATAAAACGGGTTCATTATTTCCTGCTTTCAGGAGCTGAACAAATAGTGATCAAAGAAAGACACAGAACAGCAGACAAAAAAGCTAAAAGCCCCAATACTTCGGGGAGCACCAGAAACCAGCAGTTAACAGCAAACTTCAAAGGAAGCAGCAACAGGACTTTCTGTAGGAGCTGATGGTTTTGAACTAACCTGTGCCCCACCTGGCAGGCTGGATTTGGAGCTAGGAAGACAGAATACCTGCTCTTTGGGAATCAGACCTCCTCCTTTTACAAACAGGTCTACTCAGAGCGCTCCAAGAAATGAACTGCTCTTAAAATAAAAAGCTAAGAGAGTAGCAGTGAGACAGCCATGCTCAGCACCCACCTTCATGTGCTGACCTTTCTCGAGCTGCTGCTTTCCACGCTTTGAATTAGTTCAGAGATTAACATGAATGTCACTGCCCTTACCAGCATCTCTCCGGAGAGCTGATCCAACTGCGTGATGCTCAGTAGGAATCTTTCCTCCAGCAATGGTGTACTTTGGGTCCATCCCATTCCACAATCACTTTGCTTCTTCCAGGCTGGTCACATCAGCAGCAGAGTCTCCCTTTGCCTGTCTCCACATAACATTGTTGCTCATGTCTTTCAAAGGCAGAAAAATGCTTCCCTTCGAGGTGTATATTTAGGGACAGGCATTGAGAAGGACAAGTAGGCTCCCTACACCAGCCTTGGGCAAGCCAGCAATGCAATGCCTCAGTTTCCCTGCCTGTACCTCTGCGATGGCCCTCATCCCACTCTCCAGAAACCCTTGGAGATGGGCAACAAGGAGAAGCCTAATCTCATCCAACCCCCAGTGTCTTCTTGCCTCCCCCTTATCAGGAAACCCCTATCATACACTTCCTTTAAACCCTAATGGAATAGCTTTAAAAAGATTAAAAAGCAGCGCATTCTGGCCACGAGCAGAGCCTAGTGCAGGAGCTGCTGACAGAAAGCTGCTGCCCTGAGCTTATACAGCAATTTGGAGATCAGCAGCATCACTGTCCCTGGCAATCCAGAAGGTGCAAGAACACAGCTAAAGCCTGATTATCTCCAGCTAGTTACTCAAAGCTGCCTTAAAGTGCTTCCCCCCCTCTTTTAACTAAACCTTCCCTACAGTAGCACGTGTGCAAGCATGCTCCTTCCCAGGCAGTGCTGCCAGGGGAATGGGAGAGACCCTCCCCTCCATAGCACCCTAGGACAAGTGGCAACCAGAGCAGCATCAGCTAATCCCAGTTAAAGGCTGATGAAACAGACTGTGCCCNAGCATTAAGTTAATAAGGGTTTGAGTGCTTCAGCTCATTACAGAGGCGGCCTAAAGCTCCTCACTCCACCACCTGGATTTTTTTATTTATTTATTTTATTATTATTATTGTCAAAACAGCTTGAAGAAAACTCCCTTTGCATCCACTCAGCATTAAATGAAGCCGTGACAAATGGCTGCTTTCCTCCATTAAGCAACATTTGTAGAAGTTAAAAAAAAAAANGGGTACAGCCAACCTTTCAAGCCTCCCCTTTCCAAAGAAAGTGCAAACACAAAACTCTTGTAACAGAGTTTATAAATTCAGATGCAGCAATGGAACAGATGACTCCTGGGCTGCAGATCTAACAAGAGGTTTTGCTAAAATTCCCCCCCAAAATGTGAACCCAAACCTATGAGTGCTGCTCTCAGCTGCAGGCCCTTCCTCGTAATGAGATGTGCAGCTGAAGCAATTCCTAACTTCAGCTTTTTAAAGGAGCAATAGCAGTTTGACCAGGAGGTCTTCCTCCAGGAATGAGCTGGTAAATGAAAGCATTAAGTTAATAAGGGTTTGAGTGCTTCAGCTCATTACAGAGGCGGCCTAAAGCTCCTCACTCCACCACCTGGATTTTTTTATTTATTTATTTTATTATTATTATTGTCAAAACAGCTTGAAGAAAACTCCCTTTGCATCCACTCAGCATTAAATGAAGCCGTGACAAATGGCTGCTTTCCTCCATTAAGCAACATTTGTAGAAGTTAAAAAAAAAAAAGAAAGAAAAAGTAATAACTGAATTCCACTGATGAATAATTACTTCTAATAAATGAAGAGTTAGAAATGCCATTGGCCTCAGCAGCTTTCAGGTCAGCTACCCGAGTGCTACCCAACCAATGAATGTTGTCTGCTGCAGCAGCTGGGAGCAGCAACATGGAGAAACTCCCACAGCAGCTACAGCGGGAGGCATCTAGAGACAGCTCCTGATGGTTGAGGAGCAGCTGGTGGTTCCTGACAGCCTGGCATCCCCCACGTCCCCATGCTGTGTACAGTTACAGCCCTTTTATCCTGCCCGTGTCTCAAACCAGAGACAGGTGAACCTGCTTTGGGCCGGGCCCAGAGCACAGCTCTGCATTGCCTGGAGCGAGGCTGGAGCCTCCACCCAGGATCAGGGTGGTCACGAGCTGCCTGGGTGAGGGTCTTCCATGGGGGCTGTGGCCATACTGCCCCAGCCCCACCAAGACAGCAGTGTTTACCCTGCCCCCTGCCAGTGCAGCATGCCCAGGAGGCCAACAGACTCCAACTGCTTCCCCATCTCAACCCAGGGCAGGTTTTCACAAAAGAAGGTGATTCCTCCGGGGGATACTTGGCCAGCAGAGCTCTGCCTTCTTTTGGAGGCTTCCTATAAATTATCCTCATCCTTTTTCCCTTCCCTGGGCATGTTTCCAACTCAAAACAGCCAAAACTTTTACTAAACTGTGATCAGCAAAGTGTAACCAGAGAGAGCTTCAGGCCTTTGCTGCCTTTTGCGCGTTGACTTCCAGGGGGCTCCGCCAGCAGCAGCGGGAAGTCATATTGCATGTGAGGTTACTGCAATATCACAGACTTAAGCTGGTTATTTCTTTCTTCTTTATTTTAAAAGCTACAATATTCAGGTAGCTCAAGGAAAAACAACCTTTGGATTTTGTCTGCTCATAAATCCATCACAACAGCTTGGGGGAAAACAGTAAATAAGATATTGGAAGAAGAGCACAAGAGGCCAGAAGAGAAGTATCTGCCTCTAGATGTGCTATTTGCAAGCGAAGCCCGGTCCCAGGCTGTGATATTAGTATGTGGTATTGATTTGTTCTTAATCCAGAGAAATGCCCCTGTAATGAACTCTGCTGTGCCCTTAATGATTTCATATCGAGGGATGTTAGGTGCCTTGCTCATAACAGAGTAACAGCAACTCCAAAAATAGCAAGCCTCATAATAAAATGTTATTGAGGAGCCTGAATTTCAATATAAAAGGGACTCTGCTGTACTCAAGGGCTTACCAGATACAAATGCGTACTTTAAAAAGTTGTATTAAAGTCGTGTTGGCACCTGAGTAATGGAGACACTGTGAGATGCTACTCCAGGGAGCAGCTGAGCCCCAGGCCCCCAGGAAACTTTTAGGCAGATGTGACACAGACTGGATTTAATCCCACCAGGTGACTGCAGCTGGATGCCTACAAAGCACTGAGATGCTTTGCAGAGCTGCTGTAGAGGGTGGGAGAACGTGGCCGCTCTGCTCCGCAGCACTAAATGAGGATGTGCTTGCTGGGACAGAAGCCCTGTGCCTGATCCTGGCTCTGCCACTCACCCACCCCTCAGCCTTGGGCGGGAGCCTCCTGGAAGGCCACCAACGAGCTGCCACTGCAACTGGTGTGAGCGGGTTGGCGAGACCCACAGCTCAGCAGCTGGGCTTGACCCCACCACGGCTGCTTTGGCTGGTGCCAGAGCCCTTCTGCTGGGCTGGAGGTGGAGAGGGGCAGACGCAGCCCTGCAAAGAGCTGTCTGGCTGGGAGCCCCTTCAAGGACTTCAAAGAACCCTCATGCACCATCTGGCTCCATGGAGAGCAGTTGGGGATATCTCCTGCCACCTCTAGAGGGACTGGGGACAAGATTAAGCAAGAAATCTTTTACACTGAGGATGGTGAGAGCCTGGCCCAGGTTGCCCAGAGAAGTGGTCGATGTTCCATCTCTGGAATCATGCCACATGAGGTTGGCTGGGGCTCTGAGCACGCTGCTCTAGTTGCAGATGTCCCTGCTCTCTGCAGGGGGGTTGGACTGGATGACCTTGAAAGGTCCCTTCCAACTCAAACCAGTCTGTGAATCTATGATTAAATAGCTTGAGGAAACAAGGGGTGAACATTTACCTCCGACAAGCCCTAAAAGGGAGCTCAGAGCTTGGCTCATAGGTTACCCAGGAGAGGGGATGTAGAGTGGAAAAAAAAAGCCATTAGCACAATTATGCCTAATTAAAGGCATAATTGCCTTAATTATATCCAGGTTTTTTTCTGCCCAGTGCCCAGGAGGTGGTACAGCAAGGCTGTCCCTGCCTGCAGGGTCTGTGCACAGGGCTCGCTGCCTCCTCCCTCCAGGATCCTTTCCTGGGGAAAAGTGGCATTAAAAACTGGGCCAGAAATGTGAAGCTGTTCCCCTGAGGTGGCTTGAAGCAGCTGAAGCAGGAACTGCCTCCCTCTCACCAACCTCAAACCCCCCTCTCTGCTCCAGCCTAGTTCCTGCTCCCAGTTAACCCACAGGCTGGCAGCACGTGGTCCCCCAGGAGATGAGGAGCATCCTTGGACCCTGTCTCCGGGAAGGACTCTGGATCCCGAAGCAGTGAAACAAGAGCCTCTCTCCAGCAGTGCGAGGAGAACAGAGGTTTATTTGCATTCCCATTTCAGAAACCTCCTCCCGCAAGAGCAGCACCGAGTTTCCTCACAGCTCCTCGTTATGCAAAACTGGAACAAATCCTGATGCCAAACCAGCGGCTGCAGTTTGACACCGATTTGCGTTTGCCAGCGTTGGTTCCAGAAGAGGAGTGCCACCAGAGTTCTGTAGCTCCCGAGGGTCAAACCCCCTTTTGGAGCAGTATTTTATTGGATTACAGCAGAGCTTAAGTGGTGCAGCTACAACCGTGGCTGCGTGGAGCTCGTACAGACACAGAAAGGAAGCTTTCAACCTAAGGGGACACGGCAAAGGAAATATGATTACAGGAGGAAAAGAAACACTGAATTAATTTGTCTGCCACTCCTCTGGCAGAGGAGCTCAGCGCTTGCCCAGGCAGGTGCAGGATGGGCCCCCTCCTGCTGTGCTCATCAGCTCCTGCCCAGCACCATAACATCTGGATATCTGGTCACTTGGCTAAAGAGGTCGCTGAGCTCTGTCAAATACCCCGATGCAAGAGGCACCCTCCAAGCAAACTGAGGATGCCAGACTAAGCTCCTGTATTCCCAGTCAGCACCATAACCACATCCCCAGCAACCCACCACTCTGCCTGTGAAGTGCTGCCCCTGACCACCCACATCCATTTGAACCCAGTTCACTTCCAGAAGGCACAGCCTGTTTTATGGCAGAAGGGGCACCAGGAGCCCACGTGTGTTGGGAGGGTGATTTTAATACCCCTGTCCTGTGCCATTAACGATGGTAAGTGAACTGTAAAATACATTTGGATAACATTTGGGGTTTGGTTAATACACACACAGCCTTCTTTGCTCTCCTATGCTTTGGGGCTCCCCTCCCTGCTCTGGGGTTCAGGATTTTGTTCCACTCCCAAGTGTGGACAAACCTCAGAAGCGTTCATTTTGAGTCATTCGGCCACAGCTGCCACCAACTTGATCCCAAGCAACTGAATCATTCATAAGCCCATCCACAGACCATGAGCCATTCAGCAATGGGAAGAGCAGGTCAGGCTTCAAGTGCCCGCTATTAAAAACTTTCATTAAAGTCCTGGAAGAGAGCAGTGGAAGAGGGAGAAAGGAGGAAAAGGAAATAAATTCTACCATTGATCACGTCTGTGGATCGATGGAGGAGGAGGAGTAAAAAGTGCAAGGAAGGACAGAATGTGAATTAGCCTGGGATGTCTTAGAGAGTCGGGCACGATTAAGTGGGACGAGATTTAATTTAGATAAATATAAAATAGTACCTGACAATCATCAGCATATAACAGGGGCATAACATGCAGGAGAGGAGCTGTAAGAGCTGGGTGTGGAGGGACATGTCTTCAGGTGTCATTTCGTCACAACATCAGCTGTTATGTCGCTCCGGGGGGAGCTAAGCTGACATCCTTCAGGAGCAGAGATGACGATTGAAGTCCCAATCCCCAAACCTGAGCCTGCTGCCTCACATCTCAGGCCATCACTGCTCAGCACGGCATCCCGGAATGGGCAGCAAGAGATCACAGTGTGCAAAGCAACCTGCGAGAACAGCTAGTCAGGGCAGAGTGCCTGGGAGGCTGACGAGGTGGGGAAACAGGCAGCGCTCCCAGGCAAGGGGGGCTTTGACCACACTGAAAGCACATGGGCTGAGCACGGGGTGCTCCCAAGTGGCACAGACACCCCCACACCGAAGGTCCCCCAGCAGCTGCCCCATTCTCACAGGGATGAAACACTTGCCTCAGTTTCTCCTGTGAAACAAAGCAAGAAGCTCAAGCTTTTTGGTACTCCCCACATTCCCCCAAGGATGGTTAATATACCGGCCATGATGTGCTATGGTCTGGAATATCCCTCTGGCTAGTTCAGGCCAGTTCTGGCCACAATCCCTCCCAGCTTCTGGGTCACCTGCACACCAGCAAGAGATGGCAAGTTGGAAAGTCCTTGATTCCTTAGCAACAACTAAACCCAACTGTGTATTATCAGCATTCACCTCACACTGAGCCCAAAATGCAGCACTTTTCTGGCTAATAAGAAGAAAAGAAAATTAGCTCAATCCCAGCTGCACGCTGGTGTGGGCACTGGCCTCCTGCCCTCAGCAAGGTGCTGCTGGGCAGATGCCTGTTAATTTACAGCCAGCGACAGGCAGGAGACACGCAGCCCAGTGTTAATGGGGCACTGCTACCTTAACAAGAAAGGGACAATAATTCGCTTTGGTCCTTCACTAATCTGGGGCTGGGGAGCCCTGCAGAAGAGGGGACAGTGAGATGGGAGCGCTGCAGGTAGGGAGCATCCCTGTCTGAGCCACCATGGGAGAGGATGTCCCTCCTCTGGGAAGGGAGAGGGGCACCAGGGCTCTGCAAGGACTGAGTGTGTTTCTTGGCAGGTTTCTGGGGTAAAGGAGTTCCAGCCTTTCTGAGCAAAATAAGAAAAATGATCCTCAGCTGTAAAAGTTCCTGCAGGCACTGGGAACACTCCAGCAGGGCAGGAGGAGATCTGTAGCTATACCTACACGTGCCCATATACAGTCAGAGTTGTGCTCCAGACACCCAGCACCCCAGGGTCAATGCCTGCTTTGGGTTGGCTCTAACCACAGAGGGGTGCAAGGGGCTCATCGTGGCCCTCAAGCTCCCCCCCAGCTGCCCAGACACCTGATGCAGCCACTGAAGCCATCTCTGGGACTGCAGGAGGGCAGGGCTTGGTTTCGCTGTCCCCTTGGGGAGACACAGCAGCCATTGTCAGGATCAGGCCCTGCTGGGTCACTGGGCTCTCTCTCCACTCTGTGGAAGACACAAACTGCTCTTCCCTCCTCAACAAGATGGGTTGATGGCTCAAAAATATGCATCCTGGAAGTGCCTGATGCTCAGCAGCTCCTGTCCTGCGGGCAGGAGCAGTCACCAGAAAGGGAGGCAGCTGCTGATCCCGGTGGCCTCGGTGTGTGCAGCCCCCTTTCTGCTTTCTCAGGTGGCCGAGCAAGCACGAGGAGCAGTAAGAGGACTTCCAAACCCCAGCGCGCCTGAGGCTCTGCTGGGGGGAGCGAATCACGCCATGGATTTGGGGGGCACCAGCAGCCCTGGTGCTCAGGCGATCAGAGCTCATTTGGGAGCATCATGCCCCCACCTCGTGAGGAGTTTGTCATTTCTGAAGGCACCACGTGAACCTGCTCCCACTGCCTGCTTGGCCAGCTGGGCAGTGCCACCAGCCCACCCGCCACCCGTCCTCCCGGCCGGACCTCAGCGCACAGCAGCTGCCGATGGACACGTTCCTCCCGCTCCTGCAGAAGCAGCTTCCTGGGGAAACCTGTCCCAGTACCCCCAGCAGCCGCTGTTTTAACCACCCCAGGACCCCACAGCAAAACCAGGCAGGAGAAGCTGTCGGGCTCTGTTCACCATGCCCCGAGACAGTGGCAACGCTGCTCGAGGAGCAGCACAGAGCACCCTGCAGCTTCTCCAGGGGTTCAGGTGCACGCGTACACATGGAAACCCGGGGTGGTTTCATGTCAGGAAAGCAGAGACCGCTCCCCTTTGCCATTTCCCGAGCAGGGTGCATTTGTCGTTACCTCGCCAGGGAGGAGAGGATCGTTGCCTGCTCCTCCTCTGCCTCTCTCCACCACTGCAGGAAAACAAGGACATTACATCGTCTGCCGTGCCAAAGGGAGGCTTGATAAATGGAGAGAGAAAGGCGCACCAAGGCCCCCCTGGGAGGAAAATTCCCCTCAATTAAACAGCAGGAGCAGAAGGGACAGGTTTGTGAACTGGTTTGGGGTTGGAAGCAGCCCCGCAGAGCACGGAATGCTCGTGTCTGGTTTGAAACTGCAGGAACAGGGTGACTGCCTCAAATCTGGTCCCTTGCAGAAACTCTTCACTGCTCCTTCTGCTTTCCCTTTTATTCCTGAGCAAGTTGTAGTGGCCACTCCGGCACGCCAAGAGAGCAGACACCATCTGAGCTAATTGCTGCAAAGGGCAATTAGCACAGCCCAGATCTCCGGGTCTGACGGGAGAAATCCCCCTGGAGACCCCAGCTTGAGCAAGGTGGCAGCACCCAGGGACCTGAGGCTGCCCTGCACGTGGGGATGCCGCTTTGTGCTGAAAGACACCATCCTACAGGCATCACAGACACCCCCCACGTGACAGGCTTGCAGAAGGTGGGGTCTCCTTTCCCTTTGGGGGTGGGAAAGGGTTACTGGAGCCACACTGCACCCTTAATGACACAGCGGGGAGCGGGACAAGGAGTTGCGGGCGTTTCTCTCCCTGCCATGGCAGAGCAGCCAAGGTGGGCCAGCAGCTGCTGGGGACACAGTTAGGATAGAGCCATCCATGCCACCTCCTGTGCCCCTGCTGCAAGCGTGCTGACCAGAGCCCAGCCTGCCCAGCTTCTCCAGCCCCACCTCAGGATGCAGCCCTCCATGAGGAGCTATCCCTTCTTCATCCATGCTCCACCTTCACCTCAGCTCTCCTGAAAAGGGGTGGCCAGAGCTGCACACAGGACTTCAAGAAGTGGACATGACCACATCCTCGCCTTACCCTTGCCTCTCAGGAGCGCAGCTGCCGTGCCCACAGCGGTACCGAGCCGCCCGGCTCTGTCTCCTCGGCCCAGACCAACACATCTGTGCGGGTTCTGGGCAGAATTCCCTGCTCGGAGCCAAGCACTGGCCAGGTCAAGCTCCCAGCCAAGCTCCCAGCCTCAGACTTGTGTGACCAGCGCCTCGCTGCAGCAGAGAAATGGGTCACATGACGGGGCTGGAAGGAGAAAACCTGCGCGTTCCCTTCCAGGCGAGGG
Source organism: Chloroceryle aenea (assembly GCA_013399075.1). Lineage (NCBI taxonomy): Eukaryota > Metazoa > Chordata > Aves > Coraciiformes > Cerylidae > Chloroceryle > Chloroceryle aenea. The sequence continues at coordinate 468,173 of VWZY01008172.1, forward strand.
AACAGCAGCGTGACCCATGCTGCTATTCCCCGGGGCTCGGCGACACCGCGGCCCCGCTGCCCACCGAGCCGAGC
>VWZY01008172.1:475264-489500 GCA_013399075.1 Chloroceryle aenea
CTTCTTGGCCATGAGGGCCCACTGCTGTCCCATGGATAACTGAACATCCACCAGGACTCCAAGGTCCTTCTCCATGGAGCTGCTTTCCAGCAGGTCTTCCCCTAATCTGTACAATGTAACCTCTTGTTCACTTTAACCCAATGGTTGTGACCCTTGAAAGCCACGCGGTGTCAGTGAGCAACCTCTTCCTGACATCACTGGGAAAGCTACACAGACGATGTAAAGGGAATCATGTTTTGTATTGCTCGGGACCTACTGGGGCAAGAATCAGCGAACAAACCCAAGGCAGCTGTTGGCTGAGCAGGAGAAATGCAGAAGAACACGCACATCACACAGAGGGAGCGCGTCGTTGTTGTGGAGCAAGGCTCCCTCGCTCCCTGCCCAGCACATGCCTGCGACAGGTGTTTGCTCCTGTGAGGCCAAAAGGCCAAGGAACTGCTGCTGAATGGATCCCGTGCCACGAACTCTTAAAACGACAGGAGTCTTTTTGGAATAAATTCCCCTCTCTTTATGACAGCGAGGCTCAGGGTGAGCCTGACAAGCCAGCTCTGCCTGCCTCTGCCTCACCACTGCATCACTGGCCAGCAGTGTGACCTTTCCCTCTCTGTTTCAGGCCCAGGTTTTGTTGTCATGAGACAAAAATAAATCAGAAAGAGCATTCTTTGGTGGCTTGACTTTTTTTTTTTTAAGAAGAGTTCCCTTGAAATAATTGAAGTGTTTATTTTAAGGCAGGTTTTCCATGGTAACATCAGGGGGGTTTATTGTGTAGGCTGCAGCAGTGCCCCAGGGGTTGACAGTGAACACAGGAGTGAGGATACAGCCCTCTGGGGAGGGATGGCAAAGGCCTCACTTTTCCCACACCAGCATCAGGTTCTTAGTGTCGGCCTCAGCTGCCCTGATATGAACCAGTTACTCCTGTTTCCTGATCTGACCCTTTTCTAGATTTTTCTTCCCCAAAACCACAAAAAGTCCCTCCTGTACTCTGAGACCTCACAGTGAGATGTGTGGCACCTGACCACAGACCCAACCCTCACCTTAACACCTTTTTCTCCTCCAGAGCTAGCCCAAGGTATCTGGGGGCCTCAGCTGGTCAGCTGAGCACAGAGAGGCAGCATGGAGAGGCTGGGAACTGCCAGCCCTGCTCCTCAAATTGCTGTGGGTTTCCACTCCCAGAAACACCTCATCAGCTCTTGGACTCCTCCTTATTTGATGGGCCTCACCTGGAAGGCACAAAATCTTATGGACAAGACTTCTTCTTCCTGAAGAGTAAGACCCAGCCAAGCAGCTGGACAGGAGAGGGGCACTGGTAGATCAAAGAGACCGGACTTCATATCCCTGCTCAAAGCACAACCTGTGTGAAGAAATACCCACTCTGAAGGGGCCACCTCTTCACCCCCAGCCCTGATTAACTGCTGGGGGACAGGAACAAAGAGAAAGCTGCAAGTTGCTGCTCCCCAGGGTCAATACAAAAAATAAAAAAATAACAGACTAGATGACTGAACGCTCAACTAGAGAAAGGAGTTCTGCTTTCTAAGGAATCCTACTGACTCTGAAGCCTACTGAGTTTGCAGCAAGAGCCCAGCACCCTCACTCCCTGCCCACCTCCTTACATGCTTCATGGCAGGCGGCTCGGAAGCCCCTTTGCTCTTTACCTCCTTGTAGATGTTGGAAGGATGGTCTCTTCGGCCACACAGGTCGGTTATCGTCTTACAGCAGCTGTCCGGGACTTTCCGTCCATTGGCCTCTGGAGATTTGATCCACAGGCTGTCGGCCCAGTCCGTGTAGTTGTTGCTCCCACAGCACTTGAACTGTGTGGACACAGAGTACAGGCTGAGCAAAGGCAAGCACTGCAGCCTCCTCCTCCCTCGTGAAGCCCTGGGCTTCACCCTCCTTTGCAGAGACTCCAGTCATGTATCTCACAGGCTTTATTTTTTAGAGTACTACAATTATTAGTGACTTTTTGTGTTAAGAGTACCCAAATCAGCCATGAAATATCAGCTTCATCCATCTTTCAGCAGCTGTGACCTTTGGTTCCCGCTGGGATGAAGTGTAACCAGAGTCCACCTGCAGCTGCCTGGGCTCTTAACCACTGGACTGGGGAGCGTTAATGGTGGCAACAGGGCAAGTTTAATTACCAGTTACTGTTACAAATGCAGATGCCGATGCAGCAGGCGTAGAGCAGGCTCCACGCATTGAGAGTGCCTGTGCACAGGGGTCCTTTCTGCCTGTCAGAACTGTGGCAGCCCTAACGTGATCCACCCCCGAGCCCGGCACAGCACCGACCGCAACTCTCATTACATCTTGCTCTCCGGGGTAGTGAGGAGCTTAATGAAAAATGCCAGCAATTTCCCCAAAGCTTTGAAGTGGGAAGTAGAAAGCAGCTGTCAGAGTGACCTGGCAGCTCCAGTTCGCTCTAGGGGTAATTCAGATCTCATTTCCTCAGTGCTACTGGGTGTGCAATTCAGAGATGACACCACGTGGCGCTGCCGGCTGCGTGACCCAGGCCCTGCACCCCACCCAACCTTGTCCTGAATAGCAAGAAGCAGAACAGAATCATGGAGTGGTTTGGGTTGGAAGAGACCTTAAAGATCATCGAGTTCCAACCCCCCTGCCATGGGCAGGGACACTTCCCACTGGACCAGGTTGCTCAAAGACCCGTCCAATCTGGTCTTGAGCCATCCAGTGGTGGCGCATCCACAGCTTCCCTGGGCAACCTGTGCAAGTGTCTCACCACACTCAGAATGAAGAGCATCTTCCCAATTTCTGATATCAATCTCCCCTCTCTCTGTCATCACCCCTCATCCTATCACTGCAAGCACTCATAAAAAGTCCCTCCCCAGCTTTCCTGTAGGTCCCCTTCAGATACTGGAATGCCACAAGAAGGTGTCTCTGGAGCCTTCTCTTCTCCAGGCTGAAAATCCCCAACTCTCTCAGCTTGGCCTCATAGGAGAGGGGTTTCAACACTCTGATCACTTTATGGCCTCCTCTGGACCTGCTCCCATACGTCCATGTTCCTCTTGTGTCGGGGGCTCCAGAGATGAGCACCATACACCAGGTGCCCTCTGTATATTGAGGAAACATCTGTACATTGGATGCCAAGAACCCACGAGACCTTTTGTGTGTTTGGTTTTAAGCCCTGAAATTGCATCAATTCTCTCTGCCTCTAGAGACACCCACCTCCTGCTGCAGCTTGTCTACTGCACTGGTAACACTCTCTTCCCCCTCCTTCCGGTACTTCTGGGTCATGGTGTTCTTCAAATTTTGCTTCAGCTCCATGCTCAGCTGAATGGAAGAGACAAGTGGGATAAAATCAGAAGGCAAACTCACTTCACAGAAGGACCCAGAGCCCTTTGCTCCAAGAGGAAAGCAGAGAGCCTAGTGGAAGCTACAGCTTCCTTCAAGATAATCCTCTAAGGCTGGAGACTGGACAGGCTTATTTCCAACTGATTAGATATCAGGATTCCATTTTACTAACTGGAAGGAGGTGTTGCGGGACCACATTTCAGGCTGCATTACACATCACCATACTGGTCCTCACCTTGAGTACGTATGATTTGTCACAGCATGGCTGGAGCAAAAGAGAATACAGAACTGGGCCTGCTTAGGCAAGAATATGCCTATGAGACCACAGGCAATCTTCTCTCTCTGAAGCCTGCGACAAAATACTATAAACCAAATCCCTCTGTCTAGGAGCCGGAAAAAATCAAGAGTCTTGGGCATACTGGACTGAAGCTACATAGTCTGAAAAGCTCTTGTATCAACATGAAAAAGGATGCCACGGGAAGGAATTGGGTGTACGACTGCTGAAGCACCCCAAGGCCTTTTCCTTGCCAACAGGGACAGAGAGATACGGTCTGGTGTTGCAAGTACAGAGTCTCTGAAAGCATTGCCATAAACACTGGCACGTTCAGGTGACGGATTCAAGCCTTTATTCCTCTGGAGGCTCTTTTAATCTAACAGAATTCTCACCCAGCCAGGTGACAGACAAAAAGTGCCAAAGAGCTGCGTGGTTTTGTTGGGATTTTTTTGGCATCCTGGTTCATGGAGAAACAATTCTTTAATCCAACACCTGGGAAATTCTAAGTTTGCTATACCAATAAACAACGTCAGCATGCGTTTTAGACAGGGTCAGTGAATGAAACAGGCAAGCAGACTCCCTACACTTTTTATTCTACACAGTAAGTAGTAAAAGTCAGAATGTCTGGTTATGCTGAAGTGTGCAAAGTACAGTCTGCAGTTTCTTCTCCCCTTGAAACATTGTTTTTTTCCAACCCCGTGTGTCAAATGAGGACAACACCTACCTCACAAAGATGATATGAAGCTTCGTTCATTAGTATTTGCAAAATGCTTTGAGATCCTGGGCTGGGAAGCTCTACAGAAGTGCAAAGGACTTAGTGTAATAAAAAGAAAGGAAAAGGTTCAGCAGCTGGAAGGTATCAGAGGCAAATAAAGAGGAGAGTCCATTAGCAGAATTATTACTTGGGAGAAAAGCGGTTACCTGCAGGCTCACAGGGAAGAACTGCAGCATGGAACAGAGATAACAAAAGAAACAGTTAAGACACGAACAAGCCTTAGACACCAAAGCCAGGGCTGAAAGCAAACCAATTGCAAGCAGAGCAAGCAGCCAGCAACCAGGAAAGGAGGGGGATTTGTCAGCCAGTGGGCGAGGGGAAGGGCAGCTATGGACCAGAGATGCCCTCAAAGTGATCTCAAGCACTCCAGGGTACAGCTCTGAATATCCTGTCCCTTATTTTGACCTAAGGATCACCTCCTCTTCACCCATTGTCATACAGGAACCTTGTGCCTTTGCATGGCTAGACAACGGACCCTGGCTTCCTGCCACGCCTGCCAGGATGGATCTTTCCCAGTTAAGCAGGCACGCTCATTCCTCAATCCCTCCTGGTAGGAGCCAGCACAGCTCTTTGGCTCCTCACAAACCACCAGTGCCCATCTTAGAGAGGCAAAGCACAGAAGGCCCAAGAGAAAAAAATTAATGGCAAGGAATCCTGGCAGCAGAGCCAACAAGATGGGATGTCCAGCTGCTTTTCAGACAGCCACTTGACAACAATCCTAATCTGCCATTTCCAATCCATTTCCAGACACAAGAACAACTTTACAGGCTGTTTGTGCCTTGGTGGTTCAACACCCTTTGAAAACAAAGTGATGACTTAAGCCTCTGCTCTCTCTGCAACTGCAGAAGGTGCCAAGCAAGAACTGCAGCTGTTGGGAGCCCGTGCTGTTCTCCAGCCCCTCAGCTGCCCTGGTTAAGCAGAGCTCTCAAAAACTTCTTGACCTGAAAGGACCTCTCAGCTGGACCATTCACGACCTTTGCCAGTTCCAAAGCATGGCAGCAGGAGCTGTTCCTATGTCCTGGACACACTAAGGGGCACTGATGTGATTTCAGTTGCTCACACTAGGCCTTGAAGGGCGTTAGGAGAGCTCCTCAGAAATTGTCCTCTGCAAGGTTCTGCAGAAAAGCAGTGCACGAAGGTGACCCACAGGAAGGAGCCGAGCAGCCTCCCCAGAGTAACCACCACCACTTTGCCAAAACCAGTCAATAATCCAAGGTCCTCCACATGGGGGAGGGAGTGAGGACACATGGAAAGGTGAACCACAGCTTAGGTCCCAAGCCTCCAAGTCCAATTCAGGCCAGAGAAATGGGATGATAACTGGCTGTTTCCTCACCCTGGTCTGAGTCTCTAAGGGCTAATGGCCACTCACCTGCTGGTAGTAGATATAGGCTAGGATTCCAGCAATGATCTCCAGAAGAAAGATGCACAGCAACAATATGAAGTACTGTAAAATAATATGAGAAGCAGGACATCAGAACAGAATGAAAGGAGATGTCAAGAGACAGCTTTTCCTTAGCCGGTGAATCACACGACTGTCTTCATGGATGCTTTTCAGTGTTCAAAAAGGCAGAGGCTGGGATTAAACCTCGATAGGGGAGTAAAAGAACAATCCCACGGGTTAATAACACAACCCCAAACAGAGGATAGCTGAAGACAAGCAGCAGCAAGTGTGAGTTTAACTCCTAGAGCCAGAGGGATGTAGAGAATGGAGAAGTGCAGGCAACTGAGATAAGCTCACTGGACAAAAGACAAGTGGCTGTTGGATAACCTGATGCCTACATTCAGTGTCACAGAAAACATCCAATTCTGACATCAATACCAAAAACTGAAGGTTTTGCTTGTTTTAGTATGTTTTGGGCATTTCACCAAGTTCCTAAGGAGCAGTGTGTGTTATAATGATCCTTCAGCAAAGCAACAGAGGGCCCATTTCAGCAAGGATCGAGCAGCCCGGTTCAGCATACGCATCAACCATGGATTTATGTTCCCAGTGACTTCCCTGGGGTTCAGCCACAGGCTGAAGGGCACTACCAAAGTGGACGGAATTCAGCACTGATGGACTGTGACTAGTTCTGCTGGATCTAGAGGGAAAAGCTCCAGATCTGAAAACCAAAGTGAGAGCAGCTCTTAGAAGGCCAACAGGAACACACAACTATTTCTTAAAAGGGCTTAATGCAATGAAATGGCAAGGGATGTGTCCTACTGAGCACAGGGAAAATTAAATGGACAGCAGAAAAGACCTGGGAGTACTGTTCTGTACACAAACAGGAATGGAAATCAAATGTATGAGGAGGAATACAAGAAACAAATTAAAAGGACCAGGAAAGGCCCAAGGACAGAGGGTGAGGTGGCCACTTCCTCCTTAGGGTCAGAGAGAGTCTGGGTCTCTTTTCAGGGAGAACTCTGTCCTGACACACAGCCCCTGCCTTGCTCCTGGTCAGACTTTAACAGTTTTTTACAGGTCCAGGGTGTTCTATGACTGCTATTGAATTCATCTTTCTGGAGATAAATCTCAAGAGACACCAGTTCCAGCCACAAGGATCTCATGCCAAGTCCCTGTAAGAGCTGGCCTCCTCAGGGCAGAACAAAGAAAGTATCTCCCATTTTCTGTTTTACCCTTCACCTCAAAAAAAAGCTGTTCCCAAGGGATTAAGCGAACAGCTCCCTGCACATGTAACTGGACATCAAACCATCTCTCCCTGGCACAAAGAAGGACATGGAAGACCTGGACCCAGCAAGCTGACCTATGTGGATGTCTCTTGTTGTATGTGTTACACTCCCACTGTCTACTCTCCTTCAGCAGGTATTTCCAATCTCTTTGCAGGAGTAAAATGACAGAGACACAAACACTCCGGCTTCCTCTTTCGCCCCTGCTGGGATGGAGCAGCTGCAAAGGATGGACAGCTGGGTTTTATCTGCAGACCAGGCTCTAATCTGTGCACACAATCTCAGGCTTTCACTGCCCAGCCCCACGCTCTCCCCCACAGCCCAACGAGGACCATCTCTGCAGACGCCTGTACAAGGTACCCATTCATACCAGGGGAATGAGTCACCCCGTGGAGCAGGGGAGAGACGAAGGCTGGTTGGTCCCCAACGCTCGCAGGAGGTTGAAAGGGGGCAAGAAAGGATCAGCGTGCCTTGACACAAAGGCTGGCTTTCTTTTGGTGGGACCTAGTTCTGCCCTAACTGCTCTGACATCATCTCTCTGCCAAGGAGTGGGCAGGAGGATAGGAGGATGCTGAGAACAACCAATGAACCAGAAAGTTTCTTCTATTTCGTTTTTCCTGCTCCATGTTGTCACGTCAGAGGCATTCAGGTAGAGCTGAGTCGTGTCACAAACACTCAACTCATGCTGGCTTACGGTGGAGAGAAACAAACACATGTCCAGCAGACCTTAAAAAATGAGTCATGAGGCCCTTGTAAAACCTGGTAAGGAAGGTTAATGCATCTGCCACCCATGAATCCAACCTGTCTGTGCCGATTGCAGCATCATTATCCTTATCTCAATCTCACGACTCCCTCAGGGCTGCTTCCAGGGATCCTGTTGACACAGGGGGGCAGCAGCTTTCACTCTGGACACGCACAGAGCAGAGGGATGCTCTCCTTGCTGCTCTTCAGCAGGAGTTGCAGGGCTTTCTTACAGAGCCCTGCTCCAGCGTGGAGCTGCATGGACATGTCCTGCTTGCTCCCCAGGAGGCTGTGGAATAAGTCAGAAATGTGGGATCACCCAAAGCTTGTAGCAGACACATGCCTGGACCTGGGTGGGCTCTGGACAAAATCTACTCTTACTCTGTCTCCTCAAGATCTACAAGTTCCAGAATTCTTCTATCCAGCCTCAAGTGTTTGAGTGAAGCACCAAGCTTCAGTGTGTTTTCTCTGAATAACCCAAAGAATGGTTCAACATTCTACAGTCCAAATTGCTCCCTGGAGGGACCTTTCTACCACCTGAAGAAGAAATACTTAGCAACTATACTCCTAAATCAGCAATCTCACTCCAGGGGGAGGGCACTACAAAAAGCCTTGAAGTGGGCCCATAAAACTCAAGAGTTAGGTAGAAAGGCAGAAAAGAAAAGTCACAGTCACAAGTTTTCATCAGAAAAACTGACAAAACAGGTATGCCTTTTACAAAGAGCACCCAAAGGTGTCAAGAATTGATTTTTCAAAGCACCAAGGAGGCACTGGAGAGAGTGCAGAGTGCTGCTTGCAGTGCTCCCTCCCATACTGATGTGGGCCTCTGGTAGAGAGCGGAATTGGGACAGGCTGGCACCGACCCTGGGGCACTGACTGTGAAGTTGTCAGGATTACTGTCTGAGCTCAGAGCTGGCTCAGGCCCCCAGCCAGGCTCACCCAGCCCTGGCAAGCACGGCCCAGTCTCCCGTGCAGATTACTCACCAGCAACCAAAGCAGAGCACAACCAAGAAGAGACAATAGGCCTGTCACAACCAGCCACTCCGAAAGGCCGCGTGGTGCAAGGAGACAGAGTGGCCTTTTGTTCCCAAGAGACAGTTATTTTTATGTGGCAGAATAACAAAGAAAACCCCACCGGATTTTCATCCGTAACTTCTGGCCTAGGCAGAAAGACAAAGGGAGATCTCTTTGGCATGGAGATCAAGTGAAGCAAGGCCAAAACTGACTGCTACAGACCAGGAGCCTAATGAGCAAGCACCAGCAATGCACTCACTGCATCCTCCTCTGGGATTTATCCTCCCTTCCTGGCCCTACTCTGCCTCTCACGGGGATTACCAGGCCTTCAGAGCAGTGGTACAAGCATCATACTTGCTCACGACTCCCATTTTTGCTCCTCCATCCAAACAAGAGGGGAAATGGGACAGTCTGGTGAACGAGGATTTGCAAAGGAAGGAGCTGGTGAAGAGTTGCTGAAGTGTCCTTTTCTGTAACTGTGAAAGCAAAGAGGCACCAGTTGTTATTTCAGTCCCTGTGCTCCCTGCTGTAGCCCAGATCCCAACAGGGGCTGCTCTCACACTCCAGACTGAAAGGGAGACTTCAGAGGGAGGAAGCAGAATAGAAAACCTAAGGCTGGTCAAAACCTTTCAGCATAGGTGGGTGAGCCAGGAGCTCAGGAAGTAACACAGGGAAAGGTGTAAAAGCAGCAGCAGATTATCAAAACAGTGTGGGGGTTTTGTGGAAGCCGAACTAAAATAAGTTTTATTGCAACTAAGGAAAACATTAATTGGAAATGTTTTGATTTTTGACAACCAAGTGAAAAAGTGTATTCATCTGGCTTGAACCCATTGCCACTAAAAACCAGTTTTGTTACAGGTCTCTCGTATTTTCCTCTCCCTTTCCATTTTCCAAAGAAAATACGAGATGGGCAGGGAAGAAGGACAAGACAAAAGCCATGAGATTGTTTCGAATAGTTTCAAACAGATGTTCTTATGCAAAGTATAGTTATTATGGCTACACATTGTACTTCTGAGCCATGCAGCAGTGAGCACATTTGGTGGATGAAAGGGAACGCTCTGCAGCACAACCAGCCTCCCCGGGAAAAGCACAGCAAGGAGCTGGAGGCCTTAGTGGTATTTGCTCTAGGACAAATAAATAAGGCTAGTGCAGAACACATCTGAGACATTTCCCTCCCTCCCAGCATGGTTCAAGAGAAAATGGGGTGAATCCTCCCCCAAACAAAACTTACCACTCTCAGCAAATTCCGACGCTCTTTGAAGGTGGCGCAGCAACCAAGGATGCCAGTAACCATGACAACCACCCCAGCCACCACCAGAATATAAGCAGTTGCTGAATACGTGCTGGAGGAGAGCAGGCTGATGTAGTCACTCTTCTCGGCCAGGGTCCAGGTGCCCACAGCCATCACAGCCCCACCAGCCAGCTGGGGAGAGAGAAAAGCAAGCAAATGAAGAGCATCTGATGTGTGAACTTCCTCACCTCTCAGAGCAACTGGACTGGGATACCAGGATGTGCCTCAGCTCTGGTAAGATGAGCCAAAGTTGATCTGCACTGAAGGAAGGACACCCAGAAGGCTAGTTCAGCACCCTGGTTTAGCCTGAGGTAGAAGCTCTCTGAAGGATCCACTTGAGCAGAGCAATTCATACTTGGCCCAGAGCCCTCCTAAACGTAACCGCACTGTTATCTGGGCACTGTTATCTGACAACTGGCAGATCTCTTGGGGTGCTACCCAGCAGCAAAGGGAAAGGAACAGGTTTACTATCATAAAATCATCTAGGTTGGAAAAGACCTGCAAGATCATCGAGTCCAGCCAATAAATTTACATCAGCGAGCTTTCCACTGTTTATCTGGGAGCAATCCTACCAATAAATGACACCAAGCATGCCCAGTATCTCATTCTTGGACTCTGGGAAGAAAGCAGTCAAGGAGCTAAACAGCCTGGCTGGTTAAACTCTAACCACTGCAGCAAATGAACATGGAGAAGGCAACCAGACTCCAAGCAGTCCCTTCTCTCTTTTCAAGCATGGTTTCTGGAGGGTCTTATGCAACTTCTAGTAAGCTCAGATAGTTTTCCTTAATGGTCTGTCCTGGACATTCCAATGCTCTGTCCCAGGGAGCAAAGGAAAAACAATCCTTTGGCATCAGTAACTTCGTGGTGGGAAGCACCACTGTAGGAAGCTCTAGCATGGGGCCAGCTGCAAGAAGGTGCTTGTTATCCTTGCTCCAGCTGTCCCACTCTGCTGTCAGGACTCCCTCTTCCATTTTGAGAGGAGGAATGGCAAGACAGCAGAGTCTTCAAGATCCCTGGAGAAGCAAGCCAGCTAAAAAAAACAAAGCATGTCTTCGGGTGCCCTGTTATTTTCTGTGCTTGGTAACATGACCTAGAAACAGCCAGAGATTACAGCATCAAACCATAACTGCTGCAGCCCAGGCAGGCAAGCCTGAAGGATGACGTTTCACCCCAAAACATGAACTGACATCAGCACTTTTTGCCAAAGACTTCACCAAGCCCAAGATTTCTACACCCCTGTCACCAAACCTTCAGCGTAGTCTCAGTGCCTCTGAAACAGACTGAAGCTGCTTACCCAGAAAAAGAAGTTGAAGATGAAGAGCAGGTACTTGAGACAGATGGTCCCACAAGTTTCCTTCTTTTCCGTGTACTCGCGCATCTTTCTGGCTCAGTAAGTTCCTGAAAAAAACAAACAACAAAACAGAAAAGCTTGAGCCAGTGAATCATCACAGCCCTTCTCTCTAGCAACCAGCATTACTGGTGTCCTCCTGCGAGAGCTCCTGCTTCCAAGCTGCTGCTGAGGGGGAAGCCAGCAAGAAGCCACTCTCTGACCTGAGGGATGGTAGACGGTGCTCACTCAGCTAAAGAGCTCTCGTATCCCCCTGGGTGACCTACACAGCGCGACACCTCACGCAATGCGAAAGCAAGGCAGATGGAACCAGCACATGGCCTTCCAGTACTGCCTCCCTCCTCCTCCTCCTCCTGTCTCCCCATCCTGCTGTCACTTCTGGAGATTCATTTTCCTCTAGATCAAGACTTGCAGTGGAGGATCAGACCTACGGCTGTGCGAGCAGTCAAGCCAAAACCGTGAATCACAATTCAATCATCAACGTTCAGTTGCTGAGCTGTGACCACGGAATGCAGTGATCAGTGTTCCAGGGAGGAGATTTCAGTACAGTTCAAGCTCACTTCTTCCTATTTGGACTGAAATAAATGAAATCCCTATCCTGGCTCCTGACAGCGGCCTGCAACTGCTGCTTCAGAAGGCAGTGAAAGAAACATCGTTCTTCAACCCTCAAGGAATAATCTGTCTCCAAAGAATATTCTTCCTCACTGGCATTAGTTACAACTGCCTTAAATAGATCCCACTCTGGGTTTGGAGTAGTTTCAATCTTTACAGCTGTAACTAGGAATGTACTTGTTACCCCTCAAATGCCAGGTCCTTTTTGAACCCCAGCAATATGTTGGGGTACTTAATGCTCTTCTTCACTCTGCTGCTTTCTCCTGGCCCTTCTCACTGGCCAGCTGTCTTTTAGGGCAGCCGTCCCAGCTACTCACGGGAAGAAACGTAACTGCAGGTGATCTGAGCGTGTAAAACCCCACTGCTGATACACAGCACACGGCGGCTTGTTCTGGATGGGTGTGGAGGAAGACGAGCAATGGGCACGCAGAGCCAGGCTGGGCAGCCAGTGCCTGCCAGGCTGGGCCAGGCAGTATTAGCTTTGCTGCTACACTGCTAACATCTGGCTTCGGGGACAGGGAAACCAAGGCTGGCAACAGCAGCTGCTCGTTCCGCAGCAGAATTGTACTTTATTAGCAGGGAACTGTTTCCTTCTGCTTTGAGCCAGCCCACTCGAAAACGCTGGCCAGGCCTGTGCTCTAGAAACTAATAAATGAAGAGGGAAGGGAAGGGAAGGGAAGGGAAGGGAAGGGAAGGGAAGATGCCAGCAGTCCCACCCAGGCCTGGGCTCCATCACCATTTCACAAGAAAACATTTTTCTCTAGAATAACACCTGGCAGCAACAGCTGGCAGCAGAAGGCTGTTTCACTGGCAGAGGGAGCAGCTGAGATGGTGGCACATATCAAGGAGAGTAACTCTTCAGAGTTATCTTCACAAGAGATCAGAACCTCCAGCAACGCTCAGATTAATTACGGTGTTGCAGCAGAGGAAGGCCCGGGGCGGTGGGGAGGAATGGCTGCTGGTGGTACTGTACACACTGAACAGACTTGTACTCTCCCAGTGAGAACATGCAACATTCGTGGAAGGTGACAGATTTACAGCTCCCGGAGGCTTCATTTAGCCACTGAATAGGATGGCAGCAGCAAGCAGGCTCCCACTGCCACACGGGGCTGCACAACCTGAAACAGGGAGCTCAACCCACGAGAGATCTCTCCAGCTGAGGGCTGCGTGTGGCTTTTGGCTCACCACCTTCTACCATCAGAGCTGGAGGCAGAGAAAAAGGCACTGCAGGTTTGCTGAGCATGAGTCTGGGTCATGTCACCAGGACAGTGACAACGCTGGCTTCTTGGCCCAGTTTCCCTCTTGCTCCAGAGGATTTCAGGAATCTTTTCCCCCTTCCCCTCCAAGTATGTCCCCTGCCAAACCAAAAACCACCACAGGTTATTCCCACATATCAGCACACAGCAGGTGCTGGGCCCTAGAGAGGGATTTTTACTTATTCCTCCTTCTTATCCTAGAGTTCAGAAATCCCAGACTGAGCTGCACTTTGTTGTGGGTGAGGACTGGGCAGACACAGAGCTGAGATGACAGCCAGTCTGAAATTCCCCTCCCGATGGCAGGTCCTGCTCCACCGAGCACGCCGTACGGGCCTTTCAGGCGGCAAGAGGACCTGTCTGCTCCAGAAAGCTGGCAGGGAACAGCTGCAGGTTTATGAAGCAGAGTGATTCACGCAGCGATGGCAGCCCATGAGTCAGAAAGCAATCAGGGCTGTCTCCTGTTTGATCTCTCCTGCCTGCCAGGAGCAGAGCGGACGGCGCTGGCTGCCTCTTGTGTGCTTCGTGACTCACCAGTGAGCGATTGGGGGAAAGCAGATCTCTCCAGGCTCTCTTTTTGGAAGGCCTGTGTCTGTGCTCCTTGCCTCATACGGGGTGGCTGCCACCTCCTGTTGTCTGCAAAGAGTGGGCCAGGCTGTAGGGAGCTACGCTGGTCCTCAGGGAAAACAAGTGAGGGCTGGAGATGCTGGTGAAATGTCTTTCCCGAAGAACCCAGGCAGTGGAGAATGGAGCCACAGTCATAGAATCACTGACTGGTTTGGGTGGGACTTTCAAGGTCACCTAGTCCAATCCCTCTGCAGAGAGCAGGGACTTCTACAACTAAAGCAGGGTGTTCAGAGTCCCACCCAACCTCACCTGCAATGGTTCCAGGGATGGGGCATCAACCACCTCTCTGGGCAACCTGGGCCAGGGTCTCACCACCCTCAGCATCAAAAATTTC
>VWZY01008172.1:490072-504466 GCA_013399075.1 Chloroceryle aenea
GACCTACAGGAAAACTGGGGAGGGACTTTTTATAAAGTCCTGTCGTGATCAGACAAGGGGTGATGGCTTCAAACTGAGAGAGGGGAAATTTAGATCAGAAATTGTGAAGATGTTCTTCACTCTGAGGATGGTGAGACACCAGAACAGGTTGCCCAGGGAAGCGGTGGATGCTCCATCACTGGATGGCTCAAGACCAAACTGGATGAGGCTTTGAGCAACTTGGTCTAGTGGGAGATGTCCCTGCCCATGGCAAGGGGAGGTTGGAACTTGATGATCTTTAAGGTCCCTTCCAGCCCAAACCATTCCATGATACTATGATTTTTATTTGAAGGCCCAGAGGCACATGCAGGCAACACACCTGCACCCCAGCTCCGAAAGCACGTGTTGCACACACAAACACATACACTCTCCTGCTGACTAAACATTCATCTAGTCACTGCAGACATTGCTTGGTACATCTGCCTCAACTTGCACAGTAACAGCAGTTAATTAAACAGCAAAGCGAGCCAGGCCTGCAGGCTGCTTCTGCACAACCAGCCCCAAAGCAACGTCTGATGGGTGGGGAAGAGCCAAAGCAAAAGGCATCGCTCCCAGGCCATTAACTCATCACTATTTTTAAGGACTGATTTTTGAACGATAGCAAGAAAACTGGTATCAACACATCAGTGACGTCTACCTCCAGACAACTGCCAGAAGTGAGGTAACTTCTAAATCTTTGCCAGCACACCCAAGGAAGACTCGCTGCAGGAAATCCCACCATGCCTGTGCTGCTGTGAAGTGCAGCTCCCAAAGGGCTGCAAGTCCCCCAGTACTGCCACCTCACACTGGGCACTCTGCTGGAATCTGAGCGGGGCCGCATAACCCTGGCTCTGGGGCAGCTCTCAACAACCACAGCAGACATTCATCCCTCGGTATGTGCAGGGTGGGTATGGGCCAGGAATGTTATCTTCAGAACTGCTTGAATTCTCCAGCAAAGGTGAATTCCAGACTTCTAAAGCACTGGCCTTTCTGAGTTCCCTCTCTGTAAGATGAAAATATGACCACCACTGCCCCACTGCAGATCCTCAGAAAAGGCTTCCAGGGGCTTAGCAACTTGCCAGCACATCTCACCGAGCCCAGAAAGCAGCCAGAAGGATGAGGAACTTGCAGGTGAAGAGCCCTGATTTGCCATTATCCACCCCAAACCGATAGCTAACGTGGGTCATCAGTCTTGACACTGACCTTTCACCACCAAAGCACTTTACAGCACCACTGAAATGGGTCAGTACTCTTCAAGTGCTTTCTTCCACCCTCTCTCTTCTTGCTGGCTCTGGTACTCTGCTGATTCTGGAAAGCAGAAATCTGGGGGGGAACAACAAAGGAGAGATAAGTGAGATGTAGCAAATGAAAGATTATCCTGGGAATCAATATTTGACGCTGTGCTTTGCCATCAAGTCCTGCTTTTCATGGAGAGCACATGATTTCCGAATACACCTCATGAGCAGATTTGATTAAACTGCAACGTCTGCACTGGACACTGGGGGAGAGCTGAACTGTGGCAGTGGGGAATGCAAAGACCTTCTGACAGTAGGATGCTGTCAGAACAGGTTTATATTCACCGCTGTGTCCTGGAAATGCTGCTAAGGTTTCTGTCAATGCTGCATGCAAGCCACAGTGACAGCTCGTTCTGGTGCAAAAGGCCCCAAGGTACCTCCAAAAGAAAGCTCAGGAAGAAGCCCCTTCTCTGCAGTGTGAAGCTCTGTCTGCTGCTGGTGCTCTGAAGTGTCCACTGTTTCTAGCCCTCCTAGGGGAACTGCCTGGGAAGAGGAACTGGCCCAGCAGCCAGTTCTGTATGTCCACCCTCTGCTCCCAGGGCTTGAGCCCACGCTATAGAGCACGAACCAGAGCAGGAGCTCTGCAGAGAAAAGGGTGAGTAGGAAGTCACTGTTCTCTTCAGCTTCTATCCCGGCGGGAGCATAATCAAGACGCAGCTCCCAAGCACCACAGCAGGTTCTGCTGATGTTAGCTCCCCCAAATCCATCTACCACTGCCAGCCCTCCTGGAGCAAGGTCCCAACCTCCCTCTGATGAGCAAGAAGCTACAGGCTTCAAACTTAACAGGAGTCTTTTCTTTACAACCTTACCACATTTATCATAGAATCATAGACTGGTTTGAGTTGGAAGGGACCTTTAAAAGTCAGCAAGATCCAACCCCCCTGACATGGGCAGGACATTTTCAACTAGAGCAGATTGCTCAGGACTGTGGGTTTTTATCTATAAGCTTTCAATGGCTTCGTGTCTATTCTTCAGAGACTGCTCTCCACACCTTTTCACTTCCTGACAGAGAACAACCCCTCTGCCTCTCCTTCCCCACACGTTCCTTCCAAACACCTTGTAGCCACTAATGGCCATACTCTAGTCATGGGATTCATCCCACCAGGTTTCAGTTATGGCAAGTAGGTCACAGCTTTCTAGCAGTATATCAGCTGTGTCACCTTTTCAGAGGAACACACCTTAATTCCTCTGTGGTGTTCCACCCGTGTTTCCCTGTTGGTTCCCATTATCTCCAGAAGCCCTTGGCTCATCTCCAGAAGACTTCGAGTGTGCTCCAGTGTGCCCAGCATGACACAGAGCAACAGGCTGGGGGCCCTCGCTTCGCACCTCACCCCTCTAACCTTGGTGTCTCATCCCACAGCTTGTCCTTTCTGAGGAGGCAGAAAGGAATTGCTGTACTGGAAGTGGCCTCCAGCTCTGTCCCCTGCTTTTCTAAGGCTGAGGGTCCCAAACTTCTCACACTCATTTGCTCTGCCATGTCCTTGTCCCACAGCAGGCAGGTCTGATTCTCCCTGTAACCTGTTTCCATCAGCACTGCAGGCAGCAGGATGGAGAGGGGAAGAGAAGGGCAATTCTTCCTCCCTAACCTGTTGGTTTGGATACGATTAGCACCCCTTTGATCTTCACCCTGACATTAACCTGCTCCACAGCCTACAATTAAACCTTATCTATTGCCTTTATGGTGCTATGGAAGCAGTAATGCTTCCTGACTCACCTGGGTGGGATAATTGGGTGTCTGCAAATCACCCAGGAAAATAAAAACATTACTTTTTATTAGCAAATCAAATTTAACCCAACTCATAACCATTTCCACTTCCTATTGCATTCAAGGGAAGGTTCCTGTTGGCCTTTACCTATGTAGTACAGGCCACACACCTTCATTTACAACCAGCCTGGATTACCCCGTGCTTCCATTCCCCATGGAAAGGAGTGCTCTGCTAACATCCAGAAACCTGGTGATTCACATCACTATGTAGCCTCCAGACCACAAAAACATCTCTTGAGAGAAACAGTGGAAATCCCTGCACCTGAGCCATTGAGAAGCAGGCCAAGAAAAGTCCTGGAATTATTAAAAGAAAGATCAGATAAGGGAACTTTCCGAGGAACTGGGAGGGAAGGCACAGGCAGCACAGTCACCTGCAAAGCAATAGCTGTGAAGCACCCTCCGCCCCGAGGCTGGGCCCAAACTCTCCTCGAGCAGCCCATACACCATTTACCCATCTGCTTCACGCTGCTTCCACCCTCCTGCCCCTTCAGAAGAGAAAGCCAACCCGGGATGCAAAGCTGAATCCTTTGCTTTCCATCTCTGCATGTTGGAACATGCTGGAAAGTCAAAGTACTTGTGCCTCTAGGGCTGGGGAGAAGGCAAAACACGAACCAGACACTCAGTGAGACAAAGAAGCTCCTTCCCAGGAACTGCCACTTATACTTGTGTGTGGGGCAAGCACACACAAGTGTGTGTGGTCCAAGACCCTCCTCCCTGACCCTTCCCACAAAAGCTGAACTCATCTGGCACTGCTGAATGAAACTCCTCAGGCCACAGGTTGGAAAATGCCTTTCCCTCCTCCTGCCTGTTGTCTAAACTGATTACATCCTGCTTTGAATAGACCTACCTATCCCAAAAGGATCTCACCTGGAGCCTCTCAGGGGCTGCTAAGAAGTGAGACATACAGAGCAACAGTTTTCCAGTCACATCGCCTGCTCCTACCAGGAATGTGCAGAAGCGGTTCTGTGAGAGCTGGAGACAACTTTACAAGATCTCTTGGCCATCTTTGGTAGAACTTGCTCGACCCTGCCTCTTGACTGGGAGAGCAACTTTCTAAAGAACAGAGAGGATAAGCAAGATCCCATCCTAGGCTCAATACCTTCTGGGTGTAAGCACCATCTCCACCAGCATCACAGTCCTGCTGTCACCCCTCGGCCTGCTTGCAAAATCCCTCCTTTCTTCTACCCTGGCTGGGACTGCTGCTGCTTTGAATAGACCCCCTTAACTCCTGCTAATTTTGAGGAGAGTCAGGTATCCAGGAAGGAACTGTGTGCTCAAAACACTTGAAGAGCTGCCTGTCCTTTGAGACCAGAGCTGTCTCTGAGGAGAAGAGCACTGAGCCTTCCACTCAGCTTGCTGAGGCTGTTCACTCCCAGGGGAGGGACACACTGAAGCATAAATAACAACGAGCATGAGTTTCAAACTCAGCCAGGAGACTTACATGTTCAGCAGCAGACATACCTATGAATTAAGTGTTTTATGAGGAGTTAGCCAAACCTGGGTGAGGTGATGGCCAGCTCTGGGAACCTTGAGGATAAAAGGGACATTGGTGTAAAACCAATTTCACAACCGGTAAGAAAAAGAGAGCGTGAGAGAGAAAGGAAGAGTGTCTGTGCTCTAGCACTGTTCCACTACAAAGCAAACAAAAAACCCTCCACAGGACTTTGTGGTCCTACCATAACATACACAGACCAACAGAGCAAGAGAGCAGAAAGCCCCCGTCTGCTGCTCTACCCAGAAGTGGGTAAGCAGGGAAGCAGGCGGCCCCTCCAAGCACCCATTCCCATCAGGAGCTGGAAGGCAGGCCAGAGACCAGCACTCACTGAGCCACCAACGGGAACTCCTGCGTCAAACAACGTCCCCTTGTATCTCATAAGGCCTCCTTTATCCTGAAGGAGCCCGAAGCACTTTACACTATTTATACACAGGAACCACTTCACCAGTCGTTGAGCTGAGGAGAGGAACAATAACCGTCTTCTCTTCTCTCACTCAAAGCACCAGAAATCAGTGCCCGGCGCGTGTTTGCAGAGAGCTCATAGCAACAAGGGTTTGCCACGATGAGGAACAGCAGGTCAGATAGGTCAGGGGTAGCCAGCAGACAAGACAAACTCCACCACAGCTCACTGTTGGTATTTTAAATTCTATTTTCCCAACTCTGTTCCCAGGCACTGTGGGGTTTGTGAGGATTTTGTTTTGTTTTAAAGCAGGGCTTTGCCTGTGCTGGAGAATTTACCAGTAGCACTGAAACACATCTCTAAACAAAATGGTTTGTGCAGAATCAGCTTTCTGCCTGATCCCTTCCTATTCATTCATTTCCAGCTCAGCTCTCAGAAGTGAAGCTGCTGGGTCCTCGGTGTTTTCAGGGAATGCTCACAAAACCTCCCTGCCCTGTAGCTGGGCCAGTACTGGGACCAAGCCAACAAGCACTAAAAATGCAGGGAGGATAAAAACCCCTCCCAGCTTCCTCCAAAGCCTATTCAGGCAATTCTGTACCCGAATTCAAAGTGTTCTCCAAGTAACACAGCGAGGATACCCAGTTGTTCTCTCTACAAAGAGCTGTGTTTACACGCAGTGGTTTGAGCTGCAGGCAAAGACTAACTTAAGAACACGTTGCTGTGCTGTAGCTAGAGCACAGTCACTCATTGCATAAGGTATTTTCAGGTTCCTCCCCTACAAATCTCTGAAGTGAAAAGGTGACTATCTGAAAGCTGGTGGATTTTCAACCTCCTCATAGCATCAGGTGCATGTCTCAGAGCAGACCATCATCTTCACCTCACTGAGCTCATGAATGAATCGTGGGAGTTTAAATCCCTCTGTCAAAAATATATGCAGTAGTTTTTGGAAGGGAGGGCAGGCAGCTGGTGTGTCCCCACCACAGGGTTCATTTCCAGCCTCCTGATGACACGATGTTCTATAATCTCACTGCCTGAAAGACCTTTTGCCTCCTCAAAGCATCCCAACAAAGAGAAAAATGTATCAAGTTATCATAGGAGTACAGAGATCAAGTGATTCTCCCAAAGAAAGAGGGGGTGAATTCACCCTCCTTCCACCTCCACATCCATCCCCCAGCCACTGAGCTCCTCTCGAAGACCATCACAGAACACAAAGCTGTGAAGTGCAGTTTTCAAGCTACACATTTATCACTGTCCTGCCTGTGCCCGTGACACCAAACTACAGACAGCACAAAGCAAGAAGCGCACAAAAGCCCGGCACCGGCTTTAGCTTTTGCACAGAACTTGTTTTGCTTGGAGCTGGCTGTTCCTGTTCATGCTTTTGTGGTGTAAACAAGCAAAGCATGAGTCTCCAGAGCCAGCCCACAGATATCTCCCAGCCAGCCTGCCTCAATTTGACTCCACAAACAGTGTAACTAAGGTTAATGGTTTTACTGCTCCCCACATTGCTGATTAGCTCAGAAGTGGTGGCAGCCACGCCAGAGAAAACCTCTCGTCGGGTCAGCAGTGGAGCTGGTACATGTGGTGTCAGGAATAGGGCAACACACTCCGCAGTGCCCCAGCACACTGACAGGGAAGAGGACATTGTCATGCAGGCACTGAACGGGGTGACAGCAGCTCTCACCTCAGCATGGGAGCTAGAGAGACACCGGTGACATCTTTGAGAGCCTCCCTTCCTCCCAAGGATGGCCACCTCATGTGGGAACACTCTGGAATTACCCAGTTGAATAACAAGCACCAGGAACAGCCAAGAAGTCTCTTCTGAACATCAGTCCTTATAAATCCCTGACATCTGTGTCTCCAAGGCTCTTCTGGAGAGTTCACTGAACACCCTGAGGAGTTATATTCCTCTCCAGAACTAAAACCACTTTTGCTAGAGTCAGATCAAATATCAAACACAGTCAAGGGCAAATTAAATGACATTTCATTTCCCAGAGCTGTATGCCCAAGTTCACGGGAGCCATCTATCCCCTGCTGCTATAGGAGCAATGTTGGAAGCAGTGCTGAAGCCACGCTGCTTAGGGCTGCCTTGAAAAGGACCATTCTTCCAGTAAAAACTAAACAACTCCCGGCCAAAAATAAAACATCCCTCCCCCTTCACGTTTGTGTAGTGGGTTTTAATGACTCCACCAAAACCATTTAGGCAGCTGCTTTTAGACCAGCCTAAGAACTTGACAGGGAGGCACCAGCATGGGAATAAATAACTGGGAGGCACGGGCTGTCCTCAAGGCAATTACTTGCTGGCCCTTCGCCAAGGCTGGGGCCAGCGGAAAAGACAAAAAGCAAACCCTGACTGCACAGCACACGCCAGCAAGCTCTAAAGAAATCCCCCAGCCCCAAGCCATCGTCCTCTGCCCCAAAACACCCCAGCCCACCAGTCCATACGCAGAGGCAGCAGCACTGGCACCCAGGGCTGGTTCGGGTCCTCTCCACCACTGCCACTGGACGCACAGGTCAAGGGCAGCTCTCCACGAAGGGCACAGAACTTTGGCCAGTTTGTCTCAGCCTATCATCCACTTCACCTAGAGCTGGCAGCAACAAGTAACTGGAAAAGGGTCCTTCTAACAGATGCCAGCACTAAACCCTCGGACTTCAAGTAAAGCTGGGAAATCCTGCAGGGATCTCTCCATCACACACACACGCACACCCTCGGGTTACTTTACCACTCTATGAACAAGCTTCATTAAAGGACAGACTA
Organism: Chloroceryle aenea; assembly: GCA_013399075.1. Classification (NCBI taxonomy): domain Eukaryota; kingdom Metazoa; phylum Chordata; class Aves; order Coraciiformes; family Cerylidae; genus Chloroceryle; species Chloroceryle aenea. Next base: position 497,801 of record VWZY01008172.1, read on the forward strand.
AAAGGAGTTTGAAACCAATCCCCCCTCCACCTTGGTCAATTTTCAAGTCAAGAGGGACCACATCATCTCAGCTGATCTCCTGTTACTTTACTTTTAGCCTTTAAAATGTTAACCTTTAGTCTGTTCTACAACTCTGGGACACCCTGAATTAACCATCAAATACCAGGAAGACTCAAGAAGACTTGAGGAGATGGGAGAAAACATGTACTTTATTCCCTCAGGAGCCTCTCCAGGCATTACTGGTACACACCCAGACAACTGTGAGCTCAGCAGAAAGCAGCAGAGCATTTTCCTCTGCAAGTAAGAGATGGGAACACAGCAACCATCCAGTGTTGGATGGGATCATTATCCATCCCTCAGTGCACCCCACGCCATTAGTGAGCAGAAGGGAAAAGCAGTCTACAGCATGGGTCACCTGGAGGTTATTTAAGATACTCATTAACATTAAAAGCAAAAAAATACTCAAGAGAAAATCCAAGAACACCACGGAAAAAAGTTTCTGAAGAAACTAAGCAACTCCTTCACTTGGACTTGTGTTTAGGTCAATACTAAATGTCCACTGTGAAAATGAGGTCCCTCTAGGACACCATGGGATAGAGGAACCAGAAAACAAAAATCACTTCTTGCCTTTGAAGAATTTAGATAAAGCTCTAAAATTCATAGTGGAAATAACCAGAAAAAAAAATATTATGGCACAGGAAAAAATCCTCCTGTCACTGACCTCAGACAAAAGGGTGTTTCAGCCCTGCCTGCTCTGGTGTTTGGTCAGGGTGACGCAGGGAGAGGGGACCGTGGCTGGCCAGACACAGTTATCAGTGGCAAGAACTGGGAGGATACTGATCCTTGTACATAGGGAAACCAGCTCCCCACTTACACACTGGTGAATATACTATTGATGAGAATGACATCGATGGAACTACGGGAATTTAATCTGGACACTTTCACTGCTCTCTCAGTTTCTGCCTCCCCTCTTTTTTTCCTAAACACTTAGGAAAATTCCTGATGAAGCTCATTCCTTCTGTGCTACAACAGCTGAACTCACCAGTACAAAGCCAAACCAACCCCTTCCCATGCACCTGCAACCTGAGCACAGCACTAGACACACACCCTCCAGACCCCTTCTTACTCCAGCTGGTTGCTCCAAGGCAGTGCTTGCCATGCATGTGTCCACGTGTCCAGCTTCCACACTTGCCACACACTCCTGTGACTGCACACGCAGCTCCCCACCACCCCCCCCGGAGAGCTCTGCAGGCACCTTAGAGCAGCCACAGAGAAAAATAACAAACCACCTCTGCTGCCAGGGCAGCATGAGGGGGAGATACAGGATATTAATCCCTCCCTTCTGGATTCCACCAAAGCTAGGATGAAATGCTGACATTCACAAGCCCTGACTCATGCCTGTCCCAGCCCGCACTCCAAAAGTCCCACTCACTGGCATGCCAAAAATGCCAGCATGGTGTGGTGGCATCTGCCAGCTGGCTCTATTAGTGTATAAATTTGACCAAACTCACCCTTCCTCCTTATTTTCTTTAGTGTTGCAGTGTGGTGGTGACTGAGGATCGGAGCACTGCCTGAAAACACAACCACACAGGCATCGCAGCTGTTGCTCTGGCAGTAACAGGTCAGCAAGGCTCAAAACAGGATCTACCTCACACAAAGCAGAAACCTCTCCTCCAGAAATTCCTACCTCAAAGCACTCTTGGTGCCAGTTTTAACTGGAGCTCATTAGAGAAAGAGCCAAAGACTCTGTTGTCCGTACTCTGGCTGCCAAGGACGCCTCCATTAAGCTCCACAGAGCCTAGGTCCTGGCTGCCCATCCTTCAAGCACAGCACCAGTGTGCTGCAGCTACTTCCATCAACAACCTTCCAAGGAGCCAGCTACACTTGCAGTCCTGTGTTGAGCTTATCTCACTACAGCCTGAAGCACAGCTCCCGAGCTGTACAGCATTTTTCCAGCTCAGACTGCAGAGCCACAACCACCCAACCAGCAAGAGGAACTTCAGTTAGAAACACAGACCAAGCTGGTCAAACCCTAAGGTGGCCCAGACCCCAAACCATACCCCTGTCTCTGCCATCCAATGCCAGGAATGCAGAACAGTCATTGTTTGCTCAGTCTTTCTCCTTGTCTGCTTCTCCTGCATAGTGCAGGAGTGATCCAGGGTGAGGTACTGGACACTCTTTCACCTCACCCATTTGTACAGCACAGCCAGATCTTTCTCCCACAGCATGCCCAGATGATGTTTGCTCCTCTCAAATTGTCCCTGTCCCTGCCCAGTGACAGAGACATCTGGGAAACAATGCAGATTTCAGCTTCTTAGAAGCTTCTTCTCCTTCCACTTTGCAGCTACAGGGACAAATTCCACCAAAGCACCAGCTAGAGCCTCACAACTCTCCTCACTGCCCCAGCCCCCCACTGCTCTATTTAAAACCAGTTCCTCACTGCTCTGTTTTCTTTCCTATAAAAGGAAAGAGAACCTGGGTTGGAAACCTGAACTTTGCTCCTTTTGCATTCAGATCTGGCATCAGCAATGGATAAGAAACAATAGTCAAAGACGAACATCTTACGTCACCTACTTCTAGCTTGCTTTTTTCTTACAAAGCCACATTACCACTGCCAGGAACAACCCGTGGGTCTGAGCAATGTCCCTTCACATGCCTCCCACACATCTCATTTCCACCTCTTTTAAAGGCCACATCCCTCAGTCTCCACACTCCCTCACTTGAGTGCTCTCACCTCTTACACACATGCTCAGCAGGTAGAAAGAGCAGCTCCATGGCAGCCTGTGTGGGTGCAGGAAACACACACTGCACCTCACTGCATGGTCACAACTGCGTTGGGTTGGCTGTACCCTGCCAACAGTGGCTGAGCTTATCTCACTACAGCCTGAAACGCAGCTCCCGTGGCAGGGGGGTCTGTACCACTGCATTCCCGAGCTGTACAGCATTTTTCCAGCTCAGACTGCAGAGCCACAACCACCCCATCAGTAAGAGAAACTTCAGTTAGAAACACAGACCAAGCTGGTCAAACCCTAAGGTGGCCCAGACCCCAAACCATACCCCTGTCTCTGCCATCCAATGCCAGGAATGCACAATAGTCGTTGTCATCCTCCTGCTCACTCTGCACAGTTTTATTCCTGCGCAGCAGCGGGGGCTGGCCTGGTTCACTCCCTGGGATGCCAGGCTGTTGAGATCACACGCAGAGGAGTCTGGCAGGCGGGACAGAGCAGAGCTGGTGGGAGAGATGCCATCAGCAGTGCTGCTCTTACAGCATTGAGCTCTGCCCAGAGGGACTGGCAGCGAGCGTGCTGTGTGCCATGGGGAGCAATGGTACAAGGTGCTCTCCACAGAGCAGACACACCTCTCATCTCCAGCCTGCAGCCCTGTTCTTCCTCCTTTCTCCCACCATGACCTGGTGTCAGGCAGGGAAAGCACACTTCTCCCAGATTGGGAAGGTGGCCACCATCCCAAGGGAAAGCTCTGCCAAAATGCGCATGCAAAAAGAGTGGGAAAATGGAGTGATTTTACAAACAGTTGACACTGCTCCTTTCATTTTGCCTTTGCTGCAGCAAAAGGAACATGATGTTTGGGGTCTGAAGGGTAAGATGAACAAGTGAGATGGAAAGAGACCTGCTCTTCGCTTCAGGATCTTGGAAGTTTTTTTAACAGGAAGACTATTCCTCACCGCCAAGGAAGCAGAGACCAGCTGTAGCTTCCAGGAGCCACTCTCCCTCCAGCTCTCCATGACCTCAGCTGTTGGAGCACATGCTTAGGAAGAGCTGGAGATAACCCACTGTTGAGTCCAGGAGCAGAGTAGAGGTGAGGATTGGACAGCATCTTCTCAGGAGGTTTCAAGAGCAAGACTGGTGAGGCCACTGGAGATAGCAGTAGTAACTGGGACAGTAAAAAGCACAGCTCCTCTCTGGTTTGTTTTTTTCTTTCAGTCAATCCATCTACTCCATCTTTCTAAGCTTCTGTCTTAAACAGAAAGCACGAGAGAAGCAGAGGGACAGGATGGATGCCCACATCACCTGCATAGGTCCGACAGGACAGTTGGCCATATACAGGTGTACATGGGGACAGAGATGCTACGTGCCAACACCTATTCTCCTATGCGTGACAAGGAGTCCAATGTACTCCTCAGAGCAGCAGCCAAACTTTGTAGAAGCAATGAGTAAGTTTACCTGTGGGATGACCCAATTAGAGGAGATGCAGCTCACCAGTCAACCCCTTCGGGGCTGTCTCAAGAGCAAGGGAGCTGTTGCCTGCTCTGTGCACATGCAATGTGAACAGCAAGCATTGTGCTGCAGCTTTTATTCGCAGAGAATAATAAAATACACCTGCTAGGAGCTTCCTAACAGGGATGGACAGCACTCCACCTCCCACCCCCACCTAGCACAAGAGGATTTCTTCCACCCTCTTGCTGAAGAATCTCAACCCTCATCGACACAAACTTTCAGAGGCTGCTCTGAAAACATCCTTGGCAGAGCCGAGATTTCAGCAGTGCGTGCCTTACTGAGGAGAAGCCTCAGAGTCCTGCTCCTCTGCAAACTGGCCTAAGACATCCCCCCTGCACAAGGGAGCTGGGAAGCTAAAGCACTGGAGAGAAATCTTCTTGGATTGGCCTTCCCTGCTCCCTCAGAAGCTGGCTTCTGTATCAGGTCCAAGAGGAGAGCTGCAGCCCCAACTGGGCTGTTGAAGTTCCTCTTGGTGCTCTGCTCTCTGCACTAAGAATGGATCTTCATTTAACAGACCTGCCTTGAGACAGGAGAAAGAAAACTTGGCTGTTAAGCTCCTACAAAATGTACCCCAGGACAGACTAACCACCTCAGACTCCAGAGTAAAATGACGTCTTACATGGGGCATCACCTGGAGCACACAGAAAAGCCACATTCTTATTGTTTACTGGAGTCAACTACAGCAGAGGCTGCTGGTTTTACCAGGTGACTGGGGGAGTCATCCTCCTCCTCTTCATCCTCCTCCACGGCAGAGGACTCCACCAAGATGGTAACACATTATTCAAAAAGAGCCACAGGCCACTCAATATATGTGACAGTTTGGAATAAAATGTGCTTCTTGCAGCATACAGCATATGGACAGGCAGACATCCAGGTCAGGAACTCAAAGACATTATCAGGAAACTACAGAGCGAGGATGTGATCTCAGGACAGTTATGTGGAAGAGCTCAAAAGCTGCCAACTCCTCCGACTCATAACCCAAGTGTTCAGCAAGGACATCCAACTCAAAGCACTGGAACACAAGAGCAGCTGTAGCAAACCAGAGCCCAGACCCACCAATGTGAGCAGCATTGCCTTTGACAGGGCCCTCAGGTAACACCTAAGTGATGCTGCCCCAAACACTGCCCAACTTCCAGCAATCTGGAACTGCCTGCCCTTGGCACAGAAACTCCTTCAGGCGGCCTAAACAGACTGGAACTTTTCTAGTGTCCACTGAGAGCCACAACAGCTCAAAAGCGACAGACGCTCTGCTCCCTCCACCCCACACAGTCATCTTTGGTAGCAGACAGAGTCGTGCTGGAGGACTGGGATGGACCTTGGTCTGACCGATGACAAGAGACTCTTCAGCCTCAACAGGACCAGGTGGGATACCCCATCCCAACAAAAGCTTCCCTAAGAAGCTAGGCAACGGGCTCACAGGTGGCAAAGAAAATGCAGTTTTGGCAAAAGGGAATTCTCTCGAAACTGCTTCAACAAAACAGGTCACCACGGGGCACTGCCTCTGGTGGGTGAGATGCCATTTTAATTAACCCTCGTCCTAGCAGACACCTTGGGTATCTCAGTGCAAGCCAAGGGAGTGCTGTAGGAGGAAAAAGGAAGCAAAGAACCGTAATTTAAGGGATGCTACAGAATAGCCTGAAATAAAGATATGTCATAGCTAAAATTCAATATTGCAACAGGTTGATTAAAAAAGCCCTCAGAAAGTCTGGATTTTTTTTTTAATTTATAGCAGTTTATCTTGTTCCTGAGATGAGACAGAGCCAAGGCTAATGGGAAAGACTCCTCATGGCAAAGAACACCGCAGTGCAACAACAACCCATCGCCACCAGCTTCCACAAAACGGAAGAAACATCGCCTGGATTTTCTGGTAAACAAGGGCTCGCTCTCCCCTCCTCCGCCTCCGAGGGTCCTACAAGCCCCACATAAAGGCCAAGACTTGTTCGTACAACAGGGAGACTCAACCGAACAAAAGGCAGAGGAAGACAAACATCGTTTCACAAGGTTACGGCACCGTTCAAAGCACCCTTCCCGCGGCACCGCCTGCGCGAAGCTTCTGACACACCCACCCCGCAACAGGTTAAAATACTTTTTAAGGAAAAAATAAACAAAACAAAACCCAAACCAGACAAATGGAAAAGCCGAGGGGCTGTAAAGCTGTTCGGTGCCCTGGGGCGCTGACGGAGAAGCAGAACATGGAGGTGACCGCGGCCAGGTACCNACGTCGCTGCTGGTGCTTCGTTCCCTGCAAAACAAGCGGCCCCGGAGTCCGGCGAGCCCCGGGCTGAGCGATGACCCCGCTCCCGCCACCGGGGCCTCCCCTTGGCTCTCCCTTGCCGGAGGCCACACATTGCGGCAAACTCGGGCTGGACCTGCTTCCCTTTTTTTTTTTTTTTTTTTTTTTTTTTTTTTAGGGGTCAAACGCGCCTTGTTT
>VWZY01008172.1:504589-553931 GCA_013399075.1 Chloroceryle aenea
TCCCGGGAAAAGGACCCCTGCCCACTCCCCTGATGGCATCACACGGGTTTTTAGGAGTGGATGAGGAGAGGAGAGGTGAGCAGGGAGAGAGGGAAGATGCCAGTTTAGGACCTCCTGGGTGTTCACCTCCACTGTGACACTTAACCTCTCTCATCCATGTGCCCAACTCAGAAATCACCCTTCACAGGCGAGTTCCTCTCTCCTCAGCCCTCGGGGACCCCATTAAAGCTTTAGCTTAGAGCCCTCAGAGCTATTCAACAGCCGCAGGGGACCAGCTCGAACTTAGACGGTGGGAGGTTTGGTGCAGAGAGCCATGAGGCAATGAGAGAGATCAGCCCGTTGGCCCCATCCCTCCTTGGCAGAGCGCGGGGTAGCCCCCCACACTGCCCCGTGCCTTCTGCCCATGTCCAGTGTATAAACAGGAGATCGTGACCTGCCACCCTGGCAGACCTGGGTCAGCAAACGGGCACAGTGAGGGGCAACTGNNTTCCTCTGCCCAGTTCTGGATTTAGTATGAGAATCACGTTGATAACACGCTGATGTTATAGTGGTTGCTCGGTAGCGCTGATCCCAAGTTAAGGGAGTTTTCAATTTTTCCATCCTCTGCCAGTGAGCAGGAACAGGAGGAGCTGAGAGGGAGCATGGCCAGGAGAGCTGATCTGAACTAGCCAAAGGGATATTCCAGACCACAGCGCATTATATCCGGTATGTAAACTGGGGGAAGTTGGCTGGAGGGGGGCAGAAATCACAGCTGGGACATCAGGCAGCCAGGGTTGAGCGAGCACCATTTGTCTTGGGGTTTATTTCACTCTTTTTTTGTTATAATCTTCCTCATTACTATTATTATTTTATTATTATATTTTATTTATTAAACTATTCTTATCCCAACCCACGAGTTTTACTTTCTGTCACTTCTCCACATCCCACAGGGTGGGCAGGGAACAAGCAAGCTGCTCCATGGTACTTGGTGCTGGCTGGGGTTAAACCACANCATGACCTCCCACCCTGGCAGACCTGGGTCAGCAAACGGGCACAGTGAGGGGCAACTGCTGCCTGTGTGCCAGTTGCGTCCTTGGGAAAGCCTGCAGGTGATGGTGCAATACACCACGGGATCCCTCACCTCCCAGAACACAGCACTAGAGTCATGTATTTTCTGGAGAGCCTCATTTACCTTGATAAAATCTAATTTTACTTGGTCAGGTCTCCCATGGGCTGGTCACTTGAGAAGAAGCAAACAGCTACACTTGGGTCTGCAGGATAGGGGCTTGATTAAACCCCACGGCTCAGTGTGCACATCGAGCATGCCCCACAGGCCTGACAAGTCTGGATCCCGTGTGACTCAAACGGCCAGATCAGTAATGAGCAGGCTGGCAGTGGTTCAAAGAGCTAACGAAGCTGTGAGCTGCAGGATTGTGGATCCACTGGCACCAAGAAGATCTCCAAAGAGAGCATTTAAAGGTGTATAGCATGAGCTGTGAGATACATTTATATTTGGGGCTTAACTACTTAGTCAATATATCCATGGACTAGGCAACAAGCAAGTCAAAAGAGCATGAAAAGACACTAACAGAAGAAGGTGACAGGACAGAAAATAATGGGAGAGAGACTGTGTGATCCCCATAGTAGAGACTGATTAATGGGTGCAGGTGGAAACTGTCCTTTGGAATTCATAGAATCATTTTGGTTGGAAAAGACATTTAAGATCATAGAATCCAACCATCCAGCTTTATCTGATCATCTGTCCAGAAATTAATGCTCAGTGTTTTGGTGAATTCTTGAAAACAAAGGATTAGAAAGAGGGCTGAAGAGAAGGGGTGGGGGGTGTCAATTAGTGGATAAAGTCTGATGAAAGCTTTAAACGAGTCACAGAAAAGCAACAGTGCAGAATGTACCTGTTAGGATCTCAGTGGGTGCTCTCCTAAGAAAGCAAAACCAATCCCACCTTCCAAATTAAAATGATGTCTCTTCAATGGCCAAATAGTGACTGAAATGGCCATTAATTCTACAACACCCACAGGGAAGTGGGAAGAAAATACAGAAAACAATGCCAAGATTGCAAACTACTATATTGTTCATAACTACTGTTGCAATACTAGGGGAGTTATCCCACCCTGGAAACATTTTTCCTCTGCCCAGTTCTGGATTTAGTATGAGAATCACGTTGATAACACGCTGATGTTATAGTGGTTGCTCGGTAGCGCTGATCCCAAGTTAAGGGAGTTTTCAATTTTTCCATCCTCTGCCAGTGAGCAGGAACAGGAGGAGCTGAGAGGGAGCATGGCCAGGAGAGCTGATCTGAACTAGCCAAAGGGATATTCCAGACCACAGCGCATTATATCCGGTATGTAAACTGGGGGAAGTTGGCTGGAGGGGGGCAGAAATCACAGCTGGGACATCAGGCAGCCAGGGTCGAGTGAGCACCATTTGTCTTGGGGTTTATTTCACTCTTTTTTTGTTATAATCTTCCTCATTACTATTATTATTTTATTATTATATTTTATTTATTAAACTATTCTTATCCCAACCCACGAGTTTTACTTTCTGTCACTTCTCCACATCCCACAGGGTGGGCAGGGAACAAGCAAGCTGCTCCATGGTACTTGGTGCTGGCTGGGGTTAAACCACAGGAATAGTAAAATCGGCAGTTTTGTAGAAAGTCTGGTCTAGTTTGGGTCTGGTGCCAGACAGGTTTAAAAACTAACACCACACCCCTCGAGACTGAAAGTGTCTGGGTCTTCCAATGGGACATTTAAATAAAGTGCAGCAAGATAACAAAAGACCATCCAGGAAGAAAACCCACCCTGGTGCTTTAATAAATCTGAGTGCGATGTCCCCAAACTCCATGCCCCTTTGTCAGGGTTACAACAAAAGTCCACTCTGTTCCTGGTAAAAAAAGATGTTACGAGGATCTAGCAATTTATAGCAGGGGAAATGAGTAATAATTTCTTGGGTCAAAGCTGCAGAGAGATTAGTTCTGCAATGCACAAACATCCCGCTGGAGCCATGCCAGGGCACAAGGATTGAAAGCCACCCAATTCCTAACTCAGTGAAGAGGATGCATGGGACGTTATTGAAATAAACGTTTAATTCTGCAAATATAGGTACAGGGTGAGAACATGCCCCCTCTGAAAGCACTGCACTGCCANCGCATTATATCCGGTATGTAAACTGGGGGAAGTTGGCTGGAGGGGGGCAGAAATCACAGCTGGGACATCAGGCAGCCAGGGTTGAGCGAGCACCATTTGTCTTGGGGTTTATTTCACTCTTTTTTTGTTATAATCTTCCNCCAAAGCATGTCCCCTTTATCTCCTCCCTGACCAGCTGGACTCTGGCTGCTTGAAAGAGGTAAAAATATAAGACTGGAGAAAAATTGCTCCTCTGCTGCCTCCAAGACATGGGCACCTGATCCACTCTCTCCCTGCTTATAGTCCTCCTGTTTGTGCCACTGTGGGGACAGGCTTCTCAGCCGTTCTTGAGCAGTAAGGAGGGAGGTCATGCTACAACCAGCGACCAAAGACAGGAGACTGAATCTCCTGCAGCACCTGAAAATATAAAAAAAACTGTCTCCACACAACCATCTGTAAGACAGTGCCACTTTATTGACTGTACTCTGATCTACACACTAAGAAAACATGCTTAAGGTTGTACATTAAAAAAAAGGCCAACAGAAAACCACATGGTAGCTCTTGAAGTTGTGATATGATGGTGCTGATAAAGGTAATACAGAGACTGGCCCATGTCTGTGTGTCTGTATTTGATGCCTTTGTCTCTGACGTGCTCCATACCCAGCGAGGGAGGTGTGTGCCCAGCCTGCATCAGCAAAGCGGCTGCTGCTCAATTCCTTGGGCAGCAACTTCCCAAATCCCACTGCTGCAAGTACGGAAATGTTGCCATTCCTGGTGGGCCCCAGCCAAGGATGCCGGTTGTCAGTCAGCCCCAGTCCTTACTGACCTGCAACTGGAGCACGGTGCAGAGGAATCACGAACAGCAGCTCCCCCAGCTCGGGTGGTAGGTTTGACCTGTTCAAACAGGCGGTAACTCGGTGCCCACAATGGCTAAAAAGCTGGAACGCCGCGGCTGTGATCAGATTACAGGCGCTTTCTGAACACAGAAAGGATTTCCCTTCCCAAACACAAGCAGTTCTACTGGCAGCACTGCTGGTGTTACTCCAGACTCCACACCAGCAGCCCTGGCTCCTTCTGGACCTCTTCTAACTGATTCCCAGTCTCTGGAAGGTGGTATCACTGTTAAACACGGTGTGAACCACAGACAGCAGCAAGTGCTGAACAGCAGCTTATGGCTTTCAGCTATTCCATTTAGTCAGGAATGCTGCCCTTCCAGAGAAAAACTTCCTTTTTCCTGTCAGGAGTAAAGGGCACAGAGAGGAACCATGGAAATTCTTTGTAACACTGATGGGCTGCTGGTGACTCAGGGTGCTTTTCCTGCGTTGGATATTCCCACATTTCTGAGACCAGCTCCTACCTCAGCCCACACCTCCCCTTGCCCTGCTTTGACCCACTCCATAGTGACAAGAAGTCCCCTTCCCAATGGGAGCAGGTTCAGTCCTGCTCTTCCTCAGGTCCTTCTAAAGGGAGGCAAGGGTCTCACACAAGCATGCCCCAAGAGAGAAAGCTCCACCAGGTACGTTTCACTTGTGCTTCCAGCCTGAGTGCATTCAAAAGCTAAGAAAGGATCAGAGAATGGATGGCAGCATTCAGCCTTAAAACAGGCTCTGCCTGCCCCTCCAGTACACACAGCATAGCTCCTGCAACAGGTTCTGCATCAGCAGCACTGGCAGGTCCCAAGGCAACTGCTCCACAGGAGGAGAGGACAGTGACAAGGCCCATTAGCATCACAGAGGGAAGAAAGCCAGCAGGATGACCCATCTTATCAGTTCCTATGATATCCATACATGGAATGGGTTAACTACACACACTATTGGCAAGTCAAACCAAATTTTGCAGTAAATACAGGGACCATCCAGATCGTACAGGAACTGATGGAGGCTTCCAGCTGGGCTCTGCTGTTACAGAACCAAGAGGAGATGCTGCTTTTTGAGACAGATGGGTCACAACCTAGAGCTAGCCCACATTTAACCTAATTTCTTTATCTCATACACTAAAATTCTGTTTAATGCAGCACCCACCATGTCCTCTGCTCTCCCTGCTGGGCCACTTCTTTGCCAGAAAGAAAAGGAAGAAGACTTCATCCTCTCACATCCTTTCACTGGTGGCTTCTCCAGACAGAAGGCCCAGTTTGTGCTGTTAGCCAAGACCAGCTGAATTCCCCAAAAGAAGCAGAGGCCTCCAGAGAGCAGAGCTGCGTGCAGAGCTGGGACATGAAACTGTGCAGGTCACGTGCCCATTTTTGGCCTGATTTAGTGCCTTGAAATTCCCAGGTGGGGAAATGCTGCAGCTTCCCCAAGTCTCAGCAGAGTTGATACCATCAGATTCGGCTTGATTGAAAGGAACCCCAGCTTCACAAAACAATGTTGGCACACACCTCTTGCTGACACATTGATGTGCGTTATGTGCAGCACCCTTTCCTCCTGTTGACATCTTCCAGCTGCAGGGCGTTCTCTCTCTGCCTGTCTTCTTGCGCTGTCAGCAGCCTGGAACAGGCAGCACAGATCAAGATCACAACCCACTTACTGGGATCCCCCTGGCAAGGCATTTGCCTCTTCCCTTTTCTCCCCATCAGCCACAGACATTAAGGATCGTGAAAAGCGACTGGCCTAAAGACCAGGCTTCTCTGGAAGTTGGGAGAGATAAACCACACACAGAAAATGAGCATGGATTTCCAGGGAACAGGGAGAGCAACTGGACACACACAAAGGGGGACAAGCATGGCTTAGTAGCTGTAGCACCAGACTGGGTGTGAGCAGTCTGTGCCTTATTCCCAAGCTCCCGCACTGACGGCAGAATCCCAGGATGTTTGCTTCACTTGCCTGGGCCATCTTGGGCTGCTGCAGGGTAATAAAGCACGCTGAAGGCACGTGCTGTGAGAAATGCCATTGACCTGGGTAGTAAATAAACCATCCCAGCTAATGAACAACTATGTCCTGCTGTGAATCTAACAGATGATGCGGCAGGAGGTGAAGAGATAAAAGAAAACACAATGATATTTTTTCCTGTGCGATTTCAAAGACTGTTTTCAAACTACTTGCTTTTTAAAATACTAAAAATCCTGGAGCAAACTTCTTTCAGCCCTACAAAGCAACTTATCTGCCTGTAAAAATATTGCCACCAAAAGATCATATTCTGTATAGTACTGAATAAGATAAGGAAGAAAAAAAGCCCCTTTGAGATGCATGAAGACATCAGGCTGAAAATGCCAACTTACAATCTGGGACAGTTCACAAGGTTTTTGTGATGAATATTCAAATTAAACTCCCAATCTTTCAACAGCCAGCTCTGCCAGATGAAGCTTTATTGTGAGATAACTTCCAGTCTGCACTCAGTGTGCTTCAGGCACAAAGACAAGGACCACGAGTCAGGAGGAAGAGCACATTGCTCCAGGTATTTTTAGTGCCATGCCAGAAAGTCAGTCTCTGATGGTCCCCTCTTCTTGCTCACTCCCCAGGAGAGCCCACACCAGTCTCCTACAGCTGGGGACGTAGCCCATTGTGCCTGTTCTTGACTCACCTGGCCATGTGCAGCATGGGCTCCATGATGTTATAGCCTGTCATCGCGCTGCACTCGTAGAAGACAGCCTTGTACTCCTGCCAGAGAGCACAGCAAGCACGCATGTCGGCTGCCAGCTCCCCCCCACCATTTACACCCAGCCTGGGGAGCTGGCCCCCCCTCACCACTGGGAGCTCTGACACAAGCAGTTGGGGCCAGGAGGGCAGCTGGGGTACAGACCCTGCCCAGTGGCCCAGGAGAGGAGATAGGGACCTGGCCAAAGCATCCGAAAGGGAACACCAAGGGAGTTATTTGGGAAGACAAACCACCTGCCCAGGGTACTTGGATTCCCTTACTTTTTTGTCCAGAAGACAGGGAATGCCTCCCCCCACCCAGGGGCCAGGGTACAAGGGGACATGGACACGGCGGGTGAGGAAGGAAGCAGGATGATTTTGCAGGTCATGCATTAGGGGAGTCCTCAAATTCTCCTCTCAAAGACTGAGCATTGCTGCAAGGAGGTAGCAAGCCTTGACAGAAATACATCAGCGTGCCTCAAGGGCCATTGGTTTCACGCTGGCCACCACCTCATCCTTCCTGGTACCAGGGGGACCTTGGTACGTGTTTAACTTGGAGAAGCAAGGGGTTGAAGGGGAGAGGGAAAGTACCCTACTGAGAAATGGCTCCCAGAAGGGCTTCCTGACAGCCAGGCTGCCCTGCTCACTGCTGGTGGGAGCCTGCAGAGCAGGTTGAGCAGCAGAGCACAGCGTCAGACCTTCGCCAGCCTTTCTCCCTCCACCTTGGGCACATTCCGGGTCTCCCTCTGTGCAGCATCAATTTTATTTCCAAGCAGAAAGACCACAGCTCCATCCTCAATACCTTCCTGAAAAAGAAACAGAGTAAAGCACCCTAGAGACTCAGGGAAGGGAGGAAAATATCTTGGGGCAGATCCTGTTCCAGCTCATGCAAACAAGACCTTCACCAGCAGCAGGATGAGGGCCTTTAGCTCATTAAAGGACCATTACTCAAACAGCCCCAGGGACTTGTGGAAGGAAGCTTAAAACCATGCAAATCTATTTCAAATGTTCTGTATGTCCAGCTGCTGGGATGCTGAGAGAGGGGACACAGGACCCAAGCTCCTCTGTGGGAAACAACAAGCCTAAAAAAAGCAATCTGCTGCTTTTTGGGGGGTGGAATTTAAGTTCAGGCAGAATTTCTTATTAAGTTCAATAATTTGTGTCTATATGTGCAGTACTATTGGTCAGATGTGCTGTCCTAAACTCAATCCCTTGCTGAAAATCCACTGGCTGAGCAAGCTAAGTGATGGTCAGCTCTTGTACAGGGTCTCTGTAGGGACTGTTATTCCCAGGAGATTCCTGAAGTCCATTGCCTCTGGGGAAACTCCTCCTAGTTCCACCATCTCACTAAACCATCACCAGAATAAGGACAGCAGAATGGGGTTCCAAGTTATTTTCCAAACTTGACTGCCCTGAACAGCCTCAAAGCAAGATAAATACTAAGCTGGGGAAAAGAAAAGAAGAGAGATTACTTAAAAAATATACAGATTTCAGGTGCTTTGATTTTCTGTGTGCTGAGCTTAATCTTCCTGAAAGGATCCTGGTTTTCAGAGCCTGGTTAGTTTTGAAAATCTTAACCTTTGATCTTTTAAAGTCTGAAAACATAATGAAGTGTTTGTTTGTTTTCCCCCAACAAGCCTGTGGAAGTTAATAATATTAGAAACCTCCAACCCATGCTTATTCATTTCACTTAGATCTTGGATTTTGAGACTCAGCACAGTCCAAACATAATCACCCCTGACAGACAATTTCCCTTCAGTCCCAAGCCATCTATACACAAACATTACACAGACAGGTACTTTTGTCTCCCCAAGCATCTGCTTTGATAACGCAATGCTTCAGGCTTGGGGAGGAGTGGCTGGAAAGCTGTTCAGCAGAAAGGGACCTGGGGGTGCCGAATCACAAGTGGCTGAACATGAGCCAGCAGTGTTCCCAGGTGGCCAAGAAGGCCAGTGGAATCCTGGCTTGTATTAGAAATAGTGTGGCCAGCAGGACCAGGGACATGATTGTCCCTCTGTACTCATCACCACTAAGGCCACACCTTGAGTACTGGGTTCAGTTTTGGGCACCTCAATATAAGACAGACATCAAGGTGATGGAGCAGGTCCAGAGGAGAGCTGCTAAGCTGGTGAAGGGCCTGGGGAACAAGTTTTACAAGGAGTGGCTGAGGGACCTGGGGCTATTTATTCTGAAGAAAAGGAGGCTGAGGAGAGACCTTCTCACCCTCTACAGCTGCCTGAAATGATGTTGTAGAGAGGTGGGTGCTGGTCTCTTCTCACAGTAACTAGAGATAGAACAAGAGGGAATGGCCTCAAGCTGCACCAGGGGAGGTTTAAACTGGAAGGGTTGTCAGGCACTGGAAGAGGCTGCCCAGGGAGGTGGCTGAGTCTCCATCCCTGGCTGTGTTTAAAAGCCACATAGACGTGGTGCTTGGGGATATGGCTTAGTGGTGGACTTGGTAGAGTAGGGTTAATGGCTGGACTTGATGATCTTAAAGGTCTTTTCCAAACTAAATGATTCTGTGATAATTCATCTTCTCAAAGTCAGTAGGACCTCCTGGACGATTGGAGATCATCATTCCCAGACAGACAATTGGAGCTGGTCTGGAAGAATCAGTGGCAGCACCACCAGCGTTAGACAGTTGAGGCCCCATCTCACCTGGACACTGCTCATCCAGTTCCGCACCGCGGTGAAGGAGCACTCGGCCGTAATGTCGTACATCACCAGAATCCCATCTGCCTTCCGGAAGTACTGCTTGGTAATGCTCCGGAACCTGAGCCCGAACAAAACCAAAGGCACTCTCAGAACCACGGCTGCGTGATGGCAACAGAGTAGGACTATCTGTCTTTGAGTGCAGGGACTCTGCAAAGCCAGGCAGCCCCTGGGGCTGGTGTGCACAGACTGGTGACAGGCAGGTCACTTCCTTGCACCTTCAAGGCAGGCCAGGCAGCCATGGGTGAGCAGGAGTCTTTCCAAATGCCTGGTGCTGAGAAAGGAGGAAGACCTTTGCCAGTCAGGAGGCCAGAAACAGAAGAATCTCTTTAGCCGGGATAGGAAAGGGTAATTGCCTATAAAAAGGGGAATGGCTGGAAAGAAGATGACCTTTCTGTAGCATCTGGAAGAATCTGCAGACTCTGCTGTACCACAGTATAAACGAGGCGAGTAAAATGTCTGCTCTGGTGCTGCCAGAACAGGGGTTAAGATCTCAGCCTCAATACAGCCTCTTTCCCATTCTGAATCTATAAAGCAATGCCATCATATGTGACACCATCAGTTAGTAACTCCCACCAGCCATCTACTTTGTCCTGTGGCTACCAGTTAGAACCACAGCCTTGTATTTGGGGAATAAATTCCATGAAAAAATAACCAACCCTAAACCTCAAACCTTAAAATCTTTAAGCAGTTGTGACAGGGCCATTGATAGAACCGCACAGACAGCAAACTGATGGAATTAAATACCATGGGTACCTGAGATCTCTCTGGAGAGCCGTGGGCTTCAGCGTTGCACAGGATAACAACCTCTCCTATTCTGTTAGGAGCTAAGAATACCTACAGCAATGGGTGACCCTCCTGAACTCTTCAGATGATCGCCTGAAGCCTGTTCCTTCTCACTACAACAGGGGCATGATGATGTCCTGACAACTGCCTGACTGAGAAAGCACAGGCTCTATCTTTGGCAGCCAAGGCAAAGCTCTGGAAGTTCAGGACAGACTTGATGCTCTAGAAGGAACAGCAAATATAGTGTGCACTGGCCTCAGGGAAGTCACCAAGGAGTTCTTGCATGCTCCAAGGGGTTCCTCTGTCTACTCCACAGGATATTCACAGTTGGGCACCTCCAGTTAGAATCGGTATGGAAGAAAGTAGATTTAGGTTAGAAATTAAGAAGTTCTTCACTCCAAGAGTGGTGAGACCCTGGAACAGGTTGCTCAGGGAAATTGTGGATGCTCCTTCACAGGATGTGTTCAAGGTCAGGCTGGATGAGGCTTGGAGCAACCTGGTCTAGTGGGAAGTGTCCCTGCCCATGGCAGAGGGGTTGGAAACAGATGATCTTTAAAGTCCCTTCCAACCCAAACCATTCTATGATTCTCTGCAAGTAAGAAGAGCTTTTGCTTCTTCCCGCGCCTCCTGTTGAGTATCAGCACTGAACCAAGTTCTCTCTTGCAAGTACATGTCTAAGATTTGCTAAAGCTGCAGGAGCCTACCCTAAAAGTCCTTCTGCAGAGACATTATCTTGAATTTGGCCTCCATGCAATCTGACTTCAGTAAAACATCACATTTCGTGTCACAACATCTCACTTAACTGCTCAGCTTCAGCACAGAAGTAACCACAGGAGTCCTCTCAAATATCATTATTTCCTCAAGCATGAAGCTGGATTTTAGAAGAACTAGTTTGCTCCTGTACTCAGTAGATTCCCACCAGGTCTGCATGGTCTGGCTGACTGAGGAGACAGCATCATAACTCTGTTGGCACAGTTTAGGATTATAGTATTCCCATGACCTTGGCTGCCCCCTGAAGCCCTGCCCCATAACACAGTTAGCCCAAAATAGCCAGTACTTATTTTTGCCAGTCTCTTGAGGTTAACAGCTCCCTCAAAATAGATTCTCGTCTTCAGCTTCATAGTACATCCTAAATAAAATCTCATTTGCATGAAAGTAGTGGTGGGCCTTCATATCTAGTAGCAGATGGGGGTCAAGTGTCCCCTCTACTATACTGACCTATAACCTCACCAATAGGGTCGGTTGGGGTAGTTCAGATCACCTTCTCCACAAGTCAAGCTCATTCAGCTGCTTTGAATCAGATCTGGAAAGGTTCCCACACTGCCTTCACCCTCTGAATAGCAAGTGGTGGTAAGTAGCTGGGGACAGCAGTAGCACAACTGAATCTGAGAACAGGATGTCCACCTAGAGCCTTCATTTCTATCCTAACCTACAGCCGTGTCCTGAAGCAGGCTGATGCAGGAGAGCTCTGGGGGATAGAGGAGCTTAGAACCCCACACTGTATGGTGATTCCAGGGTAGATTACATGAAGCCACAAGGATGCAGGTCAGACATATGGAAAACTACTTTTCTGTGAGTCCTCAGAGCAATCTCCTTGGGCCCTGCTTCACAGCCAGTTTCTGGAAACCTCCAAACAGTCCTTTGCTGCAGGTTCAGCACTAGAATAGCTGCTGCAACCTCACTGGTCCTTCTGAAGCTGCCCGTTTTCCCATAGAATCATAGAATTGTTTAGGTTGGCAAAGACCTTTAAGATCATTGAGCCTAACTGTTAACCCAGCACTGCCAGGTCACCACTAAACCATGTCCCTCAGCACCACATCTCCATGGCTTTGACACCCCTCCAGGGGTCATGGGGACTCCAGCCCTGCTCTGGGTGGCCTGGGCCAGGCCTTGACAAACCTCGCAGGGAAAAATTTGTTCCTTGTGCCCAACCTAAACCTCCCCTGGTGCAACTTGAGGATATTCCCTCTTGTCCTGTCACTTGCTACATGGGAGAAGAGACCAAGCCCTACCTTGCTACAACCCAGAGACAGAAACCAGGTGGTCATGCCCTTTCCCTTTTCTCCCATGTCCTACATTAGGGCAATCCCACAGAACCTGCTTACCTTTCTTGTCCAGCTGTATCCCACAGCTGTAAGGCAACCTGGGTGTTATCCACCATCAGACTCTTCACCTGGTAATCGATACCTGTCAAGAAGGTAACAATGATCATAAGATAGGATGAGGGAGAGCAGACTGTCATTGCAATGGCCAAGATCTAGACTATTTAGGTCAGGGAAATTGCAAGATAGAGTCAAACTTGAGAGAGGGACCATCTGCACCTTTAGTTGGGCTAAAATACAGGCAAACAGCAAGTGTCCAGGCTGACCTTCCCACCCTTCTTAGCCAGATGAGTCAGGAACCTTCTTACTTACCAATGGTTGCATTGAGCTCAGCCAAGAACCTGTCATAGCAGAAGCGGTGGATGAAGGAACTCTTCCCAACACCAGAGTTCCCTACAAACACCACTTTAAAGATGTGATCTGGGGAGGAGCTGGCTGGTTCCAGTGCCTGGAGCTACAATGGAAAAAAGGGATGCAGATTGAAAAGCCCAGCTGTGGACTGTGCTTTGGTGTAGGACCCCTGTGCTATAAACCTACAGAGCTGGAGTTAGGTGGGAAGGGAGTCAGAAACCCTCAAAGCCCTGGTAGCAGGTGTTTTGAGGAAGAACCCCAAATAATAAGACTCACCGTGGTTTCGGTGCCAACAGGCTGTCCTCTGGGCGGCAATGGGGCATCATCTAACCCATCTGCATTTTTCCTACAGCCAGCATCACCCTCTGAAGCCATCTTGAGCCACTCAGCATCTGCTGCCAATGACCACCTCTCCTCATCCCTGCTCTGTTTTCCAAAGTCTGTGCTGCCTCCTTCTCTTGTCTTCATCCACGTTCTGTTGCCTGGGAAGCATTTACAGTTCTTTCTGTTGGGTTCTTCCACAGCCACATCCAGGGGGAAGGTAATGGGAAGGTCCGCAGAGGCCAGTTGTCTGTGTTGAAGCCCAAGAGCGCCACAAAGAGGGTGGGAGGGCAGGGGGTGAGGGGAAGAGGAAGAAGTTGCAAAGTCCCAAAACAACCAACGCGATGCGATTAGTGCAGCGCTTTGCAGGAGCTCTACTCCACCCCTACACCCCCAGTACTCCCCATGACTAAGGCACCAGCAGCACCCCTGGGGAAAGAGTGACAGCTCCCTGAGCTGCACTGTACTCCTGTGTGCCAAAATATTTCATTCTTCTTTAATAAAAATTCCCACCTTCTACATTTTTCAAAGGTTCTTTGCCTCCCACTTCCCCCAGTACTGAAAAATGAGGCAAAATGTACAAAGGTGGCCACAGGGAAAGCATTTCTAAATAAATAAATAAATAAAAGCAATGACCCCTCCTCTGTTTTTGCTACCAAACACAACACAGAAAGCAGTAACAAAGGTTACAGGGTTAGCAACATGGGTTTGACTGTGGGTAGCAGGATGAGGTTTGGGTGGTCATCCCCAGGAAGCCACATGCAGTGTCACTGTCACTGTCCTCTGCTGAAGGCACCCAGCCATGCTCAGGTGACCAGCCCACCCATCCTAGCACTGCCTTTGGCAGAGCCCTCCTAAGCTCAGAAACCTGCCACGGGCGTGCAAACAGCAGTGGAGGTGCTCACCCAGTGTCACTTCTCCCGGTAGTGGCTCTGCTCTGCCCTGCCACCACATGTGGCCCGGGGTGAGGGAGCCAGGAACTGCAAGATGTTTATTTTTTAAATCTTCTGACCAGCCACGCTGTGATCTCAATGGTAAGGAAGCCCCAGGACCTGCCCAAGCTGTGGGTGGAGGGAATAGGTGTTGCACTGTCTGTGCTCACACGAGAGCAGGCTGATGCACTTGGCTCGCTGGGGCAGAGCTGACAAGGAAAGTGGAGGAACAGTCTTCAGAAGAACAGCTGGAATACCAATTTAAACTACTGGGACAATTGCTGAGGAGCAAGGCAGCATCTTGGCCCTGCCTTGGCTTTCCATGGTTAAAGTACGAGACAAAGAGGGTGAGAAGGCTTAGAACATAACTGAAGAGCTTCATCCACCACATTGCCTTCACTGGCCGACAGACTGCATTTGGAAGCACATTGGAGAGATCAGGAGCTTGCTACACTCAATATTTCCAGAGGGAGCACATCCCATCTCTATCAGCAACATTTTTCTCTTGCTACAAGTGCAGGAATCAAGGCAACAACTCTCTGTTGGGAGTACATCTCCTCAGGGCTCTAACATTCTACAATTCCTCTCTACAGCTCCATGAAAGGAGGTTGGAGCCAGGTGGGGCAGGCCTCTTCTTCCACTCAAGAAGCGATGGACAAGAAGAAAGAGGCTCAAGTTGCACCAAGTGACGTTTAGGCTGGACATGAAGGAAAACTACTTCTCGAGGGTTGTCCAGGCCTGGCCCAGGCTGCCCAGGGCAGTGTTGGAGTCCCCATTCCAGCTGAACCTCTCCATTCAAAACAGACACATCCTCACAGGCTCTGGGGCACATCCCCCATCTTCCAGGGCTGGCAAGAGTCATAGCAATGAGGGGCTGAGACTCAAAAACCTCTTCTGGTCAGAGGAAAAAAGGACAAACACAAAGCTTTCTAAATGGTGACTCCAGATCTGATAGATTTTATTCACGTTTCTCAGGCAACGTGGTGTGACACAGCATGGGGACAGGGACTGGTCCAACAAACACATCTCCACGTCTCACATCTCCCCCACTGCCAGACTTCTCCACCTGTTAAGCCTCTCTGGTGGGTTTATTCCTGCAGGAACTTTGCAATAGCAAGCTGGGGAGGAGGATGGGAGAACACGGTCATCTGATCCCATGGAGGGCATGTCTGACAAGAAAGAGATCTGCCTCAGACCTGTCCTAGCAACTGCCCAGCCCTGACTCCACAGCTCACCTGGCTTCCATCTGTGAGCCCAGGAGCCTGAAGCTCAATTGTTAATTGTCATGACCAGAAATGCCAGCATTAAGGGTGAGCTGAAGCTGGAAGAAACTCTGAACCTAGACCTAGGTCTCAGGAGAAACTGAGAAGCAGAGGAACATTCTGCTGAGACCTGGTAAGAAACAGGGAAGCGTGCTGCCTTTAGGGTGTGTTTGGGGCCAGCAGCTGCAGGGACATCCAGCTCCAAGCCAGCTCAGCACTGGGCTGACCTCCCCTGCCTCTCCCAGGAACCAGGCTTTGGGCCAGTACTGGTGTGCTGGCCACGCAATTAGTTTGCAGGAGCTGATGCTTAATGCCAACACAGCTCAGCAAGGAGGTGCATGTGGGTATTGAAGCCATTGTGCAGTCTGCATGTAGAGGGAAAAATAAAAAATAAAAGGCCTTTGCCCCACAGACACATTCTCCTGCCCTGCCTGAAGTGTGGTGAGCCAGGTGAGCATCTGAAAGGGTGTGGAGGGAGATGGGTGGGATGGACCCACCTGGAGCTGGGCCCTCTCCTCGGGGCTTTCAGCTGCCAGAGACAACACAAGCCTTGTGCAACTCCTGCCCTCTCCCATGCCCAGGGGTACAGGCTCTGGCATGAGGCACCAGTAGACAGGATTTCTGCCCAAGGAGGAACTGGCCTACCTGGAATATGATCCAGTCACTTTAACAGAGCTGCCTGACTAGCTCAGAGGCAACCTTCATGACTCCCATCCCATGAACACTCGAAGCTTCTGATGGCATTTGGGTTTGCTCTCCCATTGCTGCAGGTAGAAGCAGCCTTGGGCGAGGGGGAACCCACCTGAGGAATTCACAATTCACTAACAGCACCCTCAGCTCCCTGTGGAGCCCACACCACCCGATGCCAAGGAGCAGCTAGAACCACAGTCAAGCTGCACCCCACATGTGCTCCCCCAACCAGCCAGCAGCAAGGTGGGAGAACTGGACAGAGGACACAGCTGGACTGACAGGGTGCTCCAGCGGGCACAGACACCACGAACACAACACAGACACCCATCTAACCGTTTGACTGGCTTGTCCTCCAGCAGGTAACTGCCTAGCACTGACCCTTTCTTCAACAGGGGCTTTGTGCTCTGAGGCACCTGGAAGTTGAAAAGAGAAGGGATGGACAATGAGGTTAGGACCCAGGAACACGACCAGCCCCTGTTCAACTGCTCACCACATCTGCAGATGGCTTTGGGGAGGCAAGGCTGGAATCCTTGGACAGTGGGCTTGGGCAGAGAGGAGCACAGGGCTTGCCCTTCCCAGTTCAGCTCGTTTAACTCCTGCAGAAGGCATTGCTGTTGCTGCTTTCCCCTTTGCAGCAAAATCCATCAAAACCGGCGGTGCTCCAAACCAGATTCTCCCTCTAGCCAGCCAGAGAGATTATTTCTGTGGCTTGTTCTCCCCTTGGTCATCCAAACGAATCTCTTTTCCCAGCTGACTTTTTATCATGCTGATGTTCATGGGACAGCCCAATTGCCCCTTCATCAGAGGGCATGAGTGCCCCTACTCCACCAGTACTCACCACCCAGAGCTGCACATCGCCGTAGGAAAGCAGGGAGAATGCTCTGCAGAGGACAGTGCACGTGCTCTGCCCTACTCGAACGTCCTTCTCTACGCTTTCCTCCTACTTACCTCAGACCACACACTTCCTACAGCCAGCATTGACCAGCCCTCCAGAGAAGGAGACGACTCCTCTCGCAACCCTCTGCCCCCCCATACAGCAGCTTTGTCAGCCCCAGCAGAGTCAAAGATGAGCAACTTGCCTGAGATCATGGAGGAAATCCTGTGGCAGAGAGAAGATTGTCCTGCCAGCTTCTCCAAAAGCCAGAACCTAGTCCCCCTCACCTCCATACAGAATGGCCAACAGAGACAGTGTGGCGAGGTGCCCATCACCTCAGCACTGGGGGAAGGGAGATGTATTCACTCTGCAAGTCTGGAGATTTCTGACACATCCTCACAAGATATCCCTGGGGATTAAGGTGGGGAAAGAAGAGTCTGCAGCCCGCCAGGTCTGCCTCTGGCAGCAGCTTTGGACTGACCAGACACCTGCAGACAGCTCTGGACAGGCCTTGCTCCGTGCTGCCCACAGCCCAGGGCAGAGCTACCAAGATTATTTCTTCAATAACCCCTGGCTTAGTTTAAAAGGCAGAAAAATAACCGGCTGCTCTGTTAGCCAGAATGCACAGAACAGCTTTACCACAGTGTGGTCCATCAAAAGGAGATGCTCTGGACTCCACAGAGGGTCCCAGCTGGGAACTTGGAGGGGAAAAAAAATCCCTAAAATGTTTTCACATACAAAACTGGTATTCAAGAGAAGCTCCAGCCACAGAGAAATCCAGCAGGCAGAGGCTCCCCACTGTGGAGCACTTTTCATCCAAGACAAAGGACCCCCACGTGCATAGTGACCCTTAGGTCAATGCCGATACCAGGCTGTGGTTCAGCCAACCAGTGGTTCTCCAGTGGGGATGGAGGAGGAAGGTTTCAGGGTTTCAGCAGGCTCACCCAAGGGCACTCTCTAGACACACAAACAAGGGAATCGTGTCACAGCTCGCTGGAACAGAGTCCCAGCCATCAAGTCACCTATGGAGCAAAGGGACCCCTGGGCAACCTGCTGCAACAGCAGCCAACCCGGAGAGGAGCCAGCCAGCGGGGTACGCACCTGGGCAAGGAAGGGGAAGCAACAGGGTGCATTTTACTGTTGGTTCTGCCATGCTTTATTGGCCTGTCAGGTTCGTGCAACACTTCGCTTTTCATCAGGACGGCAAAGGGATGGACACGACATCACAGCTGTACAACACATGACAGGAAGGATTCCACAACAACAACAAGCCCTTTGGGTGGGAAAGATTCTGGTTTATCAGCGGGACAAGAAAAATTCTGGTTTATTGCTGACATACAAGTATGTGTCCAATGTAATCAAAGTCCTAAAACACTCTTCATGGCGAGTAGACAAAATTTGCTGCCAACATAGAGCATGAAGTGTAACTCCACAGCCAGATGGGTCACGGGTGTGAAACTGAACCTGCAACCCCTGGGTCTTAAAAGAACCCAGCAGCAATGGATGGCTGCAGACAGGCAGAAATGGCCACGTGTGGCTATCTGTGACGAAGCCACCAGGGCAAAACAGTGCCCCACAGCACCGAGGGGCCAGCACTGCCCACCCTGGCAAGGCCAGGAACTCTTATGAAGAGCAAGGAATTCAGCTGAGCACAGAGAAGTGTGACGGAGCTGTGGCTGTGTTGCTGACAGCCATACCCAGCCAGACTCCTCCTTCCAACCACTTCAAAATCTTTGCTATGGAAGAACCACTGTCCATCACACCGTCATTTCACAGAAAGAACACAACCCTGCCCAGCACTAACAGAGGGTATGGAGCCCTGGGGACCTTTTTAGCCTGTAAAAACATTGATAGGTTCTGGCAAAGATGGCATCAAGCACTAGGGATCCCCATCAGAGGGCTGGCCTCTCCTGTTTGCTGCAGAAGGGAATTATTACTGTTGTCTCTCCCCCTGCCAGTGGATGGCAGACCTTCTGCAGGTACATCACAACAGCAGCATCTCTCCAATCCCTTGGAGCCCTGCTTTCTTGAAGACTCAAACAAGAGTGGCCAGCAAAATGTCCTGGCTGACAAAGGGGAAAAATCCTTACTCCAGTCCAGGCTTTGTCTGCCCAGCACAGCGGAGCAGAAGAGCAGTGATGGCAGGAGGAGGTCACCCTGCTGCCAGCACAGGGAGGAGGGAGAAAGCATCTCCTCTGTGCTACGACTCTCTCTTAGGTCCACCTGCAACTGCCACTTTTCAGAGCAGCCCTGAGCAGGTCCTAGCAGGGGAAAAGGAGAGAACACAGGAGAAGCAGCCAAGCTTTGCACACACAGTGGTACATACCTGAATTGTGGTCTCCATGGACCACCCATCCCACCCACAGGAACCCAGAAGCTGATGAAACACTGTGCATGGAAAGAGAAGAACAAACCATTTTCTGTGCCTGCTTGCACCAGACTCTGCTACAGAGGGACTGTGTTTATTATTTCTCCAAGAGGGAGCAGGATGCTCTGGTGCACACACACAAACACACACACACACTTAGCAGCTTTAAAAATGGGGGGTGGAAGAAAAACAACACCAAAAAAAACAGAACAAAAACTTAAGGCTCACGCACACACTCCTCACCTCCATCCCAAAGAGCGACTCAAGCGATTCTCTACAGCTGAGCTCCAGCCTCCCCCTGAGACAGGGCATGATCCCTCTGCTTCCTTCCACCTTCCCTCCCACAGCAGCCAGGATCTCTCCCGCAGCCCACCACTGCCTGTCCCCACCGCAAGGCAGCCTCTCCCTGGTCACCAAGCAGGGCACAGTGGCAGAGCAGGGAAGGACACGTGGTGGCAGGGATGGGTCCAAGAAGAGCAGAGAGCAGCCCCGCCAGTGATGTTTGGGAACACAACATCTTTTTCATGGAAAAATAATAAAAATTAAACATAGATCACATATCCATACTTATCTTGGAGACTGGGAAAGGCCAGAGATGGAGCTGACTGATCCAGATGTCAGAGCACCCCTGCTTTTTCTCACTGCTGACTGATCCAGATGTCAGAGCACCCCTGCTTTTTCTCACTGCTGCACCTCCACCCCCCGCAGAGGTCACAGGAATGGGGAGCATCCCCATCTGGAAACAACTGCTACAATTTCAAAGGGGTCAAAGAAACTCTAAAACCTTGCTGCACCCCTCCACCCCCAGTCAGCCATGAATCCATCTTCTTCCTCACCACCCAGCTCCAGGAAGGCATCCAGCTTCACTCCCCTCCTTGGACCTGCCCAGTGCCCGGCACAGGACACGGAGCCCCTGTGAGCAGCAGGCAGCGCCCAGCGGCCCTGCCCAGGGCTGCCTGACAGTCACAAGCTAACGTGCCTCGGGTTAAACCCGGGCAGATGGTGACAGCAACCAGCAGAGCTTGTCCCCAGCATGGGCAGAGAGGTGCTGCGAAGTCTGCATTAACCACCACAGTGGGTCTGGTGAGCTCTGGTCATTGTCCCCCGTGGAAGTGACTGGCCCCTGAGTGGTGACAGCAACAGCAGCAGATGAAAGGAGGGTGGTTGGGAATTAGGATTTTCTTTCTTAGACTAACCAGCTTCTTGGCTTCAAATGCATCTCGCTCATCTCGCAGTTTCTTGTTCATGTCTCTGCTCCAAAGGAAGACATGGGAGAGACAACAATGAAGCACTCATCAGAAACCAGGACCAACACTGAAAAGCCAGGACAGAAAAGGGAGCGTGGGACTCAGCTAAAGCTGTTATTTATTGCCAGATGTGCTGGGCTTTCCCTGGGTCCCAGCTCAGTTAACGGCCTCCACAGGGTCCCCTTAGCCAGCAGGAAAGGCTGAACTCCTCCAGTGGAGGGACTGGGTGTTGAAATAACACAGCACATGCTCTCCAGAGCTGGCCAGATTGTACAGCCCAGGCTGGACCCAAAACAACAAGCAGCATCTTGAGCACTGCTTGAAAACACCCCCGCAGCTTTCTGTGAGAGTGCTGAAACCTCTGCCCCTGACCTGCACTTGCCCCCAGCCCTGCTCTCACCTGAGGAGCTCCAGCTGCCGAAGGAGGCTTTGTTTCTCTTTCTGCATGTTCTTGGAGACTCTGAACACGTCCCTGGGTGAACAGGAGTTTTAAAAAGGGAAATGAGTTAATGGAAGAGGAACTACAAAGACCCCTTTCATAGAATCACAGACTGGTTTGGATTGGAACGGACCTTTCAAGGTCACCTAGTCCACCCCCCCTGCACTGAGCAGGGACATCTGCAACTAGAGCAGGGTGCTCAGAGCCCTGTCCAACCTCACCTGCAATGGTTCCAGGGAAGGGGCATTGATCCCCTCTCTGAGCAACCTAGGCCAGTGTTTTCACCACCTCACATAAATTTCTCAGGGACACTCACAGGTAAGGGCCTGCCCTGTGCTAGGGGGATTCCAAGGCAGCAGCACTGCTGGGAGAGCTGGGGTGGCTGGCCTGTACCTGAGCTCTCCCATGTTCCTCCAACATAAGGACAGGCAACCCACCTTCTCCTTTCACACTCTAGTTTCCTCAGCTGCTGGAGAATGGGAAGGGTGCTCACTGCCATCTGGAGCTAAACATCCCAACGGTTTAGCTACGTACTGTTAGATTAAGCCCCAAACCAGGAACACAAGTGATTAGAAGAGGATCTGTTGGAGCTTTATAGAGGTGATGGTGAACTGGAAAAACAAACGGAGGAGAAGCCTCCTTTAAGCTGAGGAACATCCATATTTTTATGCTGCTTTTCTAGCCAAATATCAATGAACATACTCATTTCTTAGTAAGGGCAGGTGGGAGGTAGCAGCATCAGTCCCATAAGATCACTGGGATGTTACTACTTTTCCTGAAGCAGAGACAGGCAATCCTCTGACGAGACCAAGGCTTCTAATTAGACATCCTTGCTCTTCAACTGCTTGCCCACCTTTCCTTCTCTACCTGAGTCCCTGCCCTGAAACCCCCTTTCCCTGCACATTCCCACCTGTCCTTCTGCTCTTGCTCAAGCTGAGCTTCTTTCTGGAGCTTCTGTAACTGGCCCTTCACAGCCTCCAGCTCCCATTTGCTTTTCTCCAGCTCTTCCAGCAGGTTTTCATTCAGGTGCCGGAGCCTTTGGTTCTGCACACGGGTCTCCAGCTGCTCCGAGTTCAGCGACTGTAGCTGATGTTCCAGCTGCATTGGGGAGGAGGAGGAGAGGTTACACACGGAGAAGGGGTTTGTGCTACAATCATTCCTGTAAAAAGCAGATGAAACAAGGAGACAGGAGGGAGGTAAACACAATTCGGGTCTACAGGAGCAGCAGTGGCATCAAGAAGGTGAAATGGAAGCAATTATTTCTCCTTGTGCCAGCACTGGGGAGCAAGCAATGCAATTAGCCAGGCAGAGCTGTAGAAGTGCTTTGGGCAGCATGAAGACCTCACTGCTGTCAGGCACCACAGAAATCAGAGTGCAAACGAGGGTCAAAGGAGGACTGGAAAAATATGGACGGAAGCCAGGGTGGGTCTGGTGGGACTTATTAGGCACAGCTGTTGAAAAGCATCCTCTGGTTTGGGGGCTTCCTGAGCCCGTGGCAGCTGAAAGGGGGATCAAAGTGCCAGGGGGACCTCACAATACACCTTGGAAGTCCAGTGACCAGTGGCCTTTGCTACTGTTGGAGGTAGGACCTCTGGCTAGAGATGCTGTTCAAATACCACTGGGGCACAGCTGCACTCTGGGCAGCACAAGGCCCCAGCAAAACCAACAAGCTTGCTGTGGGAAGGTCAAGGTTTGCTGTCACATACCCGACCAGCAATGCGGGTCCTCGCACGCGGCCGGTGTAATCTGGGAAGCACTCAAAGCCAGATGCAGCAAACCCGCCCATCCCAGGCAAGCAAGGCGTTGCAAGGAGGACCATATTGATGCCAGCCACCCCCGCTAACCAGGGCCCTCTGCTGAAGCTGGTGATAGGCAGGAATTGTGGCACCCATCTGAGAACTGACAGCCCCCCCGAAATTATGCAATTCATGCTTTCATTCAGAGACGAGCACCAGGAGCAAGTTCTGACCAGTGTGGCAGATTCAGCCCCCACATTTATACCTCCAGTTTGCCTTTCTCTCAGACAATCTTCTCCCCCTCTCCGAGGGAAAGTAAAGCAGCCCAACACTTTTTTCTTGCTACTGTGTTGTCTGCACTTTGAAGCAATGCTGTCAATCACAATACTGGTCTTACACCACAAGAGGGACCTGATTGTCCACAAAACTTATCACAAACCGCAGTGAAGAGCATCAGAAATGACCACTGGAGTAGTAACTGTCCATGCACCCCAGCCCTCTGCCTTGGCCCACAGCAAGAGGAGTTGCTATCTGGGAAGAGCATGCCTGGACACCTGACTATGGTCCATTCCCCACATACACCCCGAGCATCTGTTGTCCTTGGGCTAGGGGTGTTAGAGGCCACAGCCCTGACTGCTCTTCTGTTTAGCAAACATCTAGAAGCCTGCTGTCCACCTGTTTGCCCAATCTGGTTTTGAGCTGCTGATGCTGCCTGCCTCCCATGGCAAAAAATCCAGCACTTAGGTCTGTGCAAAGAGGTATGTTGTCCTAAATCAGATTCATTTTGGTGTCACTAATTGTCCCTCACCTCTCCTGTTGCAGGATTTAGGGAATAACAGTTCTATGTGGAACTTATTCACCACCTTCCTCAGTCTTTAAAGTTCATGTCTGCCCTCAGCTGTCTCCTCTCCAAAATCAAGTCTAAGCTTTCCTACTTCCTAAAGCAGATGCTCCATTTCCTTAATCGTATTAGTTCTCGGTACCTTCACAGCCAAGGAAAACCCAGTGGAGTTTGATGAGACCAGAACAGCACACACCATGTGAAGCAATGTGCTGTGGGCACAGGAAAATTACATCCTCTCTCATTCTCAATATCCTTCCTGATGGCACCTCATTTTTTTCTGGCCTTCCCAGCTACTGCACAATTTGCTGGTGATTTCAGACAAATGCTGTTCGATCCACATCACAGCCAGGTATCCAGCTTGGATACCCCCAGCTGACAGCATCTTACAAGTACCTCCCATGACTTGTTTCTGTGAGGGTCACGTCTCAGTTCTTCAGACAAGAACAAAAAAGACACCCAGAATGGACCATCCCATACACGTGTCCATGCCAGGGATGCAGGCTAAAGGCATGTTTCTGCTTTGATCTTTTCTGTGACTGATTAATGAGTAGATCACTGGGAGCTGAAATGCAAATATACAGCATAGACAGCTCTAAGCTCCACAGAACAGTTCACTCTGGATTATTTTGGAGCAGCCAGGAAACATAAACTAGAGACATTTGGCTCTTGCATGTCCATACACAGCTTTCTTACCTACCACAAAAGGCTCCAAACTCTCAACTTCCCAGTTTTTACCCCATCTTCCTTTCCAAGTAGTTACCATACAACTAATAGAAAGATTGTGCCAGGAGAAAACAAAAGAGTTCAGAAAATGCATGGAGAAAACATTCAGAGCAAACCAATCACTTGACAAACCACTTCAGCACCTTCAGAGACCAGAGAGAACTAGACTAGCTAGCACCAGAGGAAGACCAT
Organism: Chloroceryle aenea; assembly: GCA_013399075.1. NCBI lineage: Eukaryota > Metazoa > Chordata > Aves > Coraciiformes > Cerylidae > Chloroceryle > Chloroceryle aenea. The sequence goes on from VWZY01008172.1 coordinate 528,866, forward strand.
CCTCAGTCAGAAAAGGCCTTAGCAGACAGACAGTAGAAGGGGACGTGCTTCTTTAGAAAGGACTTGGGCCCTGTTACCTTCTTCTGGTGGTGGAGGATTTTCTCCAGCTCCTGCTCTTTGCTGCGCAGCTCCTTCTGGAGCAGGTTGCTCCTCTCATGTCTCAGTGCTTCCTGCAGAGGTAAAGATACAGAGCTGTGCATACAACACCCGTCACAGCAAGAGGTGTTTCTTGGCCAGATGAACTGCCACCAAAGAAAGTCTGACTTCAGCCACAAGAGCTGAGGTACCTGGCAGATCAGCCGCTCCCTTTCTGCTTTGATCTGTTGCTCCATTTCCTCATAAAGGCACCTGACTTCTCGGTCGTGGTCTGTCTCCTTCCTACAGAAGGCAGGGTGCACACAGGTCAGGAGCAAGAAAGAGAATACAGAAAGGACAGAGGAGAGGAGGGTGGAAACAGATTCCCACTGGCAGCTGCATGGCATCAAGTGGGAATTTAACCAGAGCGAATGTTATGAGTTGGCACAGATGCAAAACAAACCCACGGGCACCAGACCACGACAGAGTCATTTGGTTATGGCGAGAAAAATCTGTGTCCTGTAACCCCCTCTCTCCTGGTGTTTGAGGCAGCACCCAAGCATCAGCTGGCTCCTGACATCAAACGGCTGTGACCTTCTCCTTACCGCTTCAACGCCTGTTCCATTGACTCCTTCTCGTGATTCACCTCCCGGATGTACGACGAAACCCGCAACAGGAACTCCTCAAAATTGGATAAGAGCTCCGGGCGCTCCTTTCGTAGCCGAGCCCAGAGCTCCCGAATCTCACGCGGACTGGAACAAGTGACAAGAGAGAAGGAGAACAAAATCAACAAATCACAAATTCAGCACAGCACTTACAACTTTCTTCTTTCTCAAAAGTCTGCAAGACTTCATGCTTCTTTTTAGGGAAGAACTCTTTTAGTCCCCCCTCCTTTTTTGTGTTTTTGGTTGGTTAGTTTTGCTTGTTTGTTTTTTAAATCCCTCAAGTACTTTGGAGGAACTGCCTTGAAATATACAAACCAATTATACCTGTAGATGTTACTAAAATAGATTTGTATGGGGCTTTTTTTGGTCTCCTTTAATATTCTTTTGTAAATAACAAAAAAAATAAATCAACAACCAAAAAATTGTAGACTCCCTCTGCCACTACTGCACGATAGCCTCCTTTTCCTGTCTCAAGTTGGAAAAGTTATAAGCATTTCATCAAAACTTCATGTTTTAGATAAAAGAACATATTGAGTCCTATTAATACAACCCATTTCTTCCAAGCAAAACCAGTGAAAATAGCCCAGATTCCTGCTCTGACCCCAGTAAGCTTCTGTTTGATATTTGGGCTTTACAACAGCTGGCTTGGCACAAAGGAATGACATGAAGTAGCTACGGAACTCCTTGCATGAATCTGCAACTGAGTGGTCACAATAAAACCCAGGATAATTCCACTTTAAGACCTGAAGCTTCTGAAAGCAGAGATATAAACAGCACAGAATGTTTCAGCAGAACAGAAATCTGGCCTTTCACAGAGTCATCCCATGATTTGAGGCATAACAGCTTTCCAGATTTTTTCAGGCCAGGAGTTGTCTGGTATTAAAAGAAACAGGCAGGTGCTTTGCATCACAACACATGAGACAAAAAAAAAGGAAATTGTTTAATGACAGTTGCAGCTCTGCAAGCAGCAAAATCCTTCACTCTCAGCTTCTCTCCCCAGTCCTGGCCACCTCCTGCCCCTGCCTGGGCTGCTGCTGGCAAACTGAACTGGCAGCACTGCTGGAGTATGATGCCTGGGCAAAAAAAAGGGGCTGCCACAGATGGAGCTGGGCACCCCAGCAGATGTGCAGCAGTAAGAACCAGTTTCAGATAATTCTGCACTTGAGAAGGCCTCAAAAAAAGGCTGGATGGCACTGGGGCCAGCAGATCTACTGAGGCCACATGCAAGGGCATTAATACCAAGTCACAAGGCTCAGGCGAGAGCCCCTCACCCAGTTTAGCCTTTCACCCTCTTCAAGATCAGCCCAGTCCCGAGCAGCCCCTTGAGAACAGTGACTCTGGGAACAGAGGATTGTCCACACACACACGAACAGCCCCACACAATGCTCTGGAACTGACAGCACGCTCCTCCTCCTTACCTTGCCTGACCCACACATGCTCCTTCTCATCTGCTGCACGCAGATGGCCTTCCATGCCACCAACCCTTACATTTCACAGCTGTGGGAAGAACTCGAGCTTGGGAAACTCTCTGCAAAAAGCACTGCGCTAGAAGCAACTAGTAACTGATGAGAAACCCCAGGCTTTGCTGCATTTGTTACCAAGGGCATGCAAAGCCAAGCCAGCAGTGCAGAAAGCCCAAGCAGTGCTTCAGACAGCGAGCAGCTCCGTTCACCTCTTTGGGCTTTGCTGGGAGGTTCTGGTATCTCAAGATCAAAACAGGGTAGCAGCAACACCACGCGACTCCCCTACTTACTCTTCAAACATTTGGGTGGCTCCGAGCTGCTCCATCATGGAGCAGAATCGTTTCTCTTCCTCATCATTTGCCGGGTCCAAGTCATCTGACCAGCCTGACTCAAAGGTCTCCTCATGTCTGGAGGGATCCATTCTCCCAGCCCCTTGACACAATTCAATGCCTATTAACTTTTCTGGTGGAAGAAGGAGAATAGAGGAAGTCAAATTGGATGTCATTCAATAAGCTGCTGTTTATAAGTGGCAGCCCTGAGAGCTCCACGAGAAGCTGCCTGCACACTACTTGTGCAGAATGCACCTTCTGGTCAGAAAAGAGCCTCTGTTCTGATGTTCCAAGTGATGTCAGCAGCCACTCTTCAACGCTGGGACTGGAACTGGCTCCCAGCCCAACAACAGGCTGTTTGGGCTCTGCTCACATCTGTGTGAGGATGATCTACCACCCACAGCCTCGGCTGCTCAGCACGTGGAGCACACAGAATTAGGTCACTTCAGTCCCATGGACCGGTGCTGTGGGTGCAGTCACCAGGGATCCCACAAGGTCCCTTTGGGACTGCAAGCCCAGCACTGAACAGCACCGGCCTCAGTTCTCCGACTTAAAAAAAGCAAGGAGGAGATCATTACCCCCCTCTTCGTGTGCTGCATCTGTTCCGATGTAAGGGCTAGGGACAAGGACCCCCCCTCGCTGGGATCATACTGACTGGCTGAACAAAGTGAACCAACCCTCTGAGCACCCCCTCCTGCCCCATCCCACGTACGGATGCTCCCAACTATCTGGATCCTGTTTCATGCTGAGACACAAATGCCATGAGAACTTCATGCTATGCAAGGCATGTGACAAACACTAGTGCTGGGAACAAATTCTCCTCCAAGAAACAAATCAAGCAATCCTATCCAAAATGCAGCCCCCCAGCCTGTATACAGAGGTCAGACTTCCACCAGCAGCTACTCTTCCTTTCCAAAACATATCTGTTTACTTCAAAAAGCAGAAATGACATCCCAAATACAAGGCCAGGAGCCAAGGATGTTCAGAGCGCAGCTGAGAACAAGAAGCTGCTCTACAGGAAAAAATATCCACTATTTCTGTACCTCAAGTGACTTAACTCCACTATTTCTTAGGTCCTTATGTCCAGAATGTAGCCACTTCTCTCCTGCTCTTAAAATGTGCTGTAATAAAACCTGCAGTGTGGAGATACAGACCCTACTCATCTTAAAGCCTGAGGCTCAGACAATTAAATTAAGGAGATGGGCTTAGATTAGGCACTTTGGATGTCTGCTTTAAAGAAAGAGTCATTATGTGTCATTATTGCTCTTCTACAGATGGGAAAATTGAGGTAGAGAATGATCTGAAGATTGTTTTGATATCCTGCAAGGATCTCAGGTTGCTGTAAATTGAACAACTTAAGTGGATGCTCTTTTGCCAGTTGTGCAGATGCACCCCATAGCCTCTCTGAGGCCACACAAGGAGCCCTCTCCAGAACCAGACTTGACTGCAGCTTGAACTACTTACCTTTCACCTCACCTGTGGCAGACCTCTCACAGAATCTTAGTGTGGTGGGGGTGGGAGGGGACCTATGGAGATCATCTCATCCCACCCCCCCTGCTCCAGCAGGGACACCCAGAACAGGGAGGCCAGGATCACATTGTCCAGATGGGTTTGGAATCTGTCCAGAGAAGGAGACTCCACAACCTCTCTGGGCAGCCTGGGCCAGGCTCTGACACCCTCACAGCAAAGAAGCTTTTCGTCCTGTTCAGAAGGAACCTCCTGGATTCCACTTTGTGCCTGTTGCCCCTCGTCCTGTTGCTGGACCACTGAAAAGAGTCTGGCTATCTCTGTCCAGTCCTCACNTGACCACTGCTGCTCCAGGAGAGCTCGCCATGGGCACGCCAGGTACCAGCCCCATCTCTGTGGTCAGAGAGGGAGAACAGACTTGTGTCTGGACTCAGTTCCCAACTCTTGCAGGACATCTTGCAGATCATAAATAAATAACATTCAGTCCAGAACAGACGGTTAGCTTTCTTCTGTCTTCTGCCTGCTAGGACCGTGTCATTATTCTCACAAGACAGGCACAGAGCAGAGAGATTTCCCTTCACCATACGTGTGGAGAGCACCTCTGTGCGAAGGGGCACCCAAAGAAGCTTCCAAGTAACAAGAACTGTAGGCTAAAACCTCCTCACTGTCCCTTCAGCAGCTGTAGATAAAAGCTTCCTCAATATTTATTAATGTAACTGTACAAAATTAGGCATCACACGACCCAAAACAAAGTGAGTCAATAATTAAACCAGCACAGACCTGCCAAGTGTTAATTATAGATGGAGAGAGAGATGGGACAGGAGGAAAAACAATCCACATGTAACATTCCTGACAAACCGTTACGACAAAACTCACAAAGAATGACTGAAACAAAAAAGTTACAGAGCTTTTTTTTCTTAAGAGGTTGCTGAATTTTTTCATTGTTGTGTAATTTTTTGGGGGGGTTGTTACTTTGTCTTCCAAAATTAAACCAAAGGTTTTCTGTCCCGCAGCCTTCCCACACACTTCATGCTTAATGCTTGTAGGAACTGGTGCAGTTTNNNGGAATCTGTCCAGAGAAGGAGACTCCACAACCTCTCTGGGCAGCCTGGGCCAGGCTCTGACACCCTCACAGCAAAGAAGCTTTTCGTCCTGTTCAGAAGGAACCTCCTGGATTCCACTTTGTGCCTGTTGCCCCTCGTCCTGTTGCTGGACCACTGAAAAGAGTCTGGCTATCTCTGTCCAGTCCTCACCTAGTCCCATGCTGAACTCCAGTGGCGTCAGGAATCCATTATTGTTCTGTTCCAAGCTGTCAAAAACAGTCTCCAGCTGCTCAAGGGTCAGGGGGAGTTCACTCTGGAGCCGCTGAGAAAATAAAAGAGTGAACAAAATTAAGACATGACTCAAGTCTTCCCTGTGACTAGCTCCTGTCCCTGCTACCCTCAGCTTTGGCCCACAGCAGTGTGCCCTTTCAGCACTGCAGCCTGGCTGGGATGTGGCAGTGCCAGCACACCTGATGGTGACACAAATATGTTTTGGGACCCACTGATATGGCCGTGACACTTTCCATTACTGGGTGATTCAACCAGGACTGCAGAGGGGGAACTTTGGGTTATTTTGTTTGGAGGGATCTCAGGCATTNCTGCTAGGACCGTGTCATTATTCTCACAAGACAGGCACAGAGCAGAGAGATTTCCCTTCACCATACGTGTGGAGAGCACCTCTGTGCGAAGGGGCACCCAAAGAAGCTTCCAAGTAACAGGGACTGTAGGCTAAAACCTCCTCACTGTCCCTTCAGCAGCTGTAGATAAAAGCTTCCTCAATATTTATTAATGTAACTGTACAAAATTAGGCATCACACGACCCAAAACAAAGTGAGTCAATAATTAAACCAGCACAGACCTGCCAAGTGTTAATTATAGATGGAGAGAGAGATGGGACAGGAGGAAAAACAATCCACATGTAACATTCCTGACAAACCGTTACGACAAAACTCACAAAGAATGACTGAAACAAAAAAGTTACAGAGCTTTTTCTTATTAAGAGGTTGCTGAATTTTTATATTGTTAATTGTGTGATTTTTTTTGGAGGGTTGTTATTTTGTCTTCCAAAATTAAACTCCAGGTTTTCTGTCCCCCCAGCCTTCCCACACACTTCATGCTTAATGCTTGTAGGAACTGGTGCAGTTTTTCTGATTTTATGCATTCCTTAAAAATTCAGAATTGCTGTCCCCCTTCTGCCAGGAATTCCCTGGATGTCCAAGGCCCTCCTGGGATTTTCAGGTCCTAGCAGTGGGCTATGGCAGAATTTGACTCCTAGAAACCTGAATGAGACCGAGCTCATGGGCACACCCACCCCTGCTGAAAGTAAAGACGTTCCACATTCTACCCTCTTCCCACACCCGTGACTTTACAGCTCCTCCTGGGAAAGGGGAAGGATATTTTCCCCTCACCTGCATGTCCACTTTGGTGATATAACCCTTCTCATCCTTGTCACACAGCTGGAAGAGCTCCCTCGCCTTCTCGAGCATCTCCACCTGCACATCTTCCAGTTTGCTCATTTGGCTGGAAGGAGAAGCAGCAGGAGCCACCCCATTCTTCTCATCCCCTTCCTCTTCTCCTTCCCAGTGGACATATCTCAAGAGCACTCCCCTCTGGTCCTCCATCTTCTCGGTGTCTTCTCCCCCAGGGCAGGGGTAAGCAGAAGAGCTGCAGGGCAGAAAACAGAGAAACCCCAATCAGACACGACCTTCCACTCCCACCCCACACGTCATCTGATTACATGCCTTGTTGATTTGAAAGAACAATATTCTGCATCTGTATCTGGACTAGATGACCTTTAAAGGTCCCTTCCAACCCAAACTATTCCATGATCTGTTACTGCAGGGAGGGGGTGAAGGGAGGAAGGCACACATAGGTACAGGCTGTACCCAAGATGAGCGTGGCCAAGCCCACCACAGAGGCACAGCCCTGCACGCTGTGTGTGAGGAGCTCTTTCACCATTCCTCCTGCACTGGCTCAGGCCACCAGGGCAGTCCGAGGTCTCTGCTGGTGAAAGCCAGGTGCCAAGGGAAGGTTTGGCAGAGATGGGAGGATGGGAAGGGAATATTAAAGCGCAGCAGTCCACGTGTATGGGAGCAGGGTGATGGTCCCACATCAGCTGAGACAGGGCCAGGTCCCAACGCTCACACAGCTCCCTGGATGCCCAGACCAGGACGCTTCGCTGGTCTTGGTTCCTCTGGAAATAACACGGGCTTTTCCTCCTCCTGTTGCTTTTCTGCACCACCTCTGAACATCAAACCTGCACCACAACTGCAAGAACCTGAAGCGGGACACAGGCAGAGAGAAGGAAGCTCTGTGCAAGCAACGGAGGAAGCAAAGAAGAAAGGTCTCCTGCCTAGGTCCCCTGGCTGGCTCCTCCACCCCTGACGTTTTCTTGTTAGCACTTTCCAAATAGTAACTCCTTCTCCTTTCAGGAGATTACAGCACAAAGAAAAGGTCAGACAATTCCTACACTGAGAAAAAATTTAACAAGCTGGGCAGTCCTGCCCCCCTCGCTTTCCAGCCTCTGTTTTGAGAGCTCGTAAATTGCCAAACAGAATTTTAATCTGAAACGTTCACCTTTGTAGGAAGGAAACCACACAGCCATGGAGGCAGTTCAGAGGCCAAAGAAAATAATTCCCATTACTTACAAGTACCTAAACCAGAAAGACTGGGACTGGGATCACCCCGTTAAGCACAGCACTGGGATTGCAAAGATGCCTACACCACCTCCCTACCCCAGCCCACCTACCAACTTACTGACACCACCTAACACCCTCCAGCCAGCTTTCCTTCTGCAACACCACCAGGTTTTCTAAGCCTTGTTGCACCAGCTGCTTTAGACCTCTCCTTCTGCAGCCCCGTGTTCTGCACTGCAGGGCAGGTATGAGCTGTGTGAGCAGGCTGGGAGCAGATGGAAACAGAGCTACACAAAGAGGGCTCGAGGGTGGGTGGGCTGGCTGGTTTTTAATCTCCAAGAAATTAAAAGCCACGTACAGATGGCACGATAACGAACAAGTTAATTCTGCTTGCCCGCTTGGTACAATGGGAAGATAAAGAGCATGATGGCCAGGAAGAATGTCACATGAGAGAACTATATGAAGCTGACACAAAAGAAAAAGGCAATTATGTACCACGCTGTTTGGCTGAGGCAGAGGGTGGTTCTGCTTCACAGCACAAGCAGAACGCTTCACTCCCCTGCTCAAACCGCTGGGTTTGCAGGCACCTCCATTTAGTGTCACTTGAAGGTACTTACTTGAAACTGTGCAGACTGCCTAGAACTGGGCACTGTGATATGTTTCTATCCAGGCAGGCACCTCTGGCAAGCGATAGATGCAGAGCCCAACTTTGGGGAATACTGTGGAGGAATGGAGGGAAGGAAGCACGAGAAGAGAGAAGGCAATGGGGGTGTGGGGAGTGTGTGGTGTGTGTTTCCTGCTGGCTCTTTTTCAAACAAACCCTCCTACCAAGGTTTGGGGGTTTGGGGTTTTTTTTATGTGTTATGGAGCCAACACAGCAAAATTTGGAGACAAAAGCTTGATTCTGCCCATTAGCTGGACAGCTGGCTTGCTTCTGATGGCAAGTCTGTGGGAAAGAACCCCAGCTTACTTTGCCACATTCAAGTAAAAGTTGCAAAGCTGGTCTTGAAAGAAAAACAGACAACCAACCAACCAACAAACCAACCACCCTTATGCTGCCTGGATTTTACATGTGATCATGGTGAGGAATCACATTGCCACATGGATCAATGGTAATAATTAGCTGCTACAGGCCACCTTGCTGAAGCTTTTGGCCAAACCCATTCCTTCCATGAAGACAAGAGTCTCAGCCCAAGCAGCACCCTGTGCCAGACAGTGAGCCCAGTGGGAGCAGGGCAGGAAAACAAGTTTGAAGCAACGGCCACCACGGGATTGCAGAAAACAATCAGAATAAGAAAAAGTCAAAATAAGAAACATGTTTTCTGTAACATCCCTCTAGCTGCCTAAGAGACACCGAGGTCCCCAGAAGTAAAGATGATCTTACTTTCTTATTAGGAGCTTCATCATTTCTATTTCAAAAGTCAGAGCAGCCCACTCAGACAATGTCTCCCCAGCTTTGCTGCAGCAAACAAAAGGTGGTATGAGGAGGATGTTCTGTTCTCTCTGTGAGAAGTATTTGCAAACTGGAATCAGACCCATTAACCTCCAGCATCTCGTTTCACCAAAAGCCCAGCTGTACCACAGCTTCCAAACACTGGCTCAGCTAAAAGCCTCTTAATTAGAGGAGCTGGGAGCCTGGCATGAACCCTGGAAAGATTTCACTCCCATGTAAAAGACCAAGCCCATTCACTCGATGTTCAGAGCACAGAGTCTCTTGTCAAAGCTGCTTCAAGTGACTTCAGTCCAGGTGCAGCTCTTTCAGTGGTGAAACAGCACTTGTAGAGGAACAAAGCAGCATATAAAAGAGAGCCCGTGGAAGCAAAACACACTGCAGCTCTGATGGGCTTCTCTCTCAGAGGCCTTTGATTGAGAAGCTCTTCATCTCCACCCCATCTGTAAGGGCATTGCATGGTATAAGTGCAGAGGAGGAACAAAGCATATCTCAGTCTAACAAGTTCTGTCCCACCTTCCCCAGTTACAGGTCATCACAGCAAACCACCAGGGAAGCAGCTTCATCAGCAAGATGCTGAACATCACCGAAGGGCAACTTTGAAAGGGGCTAAGTCCACTAAAACTGTGGACTGGTCCCCAAAAGTGAGTCCAGCAGAGACTGCTTGGTGCACAGGGATGGCTTCCCTGAAGAGATCTACCTGCTTCTAGCCACTGTCAGCATGGGGCAATTCTTGAGCCACATAGGTTCCTCCCTCACGTTCCAAGACATTCTCCCTTTGAATCCCTATGAAAACAGTCCCTGCTCACATGAACATGCTGATAGAAATAAGGTGCAGTCAGCGGGTGCTGACAAAGCTTCATGGGACTATTGCAGTTTTCTGGTACACAGTTTGACAGGCACCCACTCAACAAGAGACAGAGTCCCAGCTTCAGCTCAAACAAGCGTTTCCTGCCACCTTCACATCTGAGAACTGTGGCAGAGGCTACAAAGCTCCTCTCACAGGGCCTGGGAGATCTACCTGGAAGATGGAAGAGCCAGGGACACAGGAGAACCAACAGGCTCCAAACACCTGGGCCAGCCTTGGTGTGTATTGTTCTTCTGCAGTCCTCTCTTCCACCACCCCAGGGATTTGGCTGCCTGTGCTCAAGGTGAGTTCTGATATTGCCGAGTCCACATCTGGGCAGTGTCCAGCATCCGAACAACCTGATCCAGAGCTTGAGAGAAAGATAGCCTTCAGGACCTGTGGATTACACCAGCTATCTCCTGCCACAGTGTGTGCTGGAGCCCAGCAAGCAAAAACTCACCTGGCTCCTGCAAAACAACTTTCCCAGAGCCTGGAAAGCAACCACAGCTCTTCTCAGAGACAGCAGAGACCAGGAAACAACTTCCAGGAAAGACAGCTGACACCAGAGGTAACTCAGACCAGTCTCAGGTGCATATTTTAACCACCTAAGGCATAAACGGTGGATTGTCCTGCACAGAGCTATGTCAGCAGGTCAGCTGGATGCCATGAACATTGGGGAAATCATAAGACCTGAATTTTAATCCTGACTGAGCTTGCCATACAGCCCCAGGGTAAGTCACATCACCTGCCCGTGCTGATAGATTGTCAGCTCCTCCAATTTGGTTCCGATGCTTCTGACAGCTGGCACTTTATTCTAAGACTCAGTCCCTGGAGACTGATAATTACATGTGATACTCAAGCACCAAAACAGTTCCAAAGCCTCAAAGGTGAAGAATTAAAAACTCAAAAAACTCAGAAACTGCAAATTTCAACAAAGGGAAGAACAGCCCCAAGGTGCTGTCCCTGGAAAAGGGAGATGCTACTTTCAAGGTAGCACTAAAGGGTCATGGTTTCCAATTTATTGCCTCAGAAAGCTTCTTGTGGTAGCAGCAAGCACTGTTAAAGAGGTAAAGAAAAGTCAGGGCTACAACGTTATCAACGACCAAGCCCTTATCTATGTGGCCGTGACCACCGTGTGCACATGACAGCATTGGTGGGGGATTTTTTTCCGCTGACAAGGAGGAAAGTGGGGAGTGCAGCCAGATTTTCCACTGCTGGTCCTTAGATGACCGCAGTCACCGCAGGGCATGGTACCCGTGCCGGATACCAGCATTCCGAGCAGGCCTGCCCTGCTGTGAGACAATGAATCAACAGTGCACGGGGAGGAGAAAAAAACAAGCACAAGTGGCTAAGTGGCTTACCCAGGATTACAGAGCGAGCCTGTGTTTGGCTCCTACAGAGCTAGAAAGGAAAGCAGGTTTTGCTCTCCTGTACCACTGCATTTTTGGTGAGGTGGTGGTCGAGGAGAATGTTAACCAGGAAGTGTTACAGGTACACAGTAGGTGTCCAAGGTGACCACAAACCCAAGCGCTCAGCTACTTGCCGGGGAGTTTCCCAGGCATCCTCCTGTATCTCTGCCTAAGACAATATTGTTAGAAACAACAAAAACACCCCCCTACTAAAGCTAAATATTTAAGCCATTTGTTGAGATGGATCAGAAGAACACACACCCTTTCCTTTCTACTCCCGGTGCAGAAAGAGAGTTACAACATCAGGTGGAGGAATTCGCCGGGCGTTCGGATGAACTCTCTTGAGGCATTTGCTGGATCTGATCAGACAGCTCTGATCCCGTGCATGAGGAGATGTTGCACAAAGAGGGGAAGATGAAGGGCTGGGGTAAGGGATCCCTGCAGCGGAAGCCCAGTTGCTTCAGCAAGTTACACACCAAGATGCGGCGGCACAAAGCATTTCTTGGTTGCTCATGGAGCGGGAGCATCACTCTGGAGCAGCCGAGTGACAGGTACATTTTAAGTGGCAAGGGCAATAAAAGTTTCACAGGTCCTTATGGCATTTTATAACAAACACAGACTGCTTGCTCTGTTGGGTTTACCTTCCTTTTTCTCCTGATGTTCTGAAAGCCAGTAATTAAAAGTGCTCACTGTAGGACAGAGTCACATCTACGCTTCCCAGACTTTATAGTACTGTGAGCTTCTGTGATCAAAGACACGTATTTACAATTGTTACTCTAACTGCACACACACAAACACACTGACACACTGCAGTACTCTAAACACACTGACAAAGCTGCAGCCACACAAAGCTGGCCAGGCGAAGGCAGAGCAGAGGCCTTGCCCAGGAATGGCAGGGACACCCCCACCTCCTTGGGTCAAACCTTCCACACAGGCTGGATTTCCAAAAGCTACTCAAAGCATCTGGGCTCCTGTTTGCTGGGAAATGTTTTAAAAGGCTCTGCCCTGGTGCCTGAAAAGGCTGCGAGGGGAGCAGAAAGAAAAGAGTTCTCTCGATGTACTTTGTTCAAAATTCATTTTGCTCTTTCCCTTCTCTAGGAAATTTGTTCCCATTGTTTGGAATTTGTTTGGGTGGTTGTTGGGTTCTCCCTTCCCAAAGGGAACAGCAGGAAAAGAAATACACCAAAAAATAAGAAAAACATCAATTGTTTTGCGAGGGCTTTTTTCTTTAAAAAAACCCTAAGAAACCCAAACACACCCCGGGCAGAGAGCCTGAAATCAGGTGTAATATCTACAGCCCCACTTCACTTGCATTCTCTCTGTTTTAATTGCCTGCCCTTGATTATATCCCTTTAAGGAAACAGGAACGAATCCAGGAAGCTTTGTGGTGTTTACTCAGCAGGAGATTAGCCCAGCTTGATAGCCCTGAGCTAACCCACACCGCGATACTGACGGGTGACTTCATCACGGGACACACCAGTACCGGACTGGGATATATCCCAGATGCACAGAGAGCTGCAAGGGGCTGTGCCATTCTGAACAGCACCTGCAAAAAGGTGCTCTGCTGCAATTCACTGCTCCCCTCACCACAGCCCAGCAGAGGAACACCTCTGACTCATCATACCAACTTCTTCCTAACTTTGTTAAATAAAAAACTTGCCAGAGAGAAAGTTGATGCAGACTCTGCTTCTACCTGCAAGCAACTTCAGCTTAGTAGCCTCTTTTTTTATTTCAAGAGGTGAACAAATAAACTTCTTAAAACCACACTTGCTGCTGCTTCCTGATTCACTGGTGCAACAGAAAACACCAACACGTGTCAAAACCCAGCAACATAATACATCCCCAACACAGCGAGGTACCCACAACATAGCCAAGCAGCATTCTTCCCCTCCCAGAAATGGCCACAAATGCTCCATCACACCCCCCTCTGCTCCCCCACCAGCTCTCCCATCCTGGCACGGTGTCACCGCAAACACCGCGGCTCCAGCGCCTGTTTGCACTGGGACCACTCCTACCCATCGGGCCTTTGGCTTTGCTGCGCTGTTTTGCTTGGGGAGTGAAGAGAGAAAGCATCAGTTTTTCCTCTAACAATACTTGGGCCAAGAGTTAATTCTCAGCAACTAAAACCAAAATCCCAAGCACATTTTTTCCATAAACAGCTAATGGTCTTGGATCTGTCAATATAACGAGCACACAGCTGACTTCTCAGAAAATCCAGAGCATGCCTGCACTAAGATATGGCAAAGAGCAACAGCTAGTTGAAAAACAACTAATTTTTACAAACTCTTTCACTTTACAAAGGTTTACGGGTTTCCTGAGAGCTCCTTTTTTATTATTCTTCCTTTTCGAGAGACAAAAAAGAACAGGACAACACCACACACAATGCAACATATGGATTCCTCTTATATACCACAGCAGCAAAGGAATGGAGAAAGCAGCAGTGACTGTGCCCTTTGGCTTCAGGATGACTTGATTGCATTCTCATAGGCTGGAAATGCTGCTGCACATCCTCAAAGGACACTGGCAGCCAGCAGTAAGCAAGCACCAATCACTTAGTCAAGTAGAAAAGGCTCTAAGCAGCATCAGGCTTCCCACCAATGCTGCTGCTGTTAATGCTCTACCACAAATAGGTGGTTGTTCAAGGACAGAGACAACCAGCTCAAGACAAGAGTGGAGAAAGACAGGATATTTTAGGTGTGAAGGGAGGAGAACACTGCTAACAGCACTGGGAAGTTGGAGGTAGGTGCTGCTTTGAGTTCAGCAAACAGTGGGCAACATAACACCAAGCAGAGTAGGTGCTTTGCTCTGCTGGTGATACTTGTGGACCAGGTGGACAAGAGGCAAAAGAAACTTTCTTTTCCAGCCCAGAGAGGAAAGGAGGAAAGAAGACAGAAGACTTGGCACTAGGCATCAGACATGCTGGATCATTTCTGATTCAACATAGAACTGAGAGCAGGGAGCCCAGGCAAAGGAGATCCCTGCTCTCTTCTACTCCTCTTTCCCAAGGGCTGGTGTAACAGGGTGGAAGGCCTCACAAGGAAGACAAGCTCCAGCCCCTAAGGTGGCATTTAAAGCTCTTCAAATAGTCTCACAGGAAATGACATAAACCCAGGGCAGCTTCTCAGCTTGTTCAGTGGAACACTGCTGGCAGCTTCCTCCTGCCTTTCCTGCCCCTTTATCAAAGGGAGCACTTACGTGGAGAGCAGCTTGCACCAGAGACAGCAACCAGTAGTCCACAGGTTTCTGCTGGGCTCACGCCACTCATTATTGAGCAGCCAAGATGTCATCCAGGAAAACCTGACACTTGACAAGCACCACCTTGGCTGCTGCAGCTCAGCAAGGACACGTCAGCAGAAGTGCTGCTGCAGAGGCTCCTTTCACAGGCTGAGAGCAGCAGAGGCAGTGGGACCTGTGGATGTGTCCTGAGGGCTCGGGAAGAACCACGCTTAGTGTCCTGCAGAAAAAAATCAGGCTGAAAGGAGGCACACCTCAGTCCTGTGCTGGTGGAGAGCTGTGGTGGACACAGGCCACCAGTGTCCTTGAAGTACTTCAAGGGCAAAATAATATTATGCACAAACAGCCTTTTGTTGTTGATTAGATAAAAGGTTCTAGAGGATACACAAAGCTTCCAAGGCAAAATTTGAAAAAAAATGGTGTTTTCCTGTGGAGTCACCTGCCTAAGAGATTCCTGAATGGCAGAGATGGGGGAAAATTGTCCCCAGTCACTGTCATCTTTAAGAAAAAAATCCAGGAGCCTCAGATAAAACTGGGTGGTGGCAGCTGCACATCAAACAGGAGGGAGCACTTCTCTGCACACCATTAACGCATGGGACTCACTAGTGTGGGATGCTGAGGATGTCACAGGCACTTGAAGGCTGCAGAAATGGCTGGTTTTTTCTTAAAATCATAGAATCATTCTGCTTGGAAGGGGACATCAAGATTGTCAAGTCCAACTCTTTTCTTCCCTCAGTTTGTCCATAAAGTACTATCCCACAAAATACCTGTTTTGGTGACAATTTTCTGAGCCACAAACAGCCAGAGGAGTGATCAGGAAAGCATCGTTAACCATTTCTGCAGGGAAGATGAGGGTATCTGCCATTGGCTGCTGGTGAAGACACAGTGCTGGCTGAGCCTGACCATTCCTCAGCAGGAACAGAGGCTGCTTTCTCATCACCAGGAACCACCCTCGAAGTACAGCAAGTCTTCTACCAAAAGGACCACAGCATTTGCTGCATTTTCACCAAGGACAGTCCTATGAACTGGACGCGGTGCTCCAGCAGCCAAAGGTCAGGCTTCTCCCCACAACTATCACTGACAGCAGACCCACAACTTGGGTGCCCAACTCAAGTCTGACCTCCCTTTGAATCCTCACATTCCAGCCATCTATGTAACAAAGATCTTCCTTTCCAACAAGACGCTGAATCTCTCACAGCCATGCACCTTGTCTGACATCAGCAGGAACCCTCCTGGGCTGCTGTTACTGATTCCAGCAGAGTCACTGCTTGTCAGTCGTCCTCTCTTGGCATCTTCTCACTAGTTCTCACCTCTGTCTAAGAGAGAAAGAACTTCTGTCTGCTTCATGGAGGATGATCTTTCTGCTACCCATCCTTGGGATGCTGAATGAGAAAGGTGTTGTTGACTGCTACCTCTAGCTGGCTCAAAAACTTGTTCTGGCACTTCTTCATCAAATTTCCCAACAGAACCCTCTTTGCACAAAGGCTAAAAATCCTGCAACAGCCCCATGCCATCTGGAGTCTCACAAAGGTCACTCACAGAGGTCGGCAAGAGCCTTATCTTTGTTGATCAAGATCCTTGATCTTGAAATCAGCCTCACACAATCAAAACCTCATACCCTTGTGTTGTCCTCACATAGCAGTCCCACCACACACGCAAAGACAAAATATCAGATGAGAACATCAGCCCACCCACTCCCCTTTGAAAGGAGAAGCTCCTTTTGGTGAAGCGCCCACTCAGTGCTGCTTCCTGAATGTATGTGACAGACAGGGATTTCTCCTCCAGCTGAGCCAGCAAGTGCTCTGCAGCCCTTCAAGCTGGGGGGTGCATTAAGTTCACGTATCTTTTCCTCATCCCAGGAATTCCACCAGTGTCTGGAGAACTGGACAGTGATCTTACCTGAATCTGCAAGATGCACTTAAAGGACAAAGACTGTTTGCAAGGATTAATGAGTAGGAATGAGTCTGGAAAGGATTTCTAGGCACCACAACTCTTCAGAGAAGCCTCTGTGGCTGGTGCTGGTTTTGCCCAGGGGCAATGTATGGGACTCATGGACAGTTTGACCTTTCTGTCAGTGCTAGTAAAACAACAAACAGAGCAGAGGCAGCTGGGTGAAGCCAATTTCCAAGAAGACTGTTAACCCATTCTCCACCTCATGGAGATGAAAATGGCCACACACACAGGACCGTGACACTCGGTTACCTCTCAGCCCTCTACCCTGCTAACAGGGGGTGTAGAGGTCACAACCGACCCCCTCCTGCAAGCTAAGGAGGTGTTGGCTGTGCAAAACACCTTTCCTGAAATGCACTGGAAAAGGGTGAAATCCCTGCCCTGGGTAAAGACACCTCTTGGCTGTCGGACCATGGAGGGGTCACAGGTGAAGTCTTGGATCCAGGGACTCAATGCTTCCTCTCCCAAAAGGAGATGGGATTGGTCTGAACGTCTAAGAATTCCAGGATCTCTTACAAGATATCAGAAATATCCTTTCCTTTTCTCATTCAGGGGGGGCAATCACAACAGAATACTAAAAGCCTCAGATTTGGACAAGACAGAAAACTCAAGAATGTTTTGAGCCTTCATAAGCCCTGGGCTGCTCCAGCACAAAGCAGGATAACGCGTGCGGCTGGAGGGCACATGTTCCCTGCACAGCTCAGCACGAGGAGCAACCAAAGCCAGGAACAGCATCTGAAGTAAACTCAGAAGCTGATGCTGGCTGAGAAGTGCTTGTGTTCAACTTATACAACTGTTCTGGGAAAGGTGAAATTCCTGAGGGGTGGGGTGTGAAATATCCCCCTCTTTGACAAAAGCTGCCACTGAGTCAGAAGCTCAGAGCAGCACCACTGCTGTAGGATTACGGAAGGCAGGGGGGGTGGTGTGCTTATGAGAGTGGAGAATTTCCTGACAAATGCTTTTAAAGAAAAATTTCTAAGTCTTCACAAAGCACACAGCAGAAAATCCTTAGCTTTTAATAGAACCAGCTCAAGACATCCATTTCATAGGAAAACATCACCATCCCACCTATGCCGAGCACAGCCTTTTTCCCCTTTACCTTTGAAAACACGACCCCTGCAGCTCTCACTCTACAGCAGCAGTTCCCCCGATCAGTGGGTCCCTAGAATTAGTTCAGCAACCTGCAGAACCACAGCAGAACCGAGAGCAAGGTTCCACGATTCGACATCTGCAAAGACCTTGGGTGATCCCGACTGGAGCGTGAACTGTCTGTTAATTAAACACCTCCAGCCCTGGAAAATCAGTCAATACATTTTCCTCCCCCAGTCTCGGGAATAACACCCACTGCCTGCAGTGCTGGACAATGCTGCTGCACTTGGCGCGTTCTCCTGCGCTGCTCCGAAGCGGGACATTGGGACAGAGAGCTCCTAGGGAGGAACTCTGCCGGGACACTGCAGCCCACAGACTCATCCAGCCTTCCTTCCTTCCCAAATCGCTGCTTTACCCAAACGATAGAGACATTCTGCCTTTCCCTCCCCTCCAACCCTCTGCACCAGCTCACTGTCTCTCTCCGCAGGTGTCCCCAGGTACCTCGAGCAGCAGGACAGTATCGTTCCCCTTCCCTGGAACCCGCGGCGCATTCCCCAGCGAAGCTAGCGGAGAGCAAACGCTGCCGCTGGAAATAGAGCATCAGAGTAGGTCCAAGCTGGGAGGTGTGGTTTGTAATGCTCCCAAGGCATCTCGTCCCCTTCCCAACAGAGGCTGGCAGCCATCGGTTCAGAAAGCAGCACAGGAAAACCTGCCATTAAGGTCCCAAGGGAAATTCCTTGTCACCCTGCCTCCTGCACAGCCGTGAGGGAGAAGAGCTTGTTTCTGAGCTGCCTTAGGCAAGAGGGGAAGCAGATGAGCCTTCATCTCATGCTGAATTTACCTTCCCCGAGAAGCTTGAGCTGTGCTTGTAGGTGGCTCACTGCCTGCCTCCCATCCAATTTCAACAAGGGCAGGGCTGGAAACTACCCTGGGAATCCTGCCTCAAGTTTAACTCCACTTCTACAGAACTGGCAACCTGTTTCACAAAGAGAAGTGCAGAGAGCTTAGGAAGACAGAAAAGCAGAGCCCAAGATGACAGTGCAAGGAGCATGTTTCAAATCGCCACGAAACACAACCCAGGGGTGAGGTGCTCTCCCCGGGAGTTTCCCAGTACAGCAGCCAGAGAAGCCACCCTGCACCCTGACTGCTGGAGATGCTGACAGGGGTTTGTCCCTCAGCGGCAGCTCCAGGGCCTCCAGGCAGCAAGGAGCTGCCCTCACCTGTGTCAGCTCCCACTAGTTAAGCCTGAGGACTTCTGGTTGGGTGACAAAGAAAGCACTGAGACCCGGACAGGCCAGCTCTTCATCACCTGACATGGTTTTGTCCCCATTGTTCACCCCTGCCCCAAATGCCTCTTTGTATCAGCCCTCAAGGATAATATTTGCCCAGCAAACAAGATTTGCTATACAAGTCACAAGCCCAGCCTCTACAGAGAGCAGAAACCATTCTTCCACTGATTCCCACTGAGAAGCTTCCAGCTGGTACCTGAACAGCAGAGACCTCATCAGCCTGCAAAGAAAGATGCTCCAAAGAGGTCCATCCTCCCAGCAGCAAGTGATGGTGGGACCTGCAGAGCACAATGGTAAAGGTGGGTCCTTTCCCGTGTATTTTCAGATGGCTGTTTCAAAACCCAGACAAAAAAATGGACATGAGGACTACTAGAAACCATCACATTTGTCTTTAACACGGTTTTGAGAAGGCCAGTGAACTCCACCAAGCTGTCTGGAAGGTCTCTGTGCTTCCAGAGGGCAGCTCTGCTTCTCCCAGACTAGGATGATTACTTCTCTACTCCTCATGGACTCAGCTTTGCCTCAGCCCCAGCAGCACACATCCTTTGGGGCAGGCTCTAGCAGTAGCTGAGGCCAAAGGAAACTCCAAACCCATACTACATGAGGTACCTGCCTCTGAGCAGGACAGTTTACTCACCACTTCGTTAACTGTTGCTGGGGAGGTGATGCTTAATGCCCAACCATGGTCTTGGCTGTGCTAGAACGGCACAAAAAAACAGGAGCAAACTGCTCTTCTGCACCTCGCAGCCTGTCCTGTCTCTAATCTCCTCCTGGAGTCCTTTATAAAGCTTCTCTTGGTATCGACCAGAACAAAAAAGCTTATAAACACACAAAAATAAATAGCATTTTGGAGCCAGATTAACGACTCCTTAGTGTTACAGGGATAAAGGTCAGGAAATAGAGAAAGTTTTGGTTCCCATAGTAATGCTAATTCAGCCACACTGCACGGCCTTGTGACGTTGAAAAGAAAAAGGCTTCATCCACCAATGCCAAAAAGGTCTCTGATTTCATAAAGACACTTGAACACCAGCCCCTCACACACAAACATTTATTGTCCAGAGGAGTGGATTTTCAGATTGGATTGGATTAAGCATCGTTACAGCTCCTCAGCTCCAGGGCAGTAGCAAGAGCTCTCAAGCATGATCAGAGACCGAACATTATTTGCCCAAGCTGAATAGAGGAGAGGGACCCAGGCGTCAGAACGAGCTGAGTCACCGCAGCGCATTCAGCACCAACTCTGCACCTGGAGAGGGGAAGAACAACCAACCAACCAACCCCCCCGCACTCATAACTAGTAAATGTTAATCTATTTTTTTGATACTGAGAGTCAGAAATCTCCCCCTGCCCAGTATCCCACCTGATGAGTCTGGAAGGGGTTGTGAATGAACGACAGCCACACTGACCTCACTCTACCTCAAATCTGCGTGTTGCTCTGGAGCTCATTGTCGTGCTTTACATGGAGCCCACACCACTCTTCCCAGTTACAAGTGGGCTATTTGCATTTAGTGGCTTTGACTGAGCAATCAGATTTGCATGGGAAGCAAAAGACTCTTTTTGTGCCCCAGGAAACGTGTTAGATTGAGGGGGTCTGTACATCTGTACTAGGGCAGAGGATTACTCCTCTGGCCATGGGTCTGGGAAGAAGGAAAGGTAGAAAGAGAGCCCGGGAGAGATCCTCACCAGGGGGTGAGAAGGAAAGGCAGCTGTGAAGCACAGGAGCAAAGTGTGGAAGAAACATGCCTGTCTGTGGGGGCATCCTCCTGTGTCCTTTTCCCCTCCAATAAATCTGAGCATTTTCCTGGTTCCCATGATCTCAGACAGAAAATCACAATTCAGGGTAACAGACTTCTCTGAACTTTGAAAACCTGACAGAGGAAGACATAGGCTCTGTCTGAGCTGCTGCTGAAAAGGTTCCAGCCCTGCCAGACACTGGGACACCTGCACAGCCCTTCTCAGAGGACACTGAGCTGATGGGGCTGTTGATGGAGAAACACAAGCCTGGAGTCTACAGCAGGACACAGAACACACAGCAGAAGTCCTTCTGCCCACAGGGTTCCTTCACTCACCCCCCTCAGGCCCATGCCTTGCCATCACTGTCCCTTGGGTGATGAGGGCCTTTTCAGCTCCAGTATCAAGTCTCCACCTTTCAAAGAGGCTTTGCCACCCTCCCCACAGCTGCAATGCCTGGCTGCTCCTGGAGCTGTGCAGATGGCAGCCAGCACCAAGCCACACCTGCCAAGGGTAACAAGGATTTGGTCACACTTTATCTTATCTGAGTGGCAATGACACTCATCTCCCTTCTTGGGCAAAGCTCAGTGGCTCTGCAGCTGCTGTGGAGGGGAGCTGGGCAGAGGTCAGGAGCTTCAGCCTGCAGCCATTCACACCAGAGAGGGATGGCTCTGCCTGTCCACCCCACAAACACTCGGGTGTTTGGTTCCCAAGAAAGAGTTAGGAGAAAACACAGCTCAGCAACATGTACCCATCTCACGTCACCTTCCCTGGACACAGCGCAGCCACGCTAGGCCCTGCTGATAGACAAGCCAGTCAGCTTTATTTTACAGCTAGTCACAGCATTTGTCCAGAAAGAAGACTTCAACATCCATCATGCTGTCAACCCACAGGTCACCTACAGCTTAAACTCCAGGCTGGAGATGAGCTCAGTTTCCTCCTTGTCATTTTACAGAGAGGAAACTGAGGCAGATGAAGGCACCACTCTTGCTCAGAGAAGATCTGCTGAAGGAGGCCGAGGGGTGTTCAGCTACTGTAGCAGTCAGGGCCACCACGTTAGATCTGCCTCCTGACACCTGCACCTCTCCCAGGCTCCTGCTACACCCAGCCAAGGTCTTGCAGCTCACCCACCATTTCCTTCTGGCCTCCCTGTTCCAGAGCTGGACCTGCCTAGCTGTGCCCAGGCATAGCTGGATTTTTCCTCAAAGTTTTGCTTTCCATCACCTAAACGGCCTACCGAGATGTTCTGCAGTTCTAGGTTAACCACCACACAGCCCCAGCCCTGCTCCTCCAAAGGTCCACAGTTATCCTGCTTGTTCCTCTTCTGAAGACCTCGAGATAGGAAGCAACAAACTGCTGGATGCTGTCACTTTGACTGCACAGCTACAAGTGGACTTGGCATTCCTGAAGCCTTCACCGTGCTGCTTTAGCCTTCATCCCGCCACGCACCTGCTGAAGGCCAATTCTTTCCAAAAACTCTAGAAGAGCTCTTAAGAGTTCTCCCCTTATTCTGAGTCTCTTCTCCTCTTCAGAAACACAAGTTGCAAAGATGTCACTGTTCACAGCAGAGGCTGTGTCACTGTCTGAGGCATCTGCCAGGATCTCACCAGCATCACAAGCTTGGACCAGCACTGTGCCCAGACAGCACTGGGCCACTACAGCAGCTGGCAGGAGGTTCATGGCTCCCAGTCACCTTTTTCTGCCACCCTCAGAACTGCACCAGTGTTTACTGTGGGGCTTTCAGGTGATCCTCAAACATCCTTCTGAACGAGGCAGTCCCTTCCCTGTGAGTGGGCCCATTAACTGGTGCAGAAAAACAACGCAAAGTCTTGTACCAGCACAGAGGTGAAAACTGGAGAGGCAGGGACAACAGCTCCTCCTTCAGATGACAGCTCTGCTAACCTAACAGCAGTCACACACTGCACTAGATAGAAAGCAGGGATGTGACAAGCCTCTTTGCTCTCCATCTTACTACTGGACAGATTTTCCTCCAGCTATGCCAACCAGATGAGAGCAATGGACACTTCCAGAGGGTTCTACCACACTTCATTTTCTCCAAAACAAACCTCTGACTAAAGTCGCAGTCTCCAAGAGCACCAGACGGTGTTTGTTCCTGCTGTAGTGGTCTGTGACACACGGTTAAGAGAAAAACACTTGGTGAAAAAGTCCACAGAGCTTCCCAGCCAGAACGAAGGAGGAAAGTCCACTGTGACCACGTTTGAAACTTCACACCACCACCAACCTATGCACAGCCCACGACAGCCTGAGGTCTGGCACTGTTCCTCCCAAAGCTCACAGTACCTGTCGCTCCACTAGAGTCAGGGGAAAACACTGAGACTCAGGCCTTCCTGGCAGCTTATACAGGCATGCAGAAGTCTCCAAGACAATCAGAAAGCAGCATGAGAAAGCAAATTATGATCATTTTTTAAAAAAACAACCAAAGAGGTCACCCCCCAGCACTTTTTTTTTTTTTTTGAAGTGTCTGGCTGATGGTTTTTAAAAGCTGAGGCTGGCAAACCCTTTAAACATATGACTGGGAAGAGCATGTCGTGCTCCTTGCCACAGCAGAGGCAGGCAGGGACACATGCTGGGTCCACCCCCTGCTCCTTGCACAGCTACAGATTTCAGCTCTGCTTGGCCAAATGCACAACTGGGTCCGTGTGTAGGGAAATCCCTCCCAGCATCAGCCAAGAAATTAAAGATTTAGGACACAGGATGGGAAAAAGAAAACACTGCTAGAAAAATATTAAGGGGTAATTGGAACATCAACAGCATCTCCCTTATAAGCTGCCGGGCTATCGGTAGCTCAAAGGCTACAGGGTGACAAGGGACAAAAAGCCTTAACAACCACTGCAGTTCTGCTCTTCTGATGCGACAACAAAACGGGTCACACAGGATTCAGCTGTTTAAAGTGTTTGCAGCTCCGACTTTATACAGAGAGCAAGCGAAGGCGGCTGGCAGGAGCGAGGGAAGTCGCTGCTCTCCTCAATGGAAGATGACACATTTGCCACAGCTGAAGTTCTCATCACCATCTCTAAATCCAAGATGAGCTCCTACAAGCAGGCAAGGAGAGGTGGGAGGATTCGGTCCCCAGAGCAGCCTTATCTAATCAGAAAGATTTAGGCAGTGAGTAACATGTGGGCTCTATTATGGAAACCAAACCTACTTTATTGTACATAAGGATCAATATCTGCAAAGCTCTCTGACCATGAAGAACATTGTGCATGGAGCTGTGCCCACATGATTTATGTTTCTGCCAACTGTCCTCATCCCAGTAGTTTATTCTTGGAAGCTGCCTGGCCAAGTCACACTGTCTGGGTGCTGCTGAAGACAGCCCTGCATGCAGTTCTTCTTCACAACTCAGTCCCCAGATCAGTCGATGGCAGGGTCTTGATTCATTAGAGGCATCACATCAGGGTGGGGAAAGAAATTCTCCTATTTGATGGTGACAACACAGCCAAGCAGACTTTCCAGTCAGACAGTTTATAGTACCCAGCTTAGCTTGTCATGGCAGAGAGACCAAAAGGTGAACGATGCCTTGGAGAATGAAAACATCGTTTGCCCAGCAAGGTAGCTTTGGAGAGATTTTATACCACCTTACAAAGGATCCTAAAATGTTACAACTCAGGCCTCACATCAGTCTCCGTGCTGCTGGATGCCCTGGCAAAGAGAGCCCTCCTCTCCAGCCCATGGCAGTTTCCCAGAAACACCTCTGGACCACCTGAACTGGCCAAAGGACAGGCTGGACTGACCTGGAAAAGCAATTTCTGTAGCTCTCAGGAGATGTAAATATATATATAAGCAGGTATATACCGATGTATATATGATCCTCAGAAACAAATACAACCCTAGAACATGAAAAAGAAGATGCAATTGCCCCTGAACACGGGTAAGGTGAGGCTAGAAGTTACCAGTTTTCTGAGAGCCCCCTTGACGCACAACAACCATCGTCTCCAGCAGAATAATCCAGGACTGAGCAGGTCCCATCAAACACGAGAGCTGTGTTTGGCAGGCCCTTCCTCCTCACGGTATTCCCAAGCTCGACTGTTTCCCTGTGTCCGAGGCTGGCGGTCGCCGGCCTCTTTTCCCCTTGGCTGTTTTCAGGAAGTCCTACAGGAAGGGCCTGAGGTTCAACACACAAGTTCACCGAAGTGCACCACATGCACATGGGATATTAAAGAGAAAGACACTGCAGTCTTAGGAAGGGGAAAGCTCTGGTATTTTTTCCTTCCAGAGAGGAGAAGCAGCACGCACACAGCTGCCATAGGGACCCACAGCATCTTTACTGTGCAGCGTCATCTGCACCTGGATTGGCAACAGAGAGCAATCCCTGAATAGATGATGCTAAAAACACTTAAATAATAATAATGACTAAATAAATAAAAGGAGAAA
>VWZY01008172.1:553961-581755 GCA_013399075.1 Chloroceryle aenea
CGACCCGAAACACCGCCCTAGGGACACGGAACCGGGGATTACGCGTCCAGCGTCGCCCGGGAGGATCCGTAGGCGAAAGATCAGCGGCACCGAGCGCGGCTGTTGGGTGCCTTGCTGTCATTAGAGGTGAAAAAGCTGTTGGCCTTATCAGCTGCACGCTATGATCCTGATTCCAGCACTTGTTTCGGTGCTGTGGCAGCACAGGACAAAGTATCTTTCTAATTTGCTGTTGTTAAAGGACCGGGGAGGGGGAATAAAAAAAAACAAGAAAGCCCGAGCGCTTCAGGGTCTCCCCGACACCTGCAGCACCGAACCCACCCCGTGTGCTGCTGCCTCCCCGGCCCGGGGAATCCCGGCGGCAGCCCCGCCGGAGCGGTGCCCGAGTAGGGGAAGCCCCAGGCTCTGCCGCAGACCAGCGCTGCCGGTTGCCGTGTGCCCCAGCTGGGGATGAACCGGACAGACCTCGGTATCCGCCTGAAGCCGGCGACGGCAGCAGCCGGCACCTCGCTTTCGCCAAGCGGGAAGCAGGGTTCAATTCCCCCCGCGATGCGCCTGACCTGGAGAAGTTGATTTGTGGAGTTTCAGATATGTAAATAACTTTTTATTAACCCTTTCGCAGGCACCAAGCACCTGCAGTTCCCACAAGATGCTGCCTAATTCCTCGTGCAAACAGGGGTCTGCCCCATAGCTCCAACTGAAAGAGATAAAGATCACTCAGGGCATTTTAGAAGTCAGACCTGAGTCAAAATGCAGTTTCCCCCTCTCTAAGTCAATGCCCCATTCATCCCATGCTGATGTGTATTTATCCTGGGAGCCCAGGAAAACAAACCCACAATCTACAGTGCACTCAACAAAATATTTAATAAACCTTTAAATGGCAACACCGCAGCCAGGTAAATATATTGAGAAAGTTTTTATTAGAAGGTATATTTCTGCCAAAATAAATAGTTACATTTTCTTCAGCAAAACATTAGAAAAAAAAAAGAGGAAAAATAAAAAGCATCAACAATTTAATACTGAACTTTTAAAGTGACTGTGAACACTACTTAGTGACATTGCCGTGTGAATAAGTGACTTGTGTATGCTAGTGCTGGTTGAGTGGCTGCTCTGACAGCGGTGACTTCCACAGCACCTCCACGTGCACGGTGTGCTTAAGGGGCTTCTCAAACCCAGTGAGGGCTGTGGAGTCCCAGGGCAGGGCACACGTAGCTCACAGAGCTGCTTTAGGTGCTGTTTTCAAGGGGAAAACCCCAGAAGGAAAGAGGTATTTATTTCAAAGTTGCATTTCCCAGAGAGGTTTCCCCCTCCCTGTGCCAGGAGGGCTGGTGTGGAACCTGCAGTGGGATGGATGGAAAGGGAGCAACATCCCAGGGTGGGGGAAGAAGAGAGGGGAGCAAGTGCTGCCGCACGCTGAGAGGCAGACACCGTGGGGACCTGGGGACAACGGGCCAGGGCCCTCCGCAAGGCACAGGCTGTGTTTGGCACCAACGAAGCGGCTGACACAGCAGCCTGGAGAGGTGGTCCCTTCTCCCACCGATTTCAGGGGGAGACAAAGCTGGAGAAAGCTGTCAGCAAGGCTCCGACGTTGGCACCGCTCAGCCCTGCCACCCACCGCAGCCAGCGTGCATGTGGCAGGAGCTGACCCCTCTGGCAAACACACACATGGAACTGTGGGTCTTTCTCCCACAAGCACCATGGGGAAGGGAGAGCTCTCTCTTGGAGGAAGGAGGGACGGACCAGATTCGTTTCTAAAATGGCCAGAAGCACCAGGGAGCAGCCGGTCAGCACTAGCGACAGCCCAGCGCTGGCAGACAGCAGATGCTCTTTCACTCCCTGGTCTGAGTGGTGCAGGTACACAGCCCTCCATGAAGTCCTAAGGAACAATCCTGGGTCCTATAGCTAGTGGTCAGAAGTGAAGTTTTTTCTCCTACCCCTTGAAAATCAGCTTCCATCAGCAGCAGGGCAGGCAGCAAAACAGACCCAACACACCAGCTGTGAACTGTGGCTTACAGAGCACGCCATAGATAGGGCTGTTGTACATCAATGGAAAGCAACTCTACGGTGTCATACAGGTTAGGGGTGGGTTAGATGCACAAGAATTTCACCATTAGCCTTGTTAAGAGTAGCAAATATACTACAGGAAGGAGAAAAAAACCCAAGTGGATTCCTGAATGCACAGACCCTGTATGGGAAACAGTGGAATGGCAAGGGCTGTGGCACTGGCAGAGCTCAAGTGAATGCTCTAAGGGCAACTGGACACCAAAGATGAACTTAGGTGCAGGAGCCTGACCTCTCAACCACCATGTAGCAGGGAACCAACAGGCCCTGGCAGCTACCCACCGGGCTGCCCAGCCACACATTTTGCTGAAGAAGGGACTGCTACAGGTGATTACCTTGTTCCTAGGAACTTGACAAGTGGAGGCTAATCAGCAACTGCTGCCCAGAAGGTAAACACATGCCATGAGGGACACCTCCAGGAAAGGCCTGAAGAATTCCAGTCAGCACCATGACAGCAAACCCCTCCAAATCCAATCCAGAGCCTGTCACGAGGCTTCCAGGGATTTCAAAGCAAGTCTTCAAAAGCAGCCTCAGCCCTCTGTCTGCATCAGCAGGCAAGAAGAGCTCTCCTACATTCTTCAGTCTTTGCAATCCATGATGAACAAGCAGCAAGAATTTCAAGCAAGTGTGAGAAACTTCTCTTAAGAAGAGGAGGGTAGTTTCAGGTATTTTTGATACATCTGCAGCTCTTTTATGAGAGCTTAAGTCTACAAAGCCAACAAGCCATCACCCAACAGCCAGAGCATCACTCAGGAAATAAATGCAAGCAAAGAAAGGGTTAATACAGAGTGGTGCTTTCCCAGTGTCCATCCACACCCTGCCAATTAGCACAGGGAAAAAGAGGAGTTTCCTCCTGAAGTTAGCCCTTTATATTTAAAGCCAAGCTTTGGTTTGTGGTTGCAGTATGAAGTGTACCACAGCTTCTCTTTGAGAGGTCAACATAAGAAACCAACTGGGAGAGGAGGTGAAACACAGCACGGAACTCGGGCCTTTCACCAGGCACAGCTGTAGTCTCTTGAAATGCAGGGACCAGAACCATCGAGCCTTCTGGATGGGAGCACTGGAAAACAGTGGCACCAGCCCAGTCAGTTCTGATGCAAAGAGAGAATAGAGGAGATCTAGGGGATAAGAGAGCCAGGCTGCAATTTCTTAACTCCCTCTGTTGCCAAGAGAATTTTGTTTCATAGCTTAGTGGTTTACATAATCACTCAGTGGTTTTACCAGTCCAGGAAGAAGGGATTAAAAAAAATAAAAAATAATAGTTGCATCATTTTCTCCACCCATACATGAACACAAACAAGGCAGAGTCAAAAGGGCAGCAGCTTGCAAGCTCAAGGTTTTCTTCATCCAGCTTTGCCCCTCGCAGATGTTTTACTTCTGGATGCAATGCCTTCATTTCTTGCCCCTAAACATCTCTGTGTTCTTGCCAGTTGCTCTGTGTGCATTAGGGACTAGAGATAAGCATTTGGCAAGCTGTGCATGTACCATTCCCCCAAAGAAGGGAGCCCAAAGCAGTGGAAGGAAAGAAATCCCATACCAAACCACAACATAAACACCTTTTCTCAATTCCAGTTCTCAGCACATTCATCCTGCTCCCACCAACTGCCAGGAGCTTGCTGCTGGCTGACTCTGACTGGCACTACATCCAGCCAGCAGTAAGCTTCTTCCACAGGCTTTAGGCAATCACAGGACTGACTTGTTTTATAACCCAATATTCCTATTCTGGTTTCAGAATCCTCCATGTATTTTTTTTCCTCTTCCTGTAGCAACATCCCTGTTCCCTAATTACCTTAACTATGTGAAGCTTAAGACTAAATCTGACAGCAGAAGCACAGGGTTGCTTCATAAGCTGTGCGGGCCCTTGTGTTAGGCAGGTAGGTTACACTGAGGGAGTGGGGTGATACCCCAGTTTCTTGCCTCCCAGCTTGCAACGGCCACTGCAGGGAAGTCCTGATACTTGTCACAATCTCTACCACAAACACTCAAGCCCATTCCCAGTGCCCACAGCTGTGCTGGCAGGAAATGGCACCCACCACCTCACCCACGCTGCTCATGCAGAGGTGATCAAGCAGGTTCACCACTTGCTCCAGCTGTTAGTAGAACTACTGGGATTGTTTGCCATTTCTAAATCAAAGGTGCAAAAGAGAGTCTATTATAAATCACTGCTCCCTGTATAGGCTACATAATGGGGTTCAGATACCCTGTCCTGCTCCACGGCAGAGACAGCGTACGCTTGCTTTGGCCAGTGGCATACTGGTTGTGCTAGGGGAGGTAGAGGACGCCTCATGAAGCTAGACATGCTGCACAAAAAGATACCAGGAGCTGGTTTTGTGTCAGAGTGAGAGGACTTAAGCTGAAGTACATGCAACCCCCACAGGAAGCCATGTCTCACCCTGTGAAGAACAGAGTTCACTCTTCTGCACAGCAAGGCTCAACCAGGCCCCCAGCGAGAAAGCAGGGCCTTACCAGGCTCAGTCCTGCCCTGCTACAGACCCACCAGCTCTGTTTTTTTTATTAGTCAAGATAAAAGTAGCCAGTTCCAAGCAGGCTGCACATGGACGACACTCCTGACTTCACTNCACATCTCATGCTCCTGCTGCCACCAGCTGCAGAGCTGTACCTGGGAGCCATAACGGGAGCCAGGCACACTGTGGGGCTGGCAGAGCCACAACCCTAAACCCTTCTCACTCCAAAGCCTCAGTGTGCAAACTCCTTGAGCAGAAGATAGAGCCCCAGTCCAGCAGGAGATCCCTTCTCTACCACCCACTTGGAATTGCCTTCAGTTGTACAGTCTCTTAAGGGGCAAAGCCTGACCCGAGTCAGAGGCAGCCGCCTCCCCAGCACTCGCTGTGACGCTTCACCACAAGCCACTCAAAAATAACATGCCCTGCACAATCTCACCTTCCTACGAGCACTTCACATTGCTTCAGCTGCTAAGCTGATCCTGAGATAGTCAGGCTGAGCTTTTCCAGGGCAATCCCACACTAATTCCATTCACAGTGACAGGAATGGGGCCTCAAATTCGAGACGCTTCCCTGGAAAAAAAAAATCTGCCTAAATTACTTCTTTAAAATAAGCTCATTGACTTGCTTACACTTACGAGCTCAGGCTGCAGTAGTTCCATGAGAGCAAAAATCCAAAAAGGAGAGACCACGACCACACGAATCAGGGTCAATATGTAACTCCCCTACGTGTCTGCAGTCCCAGTGCAGTCTGCAGCAGGGCCAGCTTTGGATTCCAGTGGGGATGCAGTTAAGGGACAGAGGAAAGGACGTGGCTTCAGCAAAGAAGAAAGTCAAGACGAGATTTGGAAGCCATGAGAAAAAGTGGTTTGGCAAGAGGCTACCTCATCTTTCAGTACTACAAAGAGCTAAGGGATGTCAGATGGCTTAAGAAAAAGCAAGACTCATGCTCTGAAGAAAACAAAGGAAGCTAAAAGCTGTATGAACTTGAGAGCGTCATCTACGTCCTCCTGATGATTTGGCAGTAAAGAGCCAACGGCAATTCAAAGTGCATTACTTGGGAGAGCCCAGCTGGGACAGCATCAGCCTGGCCCCAGGCAAGGGCCAGGCCTCAACACAAGTCTTGAGCAAGGGATCAGCCCACGTGTGACTCTGAACACAGAGGTCCCTTGCCTGGCCCAGCGGGCAACAAGTGGCTACAGTCAATTCCACCAGTCTCCATCCCGGGGACGTCCCCTTGGCAGCACATTCAGGAGCACAGGGCAGGCTGCTGCTCAGGGATGAGACTGGTCCCACCGCCGCCCCCTCCCCTTCCCACCCACCCTCANGGGAAGAGGGAGGCCTGCATGTCCACGTTGATGCAGAGTAAACCCAGCATGAGCTGGCGCTGGTACTCCTCCCACTTCATCATGACATCAGAGAGGGAACGGTTGCTTCTCATCCACATAGGCAGTGCTTCTCCACAAGCTGGTGTGGAAGAAATGGGCAGGCTCTGGGGGCTTCCAAGCTCGAGGTGATAGTAAAGCCTGGAATGCAAACACGTGCAAAGAATCAGTACATGGGAAGACTGGAGCAGATCACCAGACCAGAGCTCTTCTATTCTACCACTTCCAGAAGACTGTGTGTGCCAGTGGTCCCCACCTCACATCTCCTGATTATTCAGACCATGAGCTCCTGGGGTAAGAATCACCCCCTTGTACTGGGATCTGAATCACAGCTGGGCCCTTCTGCCTATGGCTGCAACAGGAAAGTTTCCTGTTCTCATCCCAGCAACAGCCTTGCCTCAGCCTTAAGCTACAGCCTACTGCCTGGAATTATGTTCAGAAACACAGGGACACACACAGGCTCAAAGCACAAGAGTTCATCCCCACCCCAAACCAGGCCTAGATCTTGAGGCAGAAAACATCACCTGAACACAAGTACTGCTTTGAAGGAACTTTTAGGAGACCCTGGGCCAGCAAACACCTCACAGACATGTACCTCTGTGTTCTATGGGGAGCATGGAATAAACCAGAGTATTGTTTTAATTAGACCCACATCTTCTGCCCTCCTGCTGTAGCAACCATTTCATTACAGGGGCTGCCCTGTGATGGGAAGAAGGAAGGTGACCATGTGCTGAGTCTATCCAGCAGTTAGGGGAGCCAAGAGGCCGTGGATGGTGTTTGCATTTTAGGCTGGACAGTAAATCCTTCTGGTCAATTTGTGCCTTACTTGCTCTGCTCCAGTGGAGTAGAGTCTGTAAGAGTCAAAGGTGAAAGAGGAAAGAGGGAATGACTCCTGAACAGTGCTGTGGAGGAAAGCAGCCATACCTGGCTGAAAGATGGCTGCCCAGTTTCTTCTTGGCTTTCTTCACAAGATAGTTGCAGATTTCAGTTATCTGCTCCCTCATCCATCTAATATCCTCAGGGATATCTGGGAGCCATTCCAGCAATCTGTGAAAAAGCAGGAGACAAGCATGAATTGCCACATGAAGGACTGGATGAAGAGAGCTCCTGTTTTGCATCCTGTCAATGGTTACTCAATATTTTTAGTGACAAGTGCATTAAGAGCCATTTACACCATCACTCACAGAATTAAGGAGGAGAAGCTGTGAAGGCTGAGAACAGCCCAGAAACATTCTTTATATTTTTGTCTCCACATTCTATATTATCCATTTTCATATTTAGAAAGTTTGTGATAGAAAGGCTTAGGGAAAAACAAATCTCCTTCCAGAAACTTTGTATGGTACTTAGTACTAAGAACTTGTCTGACAGACCTGTCTTCCCAGGACTGTAAGTGTAGAGCTGGGAATGGCTGGGGCTACTCTATCCCTTGCTCCAGGGAGAACCATCTCTTGTCTGGTTCCTACTTTCATCCTTGCCCTCCCAGTTCAGAAGTCTCCCTTCCAGGCCACAAAATTTGTCCTCATTATCTAGAGTAAGTTCCAGCACACACTGTCCTTCAAGCTTTGGCTGTAGCTAAATGACTCATGAAGGTAGGAGAAGATTTGGGGTTTGGTTTTTGTGGTTTTTTTTTTGTTGGTTGGTTTTGTTTTTTCATATGCCTTGTAAACAGCAGGAACTCTTTCTCCAGGAACCCTGGAGGGGATTCTACTCTGCCCACTCATGCTCCAGCAGCTTCATCAAGCAGTCTGCTGCACTGGCAAGAACACCACTGAGGGAACCAGCCAAAGGCCCACCTGACAGTGAAGGAAACTGCAGACTCCAGAGGCAGCATGTAGGGGACCATCATTGCTGTGGCCACACGTATAGGCAGCATGTTGGTGATGCCAGTCATGAAACTTCTTCTTTCAGCACAAGCCTCCAGAAGAGCTGAAGACAAAAAAAAGAACAAGGCTGAATACCCCCAGTGCGATGATCCCTTTCCTTGCCATACCCTAGAAGTTACCCATCCTTAAGTGTCCCCTCTCCACCTTCCACTTCTTAAGGAAGTCTTGCTTGGGATAGTAATTCTCCAAGGACAGCTGAGAACAGCAGCTGTAGCTTTATCAGACCCCCAAAGGAGCAAGCAACAAGAACCCCTCCACTCCTTACTATGCAGGACACTCTCAAACAAGCCAATCTCTCCCAATTCAGCCCCCACAGGGCAAACTCCAACTCCACCTAACCATCAGCAGGTGCCAGGTCAATCCCTGGGTATGGCCAATCCCAGCCACAAGCAGTATCCACACATCCCAGTAATCTGCTGAAGTGGACTGGGCAGTAGAGAAGACTGTCTGGGCTCTTCCCCTTTGGATCATACCTTGGTTCAGTCTGGGAGGCAAGTGTTCAAAGATGTGCTCTTCAACAACAGCAAGGGCAGTATTGTCCTCTAGTTGGTCCTCAGCTTCTGTTTCTTCCTCTTTCTTCTCTCCTGGAGGAGCTTCTATGGCAAGGAGAGGACGGGCTGGACTCGGACGATGAAGGAGACCTACGAAGAGAAGTCATTTGTAAGGGTGATACAAAGACCACGGCAAGTTAGAATCCTTGCTGCTTTAAGATCACCCACTCTTTCCCCACCAGAAATTCTAACTTTTCCCCGCAGGGTGCTGTTTGGGGCAGGGGGGAAGGGGGATTATTGCTATAATCTGCCAGTCCCCAACCTTGCCGGCAAGATTTCCCTCCGGCCGCTTAACCCGGTGCTGTCCGCATCGCGGGGACCGCATGTGCTTGATCTGCTGTAAACTGACACTAGGTGGCATCAAACACACACTCAACCTGCTACAACCTGGGGCACAGCTCGGTTCTGTCCTGCCACCTTCCACAGGCACCGCTGACTACCAAGCCACCTATACAATCAAAGCCAAGACACAAAGCCTGGCCCGGAAGAGCCAAGTCAGTGCCCCCCCGCGAGCCCCCGGAGCCTCACCGTTCTTCTTGAGGAAGTGCAGTGCATCCCGATATCCCTGCTTGCACATGTCCCGCAGCACCTGCGGGCAGGGGAAGGAGAGAGAGACTCATTTACGGGTTGTCCGGTGCTGGCTTTAGAGCAATCGTCCTGACTCCTGAGCCAAGGACAAGTCTCATTCTTGTCAGATCTTCCCAGGTTTTGAGCAGGATTGGGAGGTATTAACATGAATATTTTGGATATGGGAATCAGGGTAACTCAAGACTGGAAAGGACACCTGGAATCCTACCTAAACAGAGGCTTAGAGCTGCAGCCACCTCCTTTCCCCATCTAGGGCTGACACTGCTGCAGGCAGCCTTCAGCCAGTCACTCTGACAGGCAGCCCAAAACACTTTGCAGCAGATGCCAGGAAGGGTCCCTGTGTTTGCAGATAAAGCCAGTTAAGGCTACAGAAGAGGCAAGAAAAACTGGTCTGAACAGTTCGGCACGCGAATGCACGCTTACTATGTCCAGACACCAGAGCTGTCTGAGGCTGTGCGTGCTCAGAAGCACACAAAGCTGGCTGCAGTGCCACCTGCTCCCCTGGCACTTTTTAGGGGACAGTGCCTGGCTGCAGGCTGGCAGCTCCATCCTGACCTTCAAGCACACGTTGGTGCTGGTGGCAGATATATCCTTGTTTACAAGCGAGCCTGATTTCCTGGCAAACGCTACTCTAGAGAGTGACACAGGAATACTTTCCAAGTAAGTGCTATAACCTGATGAATTCCAGATCTCCCAGCAGCAAAAGAAAACCAAGCCACCTATACAACCTTGTGCAGATGGTTGAAGTTTGCCAAGTCACTGGGTTGATAATGTCAAGGTTAAAAAACAGACATACAAGAGACAGAACCCTAACAGTGTCTGGAATCTTCTTCTGCTTTAGTTCACAGTATAGCCAGTGCACATCTACTGTCCCCAAGTCCTGGTGCTGCCAGAAGGAACCTCACCTGTGGCTCCGGAGGGAACAGGGCCTTTGAGAGGCGGTAGAGGTTGCGAAGGTTGAACTGGATGCTGGTGTTGGTGACTCTCAGCTCATGCATGTTTGTAGAACTGTCCCGGGGACAGATATCGCTCTCTCCCGAGAACGGAGACACGGTGATTGTGTTCTTCAGCTCATAGCGTGGCAAGTTGTCAGAAATCCCACCATCAACATATCTCTGAAATCAAGACAAATTAAAGACTCCTCATTCTCATAACCAATCAAGCATGTTTTTCACTCTGCGTCCCCATTCTTAGTTACACCAAAACACGGGGAGGGAACAGAGAACATCCCCAGCACTAGAGAGGCAAAGCCAGCGATGGAACAGCTGCCTTGTCTATCATCTCCTTTTGCCTTTTTTCCTACAGTTAAGTACGTTGGCCACAAGAGAGACCAACTTATTGCTTCAATGAGAAAGGCATATTTACTTGTGTGACTGCTGACTTATATCTCCTTTGGGGTCCAATTAAATGACAGGACACACCAACAACTACCTGCCGTGGTAATAAGCACTGATCTAAGCTGTCACACCGAGCCTTTTCTCACTTGTGTTTAAAATTAATAAGCTCAGACACGAGTCCCCACTGGCAGAAGGTTTGTCAGACTTGAGAGTAAAACCAACTGATGTGTTGCTAGCAGACTTCTCGAGCAGGAATCCCACCATGCGCATACACACCGGGAATCTACTTGCTGCCGTGTGATAACAGAGGGGTTTGCTCTTAACACGCACCCTCTTATCAGAGAATGTTCTGTACCTAGGTACCACAAACACATTTGTGTTACCCTTGCAGGAAGGGCAACCCCCGTAACATGTACTCAGAGTATTCACTGGAGTACTGTAATTGCACAAAGAGCTGAGCAAGACAATCCCTATCGCGGGCCCTTGGCAGAGTAAGCAACGTGCCAGAGATAAAAGGAACTGAATGTTGACGAAGCCAAAGGAGCACAAGTTCGAGACTGTTGCAGAGCAACAACTCAGACTCTGGAGAACCTCAGTTACAAGAGTCCCACTGATTTTGTACAGGGGTTGATGCTGCCATTTGCAGCCTTGAATCCTTCCCTTCGGGCAGGGTCAAACACAAATCCTCATACAAGAGCTACACAGCCCTGTAACAGCAGCTGTAATGTCTTTCAGCTCCCTGCTGGGTGCAGAGCTGAGCTGGCAGAGGTTGAACCCAGGCAGAGCATGGAAATGCTGATCAGAAGAGGAGAGGCTCCATCCTGCATCATGCTTTTCCTGTTCTGACAGGCAGACTGACCACCAATACTGGTCTTCAGCTGCACAATACCTAGGAAAGTGTCGGCTGCTTTGCCTGGAGGGTGCTGCAGACTTTGTTCTCTCTTAGACTGGATGGCAGAAAGGCTCTTCAAGTGGCCTGGGGAACAGCTCACAGGCTCTTGGGCTGAAAGCAATCACATTCAGCTATTGCTATCACGACACCAGGGTCAGAGTGGACTGCACAGTGGGTTTCTTGAGGGCAAACTCAACTTCGGGGCTCCCTCTGCATACAGTCTGCAGGTTCAAGGGAGCTGGCTTCTGATTACAGCCGTAGGCTACAGCAGCACTAACGCATCACAGCACAGTTGATCCTCGTGTCAGGCCCTGTTCACCAAACACAGTAACGGGATGCACGTAGCTAGAGACTCCTGCAGCACCCGGATTCAGGCAGCAGAGAGTGGAAGGCTGGGATAGGTAAACTCAGGAAGTCCACCCTCTCTCAAACAGGAACACTCAGCTGGCTTACAGAGGTGCCAAAAATCTTTTGAACCCTTGCCCCCTTTTAAAGTGGGCATCAGTTCTCCCTAAGCCAAAAGCAACCACAGCAAACTGTCCTTGTCATCATCTCCCCGAAGTTGCTCCACTGAAAGCAACACTAGACCCAGCTAGAGCTGGAGACATCCAACTGACTGCCTCTGCAAGGACAAGCTCACCCGTTAGGGGTTCATCTCACCCACGTGCTGCACACAGTTCACAGCTAGAGTGTGTTGACAGGTCAGTTAATGACCCTTCCAATTCTCAGTACTTGAGAATTCTCTTCGTTGATTTTTTTCACCTCCCTCCACCCATCTTCACCATGGGGCTACCAGAGCTCAGAGAAGCGAGCACCAGAAAAAGCTTAGGAGGAAGGCAGAGTATGGATTTTAGGGCTTGCACACAATCACATGGCCTTGAAAACTGGTCCTGGTGCCAGGCCTGTCAGTCTGTCCTGTGGCAGACTGTCACCTGTCACCAGAGGCATGCTAGGAACCCTGCAGTCCTCGTTCAAAACCTTCTCCCAGGCTCATACCCAACCTAAATTAACCTCTCCCCTCAACAGCCCCCACTTCAGAGACACAAAGTGCTGTGATTTTCCTGGGGAAGAAATGGGAATTAATTTCCTCATCTCAAATTCCCTCCCCACCTTTCCCCATGAGGAGTCTTGGCACAAGAAGTCACCCCTCAGTGTGCCAGGGCAGCTGCACATTCCAGAAACCCTCATGTTTTTCAGGAATTTTGAGACTTTGTCTGGCCCATACTGGCCTCAACTGGCCCCAAAGAGGTGGCAAGAGCCAGA
This sequence comes from Chloroceryle aenea, assembly GCA_013399075.1. NCBI lineage: Eukaryota > Metazoa > Chordata > Aves > Coraciiformes > Cerylidae > Chloroceryle > Chloroceryle aenea. The sequence goes on from VWZY01008172.1 coordinate 566,381, forward strand.
GCTATGGAACAAAAACCCTGCCAGTTGCTGAGCCAGTGCCAAACCATTACTGGTTCTGTCACCTCTCTGAAGGGCTGAACGTTGGACATTTCTTCCAGGTCATTTCCCTTCCCAATGTGCTTGCACAAGATAAAACCAGCCAAGTTGTGTATTATGCAGACACAAGACCGACCCCGCTTTTAGGACACAGGTAGCACAGACATCAGTAGCAGCTCTCCCTCTCCCCTTTGACTAGTTAGTTTGCAAAGAAACTGCCTTTTAATGTCTATGCTTATTAACCTCTGCACTGCAAGTGGAGTCAAGCTCAGCTGAGGCCCTTAAGCATGACTAGAATATTCAGAGACACTCCAGCTCTTGACTGCTTTCAAATATTTTCATTTCTAACCTGCAAACACAGAAGGTTTGCTCTGAACAGCCTTGGGCAGGATGTTAAAGAAAGCTCTGACAGGCAGCAAAACATCATTCTTGGCAGAACGACAGGAAAAACTCCATGGTCTGGTATCAGCACGACTAGTTAAAACCCCACAGAGAGTGTCAGGCACACGGGAGAGGGACCACACTCGTGATTTCTATCGTGGACCTAAGTTCTTTCTACATGCAGAGGGCTGGAGAGCATTGTACCAAGCAGCCAGGAGAACCACTTGCTCTGGCAGCCAGTGCTTGCCCAGATCACTATAATTACTATCATGTTAAACCTTCTAATCTTCAGGACACTTAGAGCTGCAGGGAGCAGTGGAAAGAAGGAACATGCACCGCTGGAAGTTGTTTATTTGGGAATTTCCTGTGCCTCTTCAGGCTAATTGCTGCCAGCAGATGGGTAATAAGACTGCCAGAACTGAGCACCAGCATTTCTGCTGCCTTATTTGTTAGCATGTGATTTAATGAAGGAGCATCTTGGAGCCTTACTTACCACTCCACGCAGGGTTGGAGGTATCAGCCCACAGTAGACAGGGATAAAGGTGCTGCAGACACAAGCCTGAGGGAGAAAGAGATCCAGAATATAAGCAGCAAATCAAAGCCTGCTGAACCTCCCACCTGTCAAGAGCACCCCACCAGCACGTGCTGCCCACTAAACCACATGCAGATCCTGCCCAGCCCTCTGCAGCAAGCTTCTGTTCACCTGGATCAGCTCCTCCTTGGAATTGAAGTCTGACAGGATCACGTTTTCTCCATCAGAAACTCGTGTCAGGGAGATACCCAAACGTCCTGCTGCAACCTCATGCCCATTCTCTGGCACAGTCTTGGACAGGCAGAGCCGAATGATCTTCACCAAGTTGAAAGATGGGTGAAGAGGGCCCAAGAATCTCTTCCGGGCTTCTTTTGACACTCGAATGATGCTGGCACCAGCCTCACCTGTGACGAGAGCAAGAAAAATGCACCATGAGACCATAGCAAAACCAGCCTTCTCCTTTACAAAGTACAGCACAGAAAAGCCTCATTCACAGCTTTACTCGGAGGTTTCTCCCAGTAGCTGATACACAACTCAGGATGAGAGGCTGTTATTGATGCTGTTACAGAAGTTACAGCAGTTTGCTGCTTGGCCCTCACACTCCCCACATTTTACATATGCTTTATAAAGTCAAGTACATCTGGCAAAGGCCTCACACTTTTTCTTAGATCCTGTTTCACTGGCCAGTGCAGGGCTGGTAAAAACAGACTAACAAAGAAAACAGGGGAGGTGCTTTAACAGCTTTGAGCTCATGGTTAAATCCACTTCAAAACAACTTTTATAGCAAGTGTCTTGTTTTTTTCCCCAACATGAAAGTCATCTGTGTGTAAATACAAGTGCCAGTAAGCAGGAATGTCAATGTTTTCCAGCTAAGTGACTCCAGCTCTGCTGTGTCAGTCACATCTCAAGAGAGCAAGATGGACACTCCACTCCACCAGGGAATCAGTGACTTAGTGCCTCGTGCAGAGTCGTTGATGTCCAGTCCCTTCCATGTCTGATTCCACAGCACCAAACCAGGCTCTGATGGCAAGCAGGATGCCTAAGGCCTGCTGCACCCCTTCACACAGTGACCCAGCTGCCTTTGGAGATGAGACATCCCATCTGCACAAAAGGGAAGGCATCTGCTAAGCTCACAATCTCACAGTCACGAGGAGCCCAATCTGGCAAGAGTATCAGAGCTTTCCAGTAGGAAAGGAGGGATTGGAGAAACAAAAACACCAGCACAAGCCAAAAACGTTAGCACCCTGCATGCTGCCCTTTGCACACACTGACTGCTGCTTCCACACACATCTCCTAGCCATGGTGAGGTACAAGACAACAGCTTCTCTAACCACCAGCCAACCACTGCACTCCTGGGGACATCAGGAATATATGTGTGAGAAGAATGTGAGGGGAAGAATTAAAGACCACAGGAGAAGAGAGACACGCTGTCACAACTGAGATTTCTCTCCAATCAAGCTGAATCTCATCCCATAACCAGATGAAAGGCTATTGGTTCAAACCAACTGGAAATCCCTCCAGTTTGTTTCCCCCCCCAGTCTGCAGTGGCAGAAAGGAGGCAGAAGAATGAAAGAACCCAAGTTAGACCCAAGTTAATAAATAAAATGGAGATAAAAGCAACACCACCCTCAATGCTATGTTGACACATCCCAGTCTTTTGCAATACACGTGTGTCAGCAACATGTTTTCCATTGACACAGCCTGGGAATGTGATTCTGTGCTTAGGAAATCCATCAACACCAGTAGCTCAAGCACGCACAGAACTGGACCCTTGAACATGACCAGAGACTCTGGGGTCAGGATTTTAGGCACCATGAAGTAACAACTTAGCAGAAAATCCAAGTTCCCCCCTCCGAAGCAATTTTTAGCACTATAATCCCAGTCTTTTGCTCTGTCCTAGAGCAATGTTTAGCAGCCTAATTCTGATCTATCTTACTCAATTAGCAGTAAGCCACTGAGCCCAGCCTGTTCCAGATAGTAGCCACATGGTTCAACATCCTCCCCACCACGAGGGGAGTCAGCCTCACAGAAATGACATTTTATCAGTGCTCGCAATGCTCCAGAGTCGCCTCCATGTCTGACAAGGGGAGGAAAGACACACAAAGAGACTGCAGTTAAACTGAGTTTATGGCTGTTTGGGCTACGATGCAAGGCTGGAAGTGTTTGAAGAAGAACAAACCCTGAAGTCCCAGCTATGCCAGGAACACCCTGTTTTAGCATTCGAGGGGAGGCTTCAGTTGCAGCTCTCTTCTCCAGCACCACCTCCGAGGTGTTTCAGTTTAAGGTCAGCTGTGATTCCACTGGACTTGCACCAAAGCTGAGCGCAGAACGGCTCTGGGGGAAGAGATGGGCACAGGGTGATCTGCAGCAGCACCAGCTTTCCTGGAAACAAGGCTGGCTGAGGGTTCAGCCAAAGGAGTCAGGTTTATGTAGCTAGATCCATGACAGATGACGAGCCCTCTTAGAAATGCATTTGGGAAGAGAGTGAAGAGGTGAGTGTTTTAAGCCTGCTACTAACAGATGTGCTCTTCCAGGAAAACCAGCTCAAATTCTGCTCACAGCCTGCCAGAAGGAGCAGCTGAATGAGAGGTGGTCAAGAGAGACAGGTCCTGCTGCCGTCAGCCACAGGCTGGCAGTTATTACTAGCATGAGTCCAGTGCCAACTCTGGTCCACATGAAAGTTTCTTATGTTTTTTTTTGATGGTTCTGGTGATTCGGGAGACAGGATCAATGTGAGAAACCTGAATTAGGTTCCTCTTCTCTTACTGAGATATGTACTAAGGGGCAGAACAAGGCCTAACAGTTGGTACTGGTTGCTGGGAAAATGTATCATTCTTCTCACACCAACCAATTAATACAACACTTCTCCCTGTACAGATTTACTAAGACAATATTCCTCTAAAAACTCTATTAATATGTAGAATATTCCATTTTCATTAGAAAAGCCATACCCCCCTTCTTCCCTGCCCCCACCAGTAAGTGGGTGCTGTTATACAGGCACAGGAGCACTGCAGGGCCCTCACCCTTATCTGCATTTCAGCTGCGATGACGCAAAGGAGCATCGGACAGTCGTGTCCTGAACCACCCCAACGTGCCCCTTCCCGGAGGCCAGCTGCCCCACCTCTGCTGCTGCATCCTCCCACCCTCCTGCAGCAGCTGCAAGGGCCAAGTTACTGTTACCCATGGGAAAGCACCTGAAGGCAGCTGCTACCTCATGTTTCATTTTCAAGCCAGCTTCACACTAGCTTATTGATACAGTAAGATTCTTCCCCCGAAGAACTGGCTTTCACTCCCACCAATCACACTTCTCTCCAAAAGAACCTGGTATCTGAGTCTCTACTGCCTCACATCCCCTAAACTACTCCCCTCTAAGCCAAAATGCCTTCAAGTAGCAGGGGCTCAGTGTATACAAACACCTCCAGCTACAGCAGCTGCTCTGCCTCTGGACAAGCAAGGGCTTGAGATCTATCACCTAAAATTGATGTCAGTCAGTCTGCTGGGAAGACCTTTAACCACAGCTAAGAGTTCCGAGATGAAACAGGAAGGGTCCCTGAAGTCTGTGCAATAAGGGCAAGGACCACCACAAAGACTGAACACCCCACGGCAAGGGGCATGATGACTGGGGAGGAAGGTGCTCTTCAGACCTGTATCTTCAGCAGCAAGACTTTGGCACCAAGGGCCCCATGATGCTCTCCTGCTGACAACAGACCGTGTCGATATCCAGATGCCTGGACTACAGGGGTAGGCAGGGAACAGTGCAGATCCTCACTGAACCTGCTTCTCATTCAACACCAGCACAAATTCAAATGGACTCCTTTCTACACAGCAGCAACACAGGAGGCACCACGCTTCTCTCCTCGGTCCCATCACTCAGCTAAGGCTCCAGCCTGGCCAGACACACCAATACCAACAGCTCGGAAAGGAAGCCAGCTAGCAGAAGGAAGTGAAGGAGCTTTTGCCATTCCTCCTTGAGAGCCCAATGCCTTGTTAATTTGGGATGGTATGACCAAGTTATTTTGACTGTAATGTTTTCAGGACAGCAGCCGGCTCCTGTGTATCATAACCAGGGATCTCATTCCAGAGGTGCTGAAGTTCTGCTCAGCTATCTCACTGAGTTGTGTTTGCCTGATACTCAGCACAGATGCTCCCTGAAAGACTCTGCAGCTACAACCTTCATGCTTTGCTTTCAACTCAGTTTCTGAGCATCACTGGAGTTCTTCTAATCTCCTATTCGTTGATCCCAGTCCTGATCTGAATTTAGGAATGAGTCAGAAGGAATTTATCAGCATGTTCTCCCTCAAGGTCAATTTAGTTTGGTTGGCTGACTCTTGCTAGTTCAGCTGTTGCCATACCTCATCCATGGAAGAGCTAAAAGCCAGTCTCTAACGATGAGCATGGGTTTCAGGAGAGCTGCCCCGTGTTCTTCCTAGGCAGAAATTCCCAAGCTGCTCCAGCTCCTGCCTCTTCTCTGAGCCCTGAGAGTAAGCAATGCTTTTCCTGCCTGGCCTCTCCCAGGGGATGATACAGTCCCAGTCGTAACACCAGCCCCAAAAGGTAAAGCTGTGAACAAGAGTCACCAAAACAAACGTTTGCAAGCTGGCATCTAGAAAATAATTAACAGAGGACTTAATTGGAAGTTTTGTTACAGCCAGCTCAGAAAGTGCCTGCTCAGTGGCCCCAAGATGCGGTGCAAAGCAATGAGGCAGTGACCCAAGGAGATGCCCAATTGCTGTGGGCAGCAACTGCAGTTTGTGAAAGATCCCACTGCTTGGCTGGACTGCTGTTCCTCTTCCCACACTCATGCTGAAGCAAACTGTTTTCACTCATTGTCCCAAGAAAGCAAGAACCAGACACACCTTCAGCCAAGCCAAGCTGAACCTCAGCAGACTTGTCCTGAATGGGAACCTGACCTGTGACATTCTCAGGCACGACTGCCTCTCAGTGAGGCCAAATGGATGTCAGAGGGTGGCCCAAAGACACGTTCATACTAGCGGGAGATAAAGTGAGAGCAGTGTCTCATGATCTGCCCTGAGATGACATTTTCAGGTGGTAGGTGCACCCCATAGCTGGTGACAGCTCTTAATTTCAGTGACAAATCCTGGACAGACACCTAAAAGCACTGAGCATGGAAAGGACACCTATCCCTTGCTTGCTTTAAGCTGTAGAACTCCCACAGTTTAACTCAAGGAAAACCCACCCATTGGTAGCAGCTGAGGCTGGGGATGGCAGCTTGCAGTGGAGCCTTTAAAGGCACCCATTCTTTGCACATCTTCCTGTAAGCCGGTGATGTTGAGAAACACCATGTACCAGAACAAGCTGTTTTTCTGGGAACTTCCCCAATTCTTGATGTTCTGAGGTGTATTTATTGTATTTATTTTAAGGTTTTTGCACAAGTCTTTGTTCCTTCTATTTTGCCATCAGATAAAGCAACAGCTCAGGTGACTTGGCTCCAAATAGGAGATACAGAAAGGAAGCTTTTTCTTCTGGCTATACATAGGTAGGAAACACAACTTCCCCCCCACACACACAGTCTGCAGCCAGCCCTACTGCTTGACCAGGGGCTGTACCCAGTGGCACCAACCCTTCCCCACAGGGCTCTGCTCAGGGATTTAACCCCAGAGCTCAATGAGTGAATGATTTTGCAAAGGGGTTTCTTAGAAAGCCTGGCCACCAGCTCTCAGTAATGCTCTCCCTCCCCACCGCTTACTGATGAGTAAGGGTTGCATACCCTGCTGGAGGAACCCTCAGGGATCCCTAGCAGAGGGTGGTTGACCTTACAGGTGGGGCAGGTGGAAACACCAAGAGGAAGAGACTGCTTTTCAAGTAGGGCCAGCTCTGGCAGCCAGAGGCAGATGCTGAAGGAAGGGCTCAGCCCACAAGACTTTCTGGCTCAGCGCTCAGCATTGCAAAGTCTAGACACAACCGGTGCCAAGAGCAGCCTGTGGCAGAAGGGCTAAGGAAACCCAGATCACCTGCAACTGCTTCAGAGACAGGAGTCTCTCTCTTAACCTGCTTGTCCCCAGGATATTTACATTTATATTTCAAGTAAAACTGGGGGGGAACTCACTTTTTATTACTTTATCTATTCAAATAAAGACAAACCAAAAGGATACCATTTTTGCCTTTGAGCCAAAAGAGTTGGTTATTTTGTGTGCTTTGGATACCAGTTAACAGATGAACCAGAACTATTGCCACATCCTGGATGTGAGGAGTAGAAGGAGAAGATCTGCTTTGAACTTCCCCCTTTTTACTTGGGCACCCACAGTCCCTGTTTCCTGCCTGTCCACCCACTGGTACCTACAGGCCAGGACGCTGCCAACATGCAGCTGCCCAGTTCATACCCCAACTTCCCTTAAGGCTTTGTACATAACCAAAAAAAGCTTTGAGAGAACAGGCACAGGAGCTGCCAGGTTTGGTCATGTTTCTAAGCTAAACCTCTGCACCAGACTTCATGCAGTGTCAGCACACCACAGCCTCACCAGGCAGCTGATGCTCTGCAAGACGAGGCCCACTTTGTTTCTGTGGCCAGGACTGGATCATTGGCTCTTGCAACGCAGCCCGAGAACAGCAGAGCCACTACTGCAAAACAATCCACAGGAAAGCTGAGAGGCAGCTGGGCTCAGGCAGGCAGCCAGGATCATTCTCTGTCACAACCCCAGCAGCAACCAGTCCCCACTGGCCTGATCTTTCACCACTGTAATACGAGGCTTAATGCTGCATTTCAGTTCATTGCATTAGAGAGAAATTAAATGGTGTAAGAGCATATGAAAAGGAGAAGCCACTCAAGACCCAAGGCAGGCGGTATTGAAAGCCACATCCCGCTCTCATGCATCGATCAATCAATTCCTGCCAATGCCAGCATACCACTCAAATTGCACGGGGTGACAAGAAAAGGGGATTCACAAAGTACAAACTGCAAGCTCAGAGCCCTGCTGCTCGGTCTGAGCCAGAGCAATGCTGGGGCCTGGGTCACTTTTTAAAAGCAACTAGTGGAAGGGAGAAACGGACCTGAAAACATGCTGGAGTAGTGCAAAACTGCCTTCCTCCTCTGCCCTGCTTAGGGGCAGACGTAGAACAACATCCAACTCTTGCTTTATTCACCTGGGTGAAAACCAGTAGCACGAAGCCCCCAGCAGCTGTTACTCTGAACAGGAACTGGTGCAGAGGGTCAAGTCTCACCCATATGCACACATTACATGACACACACCCCCCCACTCATTTCTCAGGGTCGGTTTGCAGGATGGCACCACACACCTGGAGAAAGAGCACAGCACGGGTATCACCGCAGGTAAGACACTTCAGAAGAAGAGAGACCAGTGTTATGGGACATTAGATACTTCTGCCAGGCACCCACACCCCAGGCTGATAAAGGCAGACAAAGTGGAGTGAGCTGTCATCATTTCTGTTTCCAGAACCCGAAGAAACAGCTGCCACACCAGCATCCCTTCAGCTTTCTCACGCACTAGCTGGTACCTTAGCTGGGCCCACACAGCCTCTGGTGGCTTTAGTACCTGCTCAGTGCTCTCCTGCTCACTGGCAGAAAAGGGCAGCCTGCCTCCCCTCTTCTCCCTCACTGCACCTTTGTGCAGCTTCTAGAACCCCGTCTCGCCCTGGCACAGAAGGAAGGAACCGCTCTGCAGCCCTCCCCTGGCCCTCAGCCTGCATCGTGCCCAGCTCCCTCGTGCTCGCCCAGCTAGCCAGCTGCTCCAGCCCCTGCCAAGCACCTCCCCTGCACCTGCGAGCACACGGCTCGAACGCTGCTCGCTGCGCCCGCTTTGACCTTCCACCTCACACAGGCATGTCCAGCAGCACCCCAGAGCCCTTCCCCACCAGCCACGGCATGTGCAGAGCCTGCTACCAGCAAGGAACCGAGAATGAGGAGCTTTGTTCCAAAGCAGCCCTCACAGGCTGCACAAGCACTTCATTCTAGAAGAAATCTTATTTTGTCGTGATGAGAAAGTTTATTTAGAAAGGATCTTAAGGCAGACTGCAAGGCTGCATTCCTCAGGAGACATGAAACAAGAATATCTGGAGACTGACATTCCCTCTTTCCATGGACGTCACCAGCAATACCCCCAACCACAACTCCTGGGCATCAAGGTGACTGAGGTTCTGAAAGCAGCCATGTGAGCAGGCCCAGAGCGGCTCACAGGGGGTCACACAGACCCCTGCAAGGGAAGAGCCTCTGCTCAACCCTTCCTGCGAGGCTGAATGGTGCACAAGGAGAGCAGGAAGGCAGAGGCAGCAATGTCCACCTGAAGCTCTCCCACGCAGAATGAACTCTTCTGGGTGGGGAAGTACAGTGCAGTTAAATGGTTAGTTTGTTCCATAAAGAAGTTTTTACCAATCCCAGTAGGTAAGAACACTGGGCTGGATAAATCAGTGTAACTCCCCTGTGCTGACAGCCCACTCTAAAGCTTTCTTTATACATAACTTAGGCAGCTTGAATCTGCACCCTCCACCATACACTGGAATAACTTTCTTGCCAGGTCCAGCCCTAGATCTCTAACATTCAATGACACTGGCAAGAGCAGCTCTTGGAATTAATGCATCTAAAGGGCTCCCGGTTCATTTACCCCCTCAGATGCCACCTCCTCTACTTCAGAATGCTAATTTAGGTAATCTGCAGGAGCGGCAGCTCAGGGATGCTGCCAAAGCCTCCAACGCTCAAATGGTGCTCAGTCTCTTAAACACCTAACCCAAGAAGCTTCCAAACCCAGCATCCATCCAAACTGCAGCATATAAAGAAGAGGAGAAAGGTTCACCCTCAGAAGACATCCTCCAGGCATGGCACAGCCAAAAGCTGAAGACACTTTGTGAAGCTACTAAACTGCCACCTTCCACACCTGAAATACCCCAAGCACCAAGTGCACACCACCCACCCAGACCTCTCACCCGTGGGGTCACATGGAGCTTGGCTCTATACTGAACCCTTCAGGCAGGGAGAGAGTCCCCTGCTCCAGAGCACTGTGGGCAGCTCCCCCAGGCACACTGTACCACAGAGCAGCACAACCCCACAGACAGGATCGGTATCACAAGTGCCAAACTCTCTCCTCCCCCCCTTCCTTCCAACCTTTGTAGCTAAAACAGGCAGGATGACAACAATCTCTAGCACCTTTTCTACACACCCAGGCTCACCAATTCCCTCCCTTCTATGTGCTCCTTGAAGGAGATTTTCTACTGCCCCAATCCTATCACTTCCAGGACATGTTCTACCTCTTCCCAAGCACACAGGCTTATATGGAATCATTTCCCCCACTCCTGCTTTTCAGCAGCTCTTATTCTCTCTGGTGTCTTGCACCTGCTTAACAAGACAGACAAACACACATAGCTGGGCTCCCTCAACTCTCAGATTCCTGAGGGCACATCCGAACTTTCACTTTCTAGTCCCAGTAAGAAAGGAAGAGGCTGATTATTAGAGCTGGGCAACAGAAGCGTAGAAGTGAAAAGGNGAAGTGCAAAGGATTCAATGGGACAGTGGTGGTCAGTTCGGAATGCAGTCAGCAGCAGGGGTTGCCTCCTGGAGAACACGGTGGACAGGAGTCTTGGTGTAGGCGACTGTGAGCATTTGCAAAGGCCCTGGAATTATGAGGCTGGTCCATTCTCAGCTCCAGAAAAAAAAGGAATGCTGACCAAATTACCATTTCCCAGCCCTTACATGGTCCTCTTCAAGTGCAGTACAAAGCAAGCCCAGCAGAGTTGGAAATCCTCTCCAACCAGGCCGGTGGACACTTCATTCCTGCTTCATGGAGGGCACCGAGGGAAATGTGGAGAAGCCCAAAGCAATCAGTGGCCCAAGACCGAAGTACAGTCATTCCCAAGCTCACCATTTGGGAGCATAAGCGAGGGCCTGGAAGGCAGCACAGCCCTCTAACAGACAGGAAACACCATCAGCTACTGGTCACACACAGAGCGGCTGTAACCCCTACAGCAGCAGGAGTCCGGAACTGGGAGGCAGAGCAGGGAATCCAAGGAAGGTTTCTGAATTATCAGGATTAAATTTAACGTTCAAATATGATCAATAAATGGACATAGGGCCCTGAGGAACAGACAATAGCTTATTTTACAGGGACCTGCAGGTGTATTGAAGAGTTTTGGAAGGTAAGGTGCAGGAAGAAGTGGAACAGCCTGGATGCACTACAAGTTCAAGAGAGACGCTGGCATATCACGGGTGGGAAGAATGATCATGAGAAGACAGCTTGTGCTGCTGCCATTAGCACTGCCCAGCTGCTGCCGTGGCAAGTCTGGGCAGCACACTGCTCTGCACACCCACTACCTGTGCGGGTGACAAAAGAATAAACACGTGCCTTGCTGTGACTAACATCTTCTCTAGAAGTGGCTGCTTGGCTTCCCTTGCACTCATCCAACACGATGCCTGCAAGAGCACATTTCCTCACGGGAATGTCTCTATTAGAAGCAGGCAGACAGCACAAACAAACTCCTTCCATCCCAGCAATTGGTACCACAGGATGCTCCAGCTGCTGGGGGCCAGCTCACTCACTTGGACACTGGAGCCTGCAGCCCTGTGACTGCTGATGGCACTGATCCAGCACAGCAGCTTCTCCACCATGCCAGTGAATGCTTCCAACTATGTCAGCACAGGACAGCCCCCTACCCACCTTTGTTTTTCACCAGAAAAAGCAGCAGCTTTACTGTTTCCAAGGAGCACTGGGAGGCTCCCCATGGATTACATCCACATCTCCATGCATAAACATAAGGTGCCTCTCCTTCCACTGACTGTGCTGGGGCTGCTGAGCTCAATAACCATTTGCCCAGCAAATGCTTTTGCAGGAGACACGAAGGACACAAATCTCCTGTGCACGGACAGGCTCAAGTTTTGAGAGGCTGCAGATGCTGGGAAGCTTTCCTTCATCTACCTGTGGAGATCCACAGGTCTCTTCCCACTGCCATGCAAGACAACAGCACGTACACTTCCCCTGGGATAAGCTTTGGCCAGCATAAACTGGCATTGCTCCCAGAACTCCACAGAGGCTAAGCTGATTTATTTCCCTCTCTCAATCTGGGATTTGGTGCTAGACTCCACACACACAGAGAAAAATAACCCCTGGGACCACTCATTCAGCCTTTGCATGCATATCATCAAATTTCAAGGAGTATAACATGTCAGATGCTGCCATCGTTCATTATCTCCATTTCAAAAGGTAAAAGAGGGCTTGGTTGGGTTTTTTTCCTTCCTTCCTGTACAAGGAAAACCTTTTACAGTTCAGAGGCCTATTTCCTGGCAGTCACACGGTGACAGCTGATGAACAAACCTGAATGTTAAATGTTACTTCATCTCACACCAAGCCTGAGACAGAGCCCTGGCTAAGACACTAGTTTAATAAACCCTTCCCTTCTGTATTCTCTAGAAGCATCCCCTCAGCTCTCTGTCCTCTTCTGCTGACATTGTCATGGTGTATGAGAACAGCTAACTCCCACAGACAGGGTTTTGACAGACAGCTTTGCCTCTCACAGCAGAGCCCACCTCTTCCCCCCACACACCCAAAAAAAAGCAGCAATTCAGCAGTTCCAACCCACCCTCGGATGACAGCTGCATAGGCCAATATTCACACGCTACAGAGACAACAGAGATGCTGTTGATTAACTGTGAGTCACAAGCACAGGCTGGGACCTTCGCATCAGTTCCAAAAGCAGCTTTGCAGCGATCACAGGTTCACATCACACCGCTCACCCAGGCTGCTGTGCTTCCAAAGTGGGCACACCAAATTCTGTACAGTTCACTGGAGTCAGATGGTTCAAGACCCTTAACAAAGATATATCCCTTACTCTGTACTAGAGATTTTAAGAATCTGAAATTGGCTGCGCTTTAGCAGTACTTGTGACTGAAAAAAGGAGTCTTGTCATGTCACCTTCAGCCAGCTCTACACATCCAGGTGCAGCAACTTCAGGATTTCTTCAGACTGTTAAGCATTCTTGGAGCTCCAGGTTTAGAGTTTGTGAAAAGCTGTGGGATTTGAGATACACGTAAAGAAGAAGCTGCAAAGCTAGCACAAAAGGATTTTCTCAGTTGCTTGGTGAATAAAAGAGCATATCCTGGTGTGCTGGACTCCAGCAGCCCCAAGAGAAGACAGAGGCATGACAGAAGAACCCTCAGGACAAGAAGTGATTCATGATACAGCACTGCAGCAAGCACGGCCACGTAACTTGTAAACACGCAAGACTTTGCTCAATGCGCCTTGATTGCTGCAGATTATTCTAGTGGAAAAACAGCAACTCTGGGTCATGACAGGGAACAGAAGAACCTCAAAGCTGGAGAGAGCACTTCGGATACAGGACAATTCCACTGTTGTAGCCCTGGAGAATAAAGCCAAAATCCCTACAACTTAATGGTAAAGTGCTCAACGAGAGCTAAGTGAGGTCATACCAGACTAAATACCTCCTAGCCTCTTACTCAGAAATAAGGCCTCTGCCTGGCTAAAATGGATGCCAAATGATGTACTCTCAAGAGCACCTCTGAAGTCCACAGTGAGCTCTCAAGGCTGCAGATCATTTGGTCAGGGCTTTCAGTTCAGTGTTAGCCCATAGAGAAGCCCTACTGCCATATACAAATGATGACAGTGTGGTCCTAGCTCAGGGAGAAGTCAGGATCAGCTCAGTGGCAAGCTGAACAGATGTGAGGGCTGGAAGGAGAAAGCTGGAAAAAAAAAAACACTAAGCAGGATCTTACAATCTGAAGTCCAGGAAAAAAAAAATATTCTCTGTGATTTGGGTCTCAGAGGATCAGAAGCAAAGAAAAACCCTAAAGCAAGAGGTTTTTCCAGTTCTCCCCAGGAAGTATTTCTCTTTGCACAGCAGTGTCACTGAATTCAGAGCCAAGGACCGAAGGCACCAACCTTATCTACACCCTGACAAACAAGCAAGGCTTCTGCAATGCTCCCCTCTGCTTGTCATCCATCAAGAGACATTATTTACCATTTCAGATTGATGGATGGTTCAGGGTAGCAGTTGCCATAAGCTTCAAAGCCCAAGGCTATTACATCTACTCTCAGGCAGAAGCTCTCTGCAGGGAGACCACAGATCCTCGGGATCCTACACCAGCCTGTGCTGGGATGACCCGCTCAAATAGCGCAGGCTGCGGCTGTACCTTCTGCCCTGGCCCCTTCTTCCCCATGATCTCACTCTAACCCCTGGACCTCAGCCTGGAATCTGTGCTGTCAGGAGAGTTTACAGCAGGGACAAAGTGCAGCGATATCATGCCCCAACCAAACACCCTGTTTACTTTTACTTTCAGAAGCCAGTTCTGTTGCCTTAGAGCAGTTCTAACCCAGGTACGTGCCAGCAGCGCATGCAGAGTCAAAAGAAAACTACCCCAGAGAAGTCAAATTTCAGACAGAATGGGAACACCCAAGATCCAAGCCAGCTAGGCTCTACGCAGCACGCTTTGTCCTCTGTCTACAGGAGGGAGGTGAATGCCCCTAACTCTGTCCCCTTTATCATGCCTCCCTGCGTATCTCACAGGGAGGGGGAACCCTAATCCATTCTTGATTTACCAAAAAGCTCTCTGCCAGGCTGGGCACCTCCCCAAGGGCAACGCCTGGCACGCCACAGATGCTCTGGACATATAAATAGACATGATAACAGACTTGCTCAGCACTATAATGGCACCTGAGGAAGGCAAACTACTTGGGCACTGCAGTCAGCCCGTCTCACGTTCGTTCCACACCACCCAGTTAGGGAACTAACTCAGCAGCTACCTCTTCAATGTAAGCAACAGCAAGTGAAGCAACCGAATCCCTGGCAACTATCGGCAGAAACAGCCCTGCAGGAGAAAGGATTAGATGAGGCCTTTTCCCTTGTCCATGATAGAATCTGGCACTTGCAGTCTTGGAGATCCCAGACTAGTGTTTGAATAGCTGGAAAAAGCTTCCCATCACACTCCAGAAACAACGGTTACACTTCACTGGGCATTTTTGTACGCAAAATGCTAAGGAGGGGGGAACTTCAAACCTAACTACACAGAAAAAAGGTAACTTTTCCTGCATGAAGCCTACATCTCAAAACCCTACCTGTCCCCACAGAACAGGGAGTGTCAGGGAAGGACACCTGTGATCAAGGCGTGAGGACTTAAAGCAGTAAACACCTCTGGTTTCACTTAGCTCTGTAGTTCTGAGACTAAGCAGACATGTCTGATTCTCTCACACCACACTCACCTTTCAAGTTTAACAAATACAGAAAAGTATCATTCTCAAATGAAAAGATCCAAGTACAACTCAAGCACCTGTTTCTGCCTTTTCTCCCTTCCATATGCAAAACAGCTGAACTTCCAAGCAGCAAAAAGGCAGGAGGTACCACACACCATTCTCTTCAGACACGAGCACACAACATCGTGTGCGAGATAAATTTTAACGTTTCTCCCGGAACTTGAAAACAAAAATAAACTGTAAGATCCAGCTCACCAAAGAAAA
>VWZY01008172.1:582213-592808 GCA_013399075.1 Chloroceryle aenea
GAGGCCAAGCCAGTCCCTTCGACGAGAAGGGAGGAAAAGAATCAGGCTCCTCGAAGCACCTCAAACCTTGCCTGGCTTCCCCTGCCCCGTCCCCACAAAACACTCTTGTTCTTGGAGGCCTCTCCTCCAGGTTCTGAGAGTTTCCTGCAAGGTTTTGCCTGGGTTAAAGCTGATTTCTTCCAACCGTGACATACAGCCCTATGTTTTTCCAGAGACAAGAAAAAAAAGAACATGAAGAAAAATGTTGTTTGGGGTTGTTTCTTTTTTTTTCTAAAAGGCTGAGTAGACAGAGGGAGGCAACACTCAAGACCAAAGAAGGTGGCAACCGGTCTCCTAACCTGCCTCTGAACTCACCAAAACACACAGCTGCTTACCTTCTGCTAACCTTTCCCTGACAGTTTTCTCTCTGTGACTCGAACTTTCACCTTTGATCAGGGCAACTGCAATTTTTGATAGGGCGTCTGCACAGACAAGCCCGTGGCAGATCAACTGGCCACAGAGCAGCACTGGGTGAGGGGACGGTGCTATTAGGNCCACACACACACGCCCATTCCGCTGCTGTTGTAATTAAAAACTTAACGAGAAGGAAGGGAAGGCTCGCAGGGTGACAGCCCGCCCCGCGCTTACCGAGGCAGGCGCCGCTGACGAGGGCGGTGGCGGTGAGCGCCCCGGCCGAGGCCCCGTACACCTTCCTGGCGTTGGCGACGAGGAAAGGGGCATGTTCCTGCAGGCAGCTGGCTACCCCGTNCAGCCCTATGTTTTTCCAGAGACAAGAAAAAAAAGAACATGAAGAAAAATGTTGTTTGGGGTTGTTTCTTTTTTTTTCTAAAAGGCTGAGTAGACAGAGGGAGGCAACACTCAAGACCAAAGAAGGTGGCAACCGGTCTCCTAACCTGCCTCTGAACTCACCAAAACACACAGCTGCTTACCTTCTGCTAACCTTTCCCTGACAGTTTTCTCTCTGTGACTCGAACTTTCACCTTTGATCAGGGCAACTGCAATTTTTGATAGGGCGTCTGCACAGACAAGCCCGTGGCAGATCAACTGGCCACAGAGCAGCACTGGGTGAGGGGACGGTGCTATTAGGAGATCAAAACCGAGTTTAGAAGGTGGAAATAAACAATACAGACTGTAGTAATTTGAACCGTTAGGTAAGTGTGAAATTTTACAGGGACACCAAAAGGATGAGCACAGCAAGAGAAGCATCTGCTCCGCTCTAAGCAAGGAAGCGAGATCAGCAAGAGAGAGGTTTGGGGAGTACCAAGCAAAAAGCTTAAGTAGGTTTTTTTAATAGAATCAACATGGAGCAAAAGCACTTTTTACCCAATGCGGGTTTTGTCCAGATTTTTTTAAAGACTTAATTCACCTTGGCCTAAATCTATTTGCATTAGTTTCAACTGGTCAGTAGTTCCTCATCTGGGACACTGTTGTACCTGCCCTTAACAGCTCTTGGACCAGACAAAGCTGCCAGGCCTTCCTCCCCACAGGATCATCACCAGTTCTGTTAGTAGGGGTCATCCAAATAACCCCTCTTCTTCTGTTCCTTCCACTCCAAATGTCCTTTCAAATGACACAAGGAAGATTGGCCCTCTCCCCATGGAGGTGCCCTCCAGGTTGTAAGAACAGTTGTCCTCACAGTCAGCTGCCTGAAGCAGCCAAGCTCATCTGGTAACCTGTTGTAACTCCCAATATTTGAGCTCAGGTTCAGCCTCATACTCCAGCCTGTACACACAAAGTACTTTTCTATTAATATTTGTACTTTCCTTCCACCAGGCAGGCAGGAGTCCAGCCTTATCTTTCTGCCATGTTCTACCTAGGAGCCCACCACCTCAGCCAGATGTCAGGAACTACCCTTGACACATAACCCTCCATCCTGGAGCACCTGGAGAATAAACTCCACTTATCTCAAGTCCCGTGTTTGTGCCCTATAGCCACTCTTCTTTTTCTCTCATACCTCTACTTGCTTTTGTAATTTCCTTTCTTCCTTGCAGTTTGAGGTGGTTACACAACCCTTGTCACCCCTCATCTCCTCCACCTGAAGAGGAGGCACACCTGAGCCTTGACCCTCCCGAGGGCCCTTAACACCAAGTCAATCACTGCGCTTTCACCCCACGCTTGTGGTGACGGAGAGAGGTATTTCCATGTGACCAAACCCAAAGGAAACACCGTGTTTTCTATTTTCCAGAAAAGGATTGGTTTCAGAAGAACCAGTCAATGGGCTGTGACTCCAGAGGAAATCTGTGACGAAACCCAACAATGAACCTTGTTTGCAGATACCTCCCTAACACTTATAACTGCAAGAACAGCTTTGTTCTAATACCGCTTCCTCTTTTTTCAGCATTTCACAAACCTCAAGGTTGCTGCTCCGTCTGGAAAATAGCAACAACTCTGGGGTGCCACTTACTTCTCAACAGTAATCTCCATCCTGAGTTGTTTACATTGCTTTGCCTCGGCTCTCAATGTTAACTGTTTGAGGAAGTTATTGCTGCCCTGTTGAAAGGGGTTGGTGAAATACCCCATGGGAACAGTAATCCCAGGAGTGCTGCCTGGGAAGCAGCACCAGCAGGCTGGCAAACAACTCCTGTTTTGTCAAAAATAAAGTATCCCTAATCTTTTTTTTTTTTTGTTCTGCAATAATCCTGTGGTTGCTCCTAATCCCCCAAGAAGCCAGGTCAGCAAGAAGTACAGGGCAGCTTCTCACGTGTACCAGACTCCTGCCAGGAGTCTCCAAGTTCACTGGTGTCTCTGTGTTGTGATGCCACAGAGACAGCCTCTCACACAATCTCATGCTGCTGCCTTTGTTTTCTAGGCTAAGGAATAGTGAGCAGTTGGTATAGGTGAGACAATATTGAACAAGCAAACTCCCTCTGTTTGGTTTATGAGGTAAGTCCTTGGTTGGTGTTGGCCAATGGGAATTAAATTTGAGGGGAAGCTTTAAAGAGGCTGTCTATTGTACTGTTGTCTTCAGCATGGCACTTTAGTTCAGCAAGACTGGGGGCACTGGTAACATCACTGGAAGCCTGACTTGGATGACCTTTTTTTGCCTATGATATTTGGTTATATTGGACAATTCCATGGTAAACACCTGGGACTTGGTTCATAGGAACATCTACTGAGACAATGGCCAGTCCCCTTGTCCTGTCTTGGGATCAAATTTTCCTTCTAGAACAGCTAGTGCAGACATCTCTGCCCTGCATAAAGCAAACCTAATGAGTCCAGCAGGGCTGCCTGTGGGTACCAGCTCGCAAAGCTGGGCCTTAGTAGTAAGAGGAAACCCAATTTAATTTGACAGTGGCCCCAAGGAGCCACAGCTTAATACTTCCAGTGGTGTCGGGGACATTCTCCCTGCTTTAGCAAAGATGTCATGTCACTCTCCCTGATCCACAGTGTTTGTAAGGAAAAATTTAAGGCAGCGCTGATATGAGACAGTGCAGCATTTATGTCCCAGTGAGGAAAGCTCATGTTTTCAGCAGCAAGACTGTGATGAAATCACTCTCACCTGACATCAGTTTAGTAATGATCAGTTACCAGTGTAACCTCCAGGCACAAGGCTTCCTCCTTTCCCTTCCCACTTTTCTTTAGGAAGAAGTTAGGAAAAATCTGCCCTAGCTAATACTGATTCTGAAACGGGACAGACTATGTCACCACTCCAAGGGTTTGCAGGCACTAGTTTTCTCTGAGAGCATAATGGAATACAACCTATCCAACCCCGTGCTACCCTCACCTTTGGAAATCAATAGAATCATGCAGGTTCGAAAAGATCCTTAAGATCAAGTCCAACTGTTAACCCAGCACTGCCAGGGCACCACTAAACCATGTCCCTCAGCACCAAAGCTCCATGGCTTTGAAACCCCTCCAGGAATGAGAGCTCCAGCCTGGGCCAGCCCGTGACAACCCTTTCAGGGAACACATTTCTCCTGATGTCAAGCCTAAACCTTCCCTCGCACAACTTGAGCCCCTTTCCTTTTGTCTTGTTGCTTTTTCCTTGGGAGAAGCGACTGACCCCACCTGGCTGCAGCCTCCTGTCAGGGAGTTGTCAAGTGCAGGAACAGAGATCCCAGCTTCTTCATAGCTGAAGCTCATCGAGATCAGCAGAGAACAGTGAACTCCATCCAGAGCACCAAACAAATCTGCATCAGTCAGGTCACGTACAAAGCCACCAGGTGACAACTTGTTCATAAATAGGTACAGGGAAGAAAATTTAAAATGTTTTGGTTTTCCATTTGGAAGAAATGTTCCCTATGCTGAGGTTTTAGCAAATTCTGTAAAAAAAAAACAACAACAAAAACAAAACACACACACAAAAAAAAAAACAACAAAACACCAAACCTGTGTGAAATCTTGGTGGAGCCCAGTCCCCAGACCTTAAGCAGGAATTCCTATGGAGCAGTTATGTCAGAGCCTTTGGCTCCCTGTAGCAGTGTAGGGAGTGAATGCTCTATCTTCAGTGCTTTCTCTGAGAGCTGCCCACAAAAGTTTCTTCTCTGGACAGTTGACCAGATGAGCTGTCCTCCTCCTTCTCAAAGCAGGAGAAGCGACAGGAGTTTCCCCCAAGATTGTGCACTTTGAGCATGGAATTTAAAGGTCTGAAGAGGACACCCAGCACAGGATCAGGTCCATAACTCAAGGTTTAACAGGTCATGGGAAGATGAACAGGGGGAAGAAGTTAGTCTACATGTAGCTGTTGTCCTTCCCTTGACACAGAATCCAGCACTGGCACCACAGCTTTCAGTCTCATCCCAGGGGCCTGGACACAGCAGGACTTATGGAATCATAGAATGGCTTGAGTTCGAAGGGACNACCTTAGAAAAGTTCTTCCTCATGTTCAATCTAAATCTACCCTGCTCCAACGTTAAATCATCACCCCTTGTCCTATCACTACAAGCCCTTACAAGAAGTCCCTCCCCAGTTTTCTTGTAGGCCCCCTTCAGATACTGGAGGCCACTACAAGGTCTCCCCAGAGACTTCTCCAGGCTGAACAACTCCAACTCCCTTGGTCTGTGCTCATACGAGAGGTGCTCCAGCCCTCTGATCATCTTTGGGGCCTCCCCTGGACCCACCCCAGTAGATTCAGTGCACAGCTCAGTGTCAAGAGCAGCAGTGTCACTGAAACAAGTTCCTTTGTGCGGGGAAAAGTTCTGCTGAGTGGTGCGACCGGGCAGGTCCTGCCTGTGAAAACAGAGACTTTGCCCATGGGGTGGCCAAGCAGGACAACACTGCAGGGCTGGGGGAAGGCTACTCCTCCCTAAAGCCACATCCCAGAAGCACTTTTTTTTTGTGATCTGAAATGGAAGAAATCTGCAAGGAAAGAACCAGTTATCCCCACACCCTTCACAGGGCTGAACCACAGCCATCCTGAGCCTGAGAGAGACTAGAGCGAGCACGAGACATTTTCATTACCACAACGAAGATCACCATGCTAAGACTGCAGAGACAAAGTAGAGGAGAGGTGCTGGCACCGTCACCTCCCTGTGACTTTCTTGCAGCAAGCACAGAAGGCCGCAAGAGTTCGTTGCTTACATCACACCCATTCTGAGGTTGGTTTGAAGAGCCAACTTTCAAGTGCTCTCTCCCTTGGCTGCTGTGGAGTAACAGGCATTTTCTTCCAGTACACCACAGGGAGATGAAATGGCTTTTCCTACTTGGATTTCATCCATCTCTTTTCTCCAAAGCACGTGCCGTGCTCCATCCAATGACTCAACCAGCACAGCTGTATCAGCCAGGGGGTTATTGTTCCAAAACAACGTTAGGAAAGCTTCACAGTACAGACAGCTCTAGGATACCTCTTTCTGACACTATCTGGACTCAGCCTGGAAAATGTGCTACTTGTCCTCTACCTGAGGACAGTAGCAGAAAACAACCTCCTAGCAGAAGACACTAGAAAAGCAGAATTTCCTGTCCTCCCAAGCTGATGCATTCTCCTGGGCACACTATCTCAAAAATACCATTCTCATAAAACTTTTTTCTTCAGCTCAAGCTGATTTCATGTCCTGATAGTTCAGCTCCCCACAGAAGAGCCATTCAAAGAGCACCTTCACATCGACCTCAGTGCCCCATGAAGAGCAGAATGCAGAGGTTTTTTTGGTTACAGATTCAATGTTAAGTATATGGACGTGACATGACCTAAACCACATGGGCAAGGTGAACGTAACATCAGAAGATTCACCTTCTACCTACTGTATAGGAAACACCAGTGTCAAATAAAGCACCCAGGCTCACACGAGCAGCATAACCATTTCCTAATTACTTGGAGAGTTGAGTCCTGTGGCTCGTCATAAAATTCACAGGACTGTTTCAGACAGAGACGAAAGCCGAAACTTTGTCAGAGCTGTTTTAGGAACATGTCTGAATCCAGTAGCACTTGTATGGTTAGAGTAATAAACTCAAAACTCCCTACATTTAAAACAAAGAATTTTAATAATTTCTCTATAACAAATAATTAATCAAATAGGCCAAATCCCATGTCATCATCAGATTCTTCAGATTCCTCTTTCTTCTCTTCTTTCTTCTCCTCAGCTGAAGGGAAAAAGACAAACAAGCCAATGGTCAGCATTTATGGTTTTT
This sequence comes from Chloroceryle aenea, assembly GCA_013399075.1. Lineage (NCBI taxonomy): Eukaryota > Metazoa > Chordata > Aves > Coraciiformes > Cerylidae > Chloroceryle > Chloroceryle aenea. The sequence continues at coordinate 588,778 of VWZY01008172.1, forward strand.
GCACTACAGATTTTCAATGCACACATTTTGGTTTTCTCAGCATTTGCATTACTGACATTTCAGCCTCTACGTTTCAACTCACTCCCTTCCAAAAACCCAAACCAAACACGAGGGGACACGGACACTGCTATTGAAGGGATGGGCTTTGGACAGTGAAGTCGGTCTGATTCAAAGCTAGTTCTATGTCAGTCTGGTCTGAAGTTGGATAAACACCAAATGCCCAAAGGAAAACCAACTTTCCATCACATAGTGAACTGCTAAAGTGGAAAAGCCATGAGATTTAAAAGAAAACTGGAGGTGCCCCAGAACACCCCCTCTCCAGCTGTACTCACCAGCAGCAGGGGCGGCAGCTGCAGCGGGAGCAGCGGAGCCTCCCCCAGCAGCGACAGCCACAGCTCCCCCGGATGGCATGCTGGCCAGCTTTCCATTACCTGAGTGGGACACAAGAGAAAGGATTTAAAGACTCACTGCAAGCAGAGGTAAGGGGAAGAGTGCAGGAAATACAGATATTACCTCTCATGGACTGAACTGGTCACTAGGAGCTGAAAGGGACAAAAGGCTGCACCCCTGCTAAGAAAGTGTGAACTATACTGTGAAAATCTCAAGAGTTTGAGATTCACAAACACCTACCCCAAGAACACTGACAGCACATTATTAGTAAGTTTACTTCTGTACACAAAGTGCGTGTGTCCCCCCAAGTTGTCGTATAAAAATAGTGACAAACATCCAATTTTACATGTACAGAAAAACACTGTTTTCTGAATATCCCAGAGACTGGTAATTTCAATACACCTCAAAAAGAGCATACAGGCAGCACTGGTCTGTGTGTTGTCCTGTCCATCCCCTTTTTTTACTGGGCATGACTGGATCACACAGGGGGGAGGGAGGGGAGGTGTATTTATGGCAATGAGTATGATACTTTAAACACATTCTCCAGCACCCTATGAGCCCTATTGCATCTCCTTTGAGATTAGCGAACCGACTCGTGATTTACGCTCGTCTTTGGAAAGGCAGCTCATTCTCTGGCATCTGTCTTTCACATCTCAAGGCTCCAGTGGCACTCTGAGGTCATGTACACAGTATGCTTACTGCATTCCAGTTTCTGGGAATCAAGTTTCTAAATAACTCCCTGTTACTTCAAGGTCTAATAAACTAACCAAGTAAACAAACATGTTTCATATGCATGTCAGTTATGTTCTTAGAAACTATTTAAAGAAAAAAGTATTACAGAGAGAGCCTAAGTGTGTTGTAAGCACACAGATAATGGCTCTCTTAGGTCTTCAGACTACACGGATTGAAATGTTCAGTTACTGTTCCGTACAGCAAGGCCTGGCAACCTTTAAACAAATTTATAGCTAAAAGTTCCCTTGTGCCTACACACTTGCGAAAAAAAATAGAAATGAATCAATCAGAAACCTTTGTGCCACCTCAGCTCTGCTTTATTTTGTCCCTATGACCCAGCCAACTCATGTGAGAGGTTCCAGCTTTGGCATGAGCCAGCAGCTCAGAGCACAAGCTTCTATCGAAGTCAGCACTCAGTGCTATCTTGGAGGAAAGGGAATGCCAGAGCTGGGTACTGGACAGGCAGGTATCAGTTGCCAAGGGTGTAGCTGTGTCCTTAATAGGAACTGACAATCACATTTAACAGTCTTCTTGTCCTGGTGCACAGGACCCATGCGTACAAGTGGGTGAATGCAACAATCTCCCAGCAAACTCCAGGGCCAGCTAATTCTTTGATCAACATGTCCAGAAAACTGGGTCAGGAGCAGACCACCAGTAAGCTCACACATGCTGCAGTTTTCCAGTTTAATGTGGTCCACAAGCGAAACCCAGCAGGTACTGGCACCGACCTGCAGGCATTAGAATGGACCTGAATTTCAGTCCAGCACAGGAGTGCTCCGCTGCTGAGCTCTGATGAATCATCAAGGGAGTTAGCAGCAATTTGCTGGTATGCCAAAGCAGCAGAGGCATTATCTGGGGCACTCAGACTGTACTTACCCTGAGCAATGACATCCTCGATGTTCTTCCCGTTCAGCTCACTAATAACCTGTGTAAATTAAATTTAGCCCGTTAATAGTTTCTAACCAGCAGGAGTATAAGCTACATTTAAACAAGCACTGATTAATCTCCATGTGCAGCACCTCCACCCTGCTGCTTATCCAGCCCCAACATTGCTCATTTCTCAGTGGAAGGAGCAGGACATTGAAAAGAAAACTTCAGCCAAGTCTTTTATACTTTCCTGTGACAACTTTTGCATTAAATTTGTTACAATAAATTAAAAATGAATCCAAGGATCTTGCAGAAAGAAGGATACACATTGTGGAGCCAAGTAGGAAACCCCGCTAATGGTCTGTCAGTCACTGAGGGACTGGTAACATCTTGCTTAATACCCAGTGGGAGGTTCTGAAGCACTGGGCCAGAAACCACCAGGTCCTGTTCCCAGCACTACCAAATGTTACGGCCAAGCGGGGTATTGTGTCTTGTGTGAGGACAGAGAGTCCCAGCTTCAGTTTTACTACCACTGCTCTATAACCAGGGAGAAGGAAAGCAAAATAAAACCAAGAATTGCTAAAGCAAGCAAGCACTTCAAGAAAAACAAAACCAAAATGCTACAGATCTTCCGAGTCCTGCTCCCAGGTGCAAGTGCTGAACACTGCAGAGCCACCAAGGGACTTTAACCAAGGGCTTTTCTCCAGGCACCTCCTGCTCACAGAGCGAGCGGATCTGCGCCAGGCCGAGCCTGCGTGCCTGCTTTACCCAGAACGAGGTGGGGATAAGCCTTTATTTGGTTTACACCAGTATTAAGATACAGCCAGTGGAGATAGAAAAGGACAAAAGCAGATTCCAGAGAAGCTTTCTGGATGTTGGAGGATGAGAGAAAACAACTAATGCATGAAGGTATGAAAGGTAATCCAGCCAAGGCCAAAATACCTGGTGTTTAAAGAGGAGCATCATGAGTTCAACCCCCCAAACTGTAATGAGGATGCTGCCAGCACAGCCAACCCATCAGCTGGTTGGGGCTACAGTAAAATGCTGTCTCCAGCTGGCTAAGTAACTTGTCTTTCCCTCCCCTTCTCTAGAAACACTCTGCACACAAGTATGGGACAGGTAATGAGACCATATTCTGAGGGTGTTTTTATCTTTTTCCATGGTCATTTAACTCTGCAAGGCTGAAAGTTTATTTTATCACGAGAAACATTATAATGCAGATACCCTCTTCTTAAAAAGCCCATTATTTCAGCATTAATTTCCAAATCCTCTCGAAAACATTTAACATCCACGTTATAACTTGCATGTGTTTCTCAGTGAAGGTACAAATGCTTATTTGCAGTAGACTAAATAAGAATTTATTACTGAATATCAGGCTTTCAAAGGTGTCAGCTTTGTATTAATACTGACCAAAAGCCAAAGTTAAGCCTTAAGTGTAAGCTATACATTCTATCAGAACAGAACTTTTCAATACACCCTTATCTGTAGCCACCATCCCACTGAAAATTCTTAGATTAGCAGTTGGAAGTCAGCAACCGCTGACAGAGATCTTTCAGAGGACAGGTGTTAAAACAAAAGAGACAGATTTCTACAAACACATTGCTAACGTAGTTTCTGACTGTTTAAGTGCTGATTTTAAAATGACACAGGGAATGATCTGCAAAGTTCTGAACAAAAACAAGAGGGCAGCTAAAGAAACACTGAAGGCAAGGAAACAGCTCCCATGCCTGATGCTGACAGGGACAGGACCATGGGGAATGAAGAGGCAATGCCTCCTTGTTCATGCGTTCATCATCCGTCTCGATGCCAACACTGTCGAGGATCTTTTTCAAGTCCTTTGACGTGGGGGACTCGTTGCCACCGAGGACGGCTAGCAGGTAAGCTGCGACGTAACGCATCCTAGGAAACGAGAGAACAGGACCTTCAGTGCCAGCGGCCGGACTACACGCTCGGAGGAAGCTCATCACGCCGGCTGAAGCAAAGCCACGCTCTGAGCCACAACTGCTTTACTCCACTTCTAAAGGAAAGCCCCGGACAAGCAA
>VWZY01008172.1:594405-616096 GCA_013399075.1 Chloroceryle aenea
GGAGAGGTGTGTGCTGTGAGTGGGTGTATGGGTGTGCGCACGGGAATGGGTGTGCACGGCTGTGCCTGTGCCGCGTACACCCGCCTGAGGCTGTGATTGTGGTCTCCCAGCCTTTCCAGCTTCCCCAGTTCAGAGGTGCCCTCTGGTTCCTTCACCATCACGACCTTTACAAAGCCATAGCAGGCGGTCTTTTTGCTTATGCACACCTGTAAGAGAGCTGTGCGTGTGCTGCGTACAGCCTGTGTAAGAAATACCCCTTACTAAAGTAGTAATGACCAATTACTTGTTCTTCCTGTCCTTATGTATCCACAACGTTTCTGCTCTTTCAGGGAGCTGGGTGTAATGTGTGTCCCCAGCCTGTGCTGTGGGAACATCAGTGCTGCCGTGTCCTGTCCTAGGGGTTAACAGTGGAAACCACTGCTCCTCAGGTTGTGCCGGGCCATCAGCATGCTTCTGCTGGTCTCAGCCCTTAAAGCAGTGATGAGGTTTTCATAGATCTGCATCACTTGCTCAAAAGAAACTTCTATTGGCTTGTTTGATCCATGGCAGGGTTTAAAAGGACCTCCTAATTGTCACACTGTAGGTTAGTTTAACCGGTGAGTGCAGGAGGAGTTGCAAAAGATGAAGTGGAAAGAGTAGGACATGGGGGACTTGGAAGTATCTGGCCACTGGGATGAAACCAAGTGCTATGCCTCTGCTCGTCTGTGCACTGCCAGTGTGCTGGGATGGTAGTGGCTGATTTTGGAAGTCCATGGTGGATGAAGGCTTCTTCACACTAAGAAGGCAGAGGAATAATTAATTTGTTCAAATTTCATACCTCTGCTCCTTTAGGTTTAAATCTTTAGCATGCACTACGTGACAGGCTGCCCAGAGAGGCTGTGGAGTCTCCTTCGCTAGAGACTTTCCAAACCTGCCAGTAGCTGTTCCTCTGTGGCTTGCTCTGGGTGACCCTGCTCTGGCAGGGTGGTTGGACTTGGGGTCCCCTCCAACCCCTACCATTCTATGGTTCTGCAATTCCATGATATCTGTTTTTCCCCTTTATCTGTGGAGGGTGCTGTGAGGGAAGGAGCCAAGGACTAGCTGGTAACTAGCTGGCCATGGCTTCGTGCCCCCTTTGCTGTGTTAGACCATCCCTCAGGAGGCAAATCTGCCAGAGCCCCAGTGCAGTGTCCTTTCCTAATCCCCTCCCTGGCCCTGCCACGTTTGCTCTGCTGGCCTTTGCCCATTTTTATCTTGGCTCACTTTTACCCTGCTGGCACCCAGTTTCGCAGCAGGGTTCAATGAGGACCCGTTGCAGCCTGAGAGCAGCCTCTGGCTCAGCTCTCCCTGCCCTGATTTCCCCCTCCACATGTAAAGCTTCCCATTAAGGTGCTTTAACATCTGCATGAGGCACAGGAGATTACATTTATATCTTTTAAAGTTATTATTGCTCTTTATTGTGATGGTGGGTAATTGCTCCACTCCCTGCTGAGATGCCGTCTGGAAAAACTGAGTTTTTCCGTAGGAGGAGAAGCCTCCATGGTTGTCCATGACCCCACAAAGCTTTCAGCAACACCCGTGTCATCCCTCCTGCCCTTGTGCTGTGATTATAAACTGTTTCCAGCCACTCTGGGCTGGAGCAGGAGACCTTCATCATGCACTTGCATCTCTTTCAGAGACATCTTTCCTCCTCCTCCTCCTTATCCCGGCTGCCTCGCGCTGCTGCCAGTGCCTGCCTGCCTGGCAAGTCAGAGCATGTCCGGACGCCGTGGATTCGACACAGAAGATGGCAGAGCTGCTGGGGCTTGGGGACAAGTGTGGGGAGGGGTCTTTGGGGGCTTCTATGCTCGCCAGCTCCTGCCTTGCAGACAACAGGCTGAACCTGGATGTTTATCCTGACGGCTGCCACCGGTTCCTCCGGCTGTTTGAGGGGCGACGGGGAGAGGTGGTCCAGGTGGAGTTTCTCCGTCTCAGCAGCAACGATTGCCTCCTTGACACTGTGCTGGGCATCCTTCCTCAGCTGAAGCACCTGAAATCCCTGGTGCTCAAAGGTAAATTTGTGGGCCCCTCACCATCCAACTTTTCTGGGTTCAGGTTTTGGTTTTTTATCCTTCTCTCCACATCTGCATGACAAACGGCTCTTGGAATTGTTTTGTCCTAGTGCCCCTTACTACATCTTTGTCTCTTAGCCTTGCCCAGATTTCAACAAGATACAGCTTCTAGACTCTTATTTTCTCCCTTTACTTATGCAGCTGCCTTGGGACTGGTTTTCTGGAGTCTGGCTGGGTTGAAGCTGCAGCATTTCCTTTAGCCATCCTCTAGAAGAAGAGGATGTTTTGCGTGGTTCTGCCAAGAGGGAGGGATTGAAAAGTGTTGGAGTTTTTGTTAAACATTCAGCTCCTCTTTCATTTGGGGAAGTTCAGTGAGCTGTCTTTGCTGCATTTCCATCTGAATCGATCCTTGCTTAGAAGAGGCTGCTCAATGTTTTATCAAGAGTATGACTCAGGGCATGCACGTAATTTGGTGAGCTGTACTGACTGTCAGACCTATAAATACTAGATCACTCTGACTTGCTCATCTCTTTATTGTAGGAGCATCTCAATATAAGTGGTATAAATTCTGTGTCAGACTGAATCAGTTGCTCTTTGGGAGGTGGAATTTTAAAAAGAAATATGAGAAAAAAGGAGCATTTTGTGGCCGCAGTTCAGAGCTGTAGCTGAAAACTGGAAAGGTTGAGGTTTATTTCTGCATCTGCCACAGATTTCTCAGGTGAATGACTTCATCTGTCTTTTTCCTCTTTAGTAAAGTGAGGACAACAGCAATACCTTTTAGCAGGTTTGCTCTGTGAGACGCGCACACACCCTGCAGTGCAATAAACTCACTGGCTAAGGTCTTCTTATGTAAAGTGTGATGTGCTCTTAGTTTGATTGTTCTCATTTTTTACCATTATTGAAGCACAAAAAAACCCCACAATAACGTCTGGTGCCCTCTGCTGTGTGTGATACAGACAGAGTAGGACCTGAATGATGAAGAAATGGAGTTTTGGAAGGTTCCTTTTGTTTGCTCAACTTATTTTCCATGGGTGCAGCCCTTCTGCAGTTGGAGTGTCACCAGCTGGGGTGGGGCACTTTAATCCATCCCACTCTGCACTGTCTGGACTACACAAGTTACCTGCTTTTTCCCCCCACATTCTCTCTAAATTCCTCATGTCAGCTGTCCAGTCTTGCAAGGGCAGATCTCAGTCCTCAGGTCTGTTTGTCCCTCAAGGTCATGGGCAGAGCCTGGAGGGTGAGGAGCAGCTCCTTAGTTCATCAAGTGTTGTGTGTTGGTGGGGAAGGGGAGTGGGAGTCTTGGAGGGGTATGGGCCACCTTGCTGAAGGGTGGTAGATGTGTGGCATGGCCTGGCTCTCTCTGTGCTTCGACTCCAGATGTGCTCCACTGCTTGACTGTGCCATCTCTTAATTTCATAACTGATTTTTACCATTAAACCCCTTTCACTGATCAGGGAACTGAGGCAAGGAGCAGAAATCCCACTTTTCTACAAGGACTTTGTAATCAGTGTTGCTCATTGTGAGCAGGAACTCCTTATCTTCTGAGTCTCTGCTAAGGAGTTTCATGTGAGGCTGGTGAGGTATCTCTACAGCACACTGATGTCTTCCTCCGCTTCCTTCCACACCAGGTGGCCATGCCAGGGATGAGTTTGGTTCTTGTCAGCATGGGTCCCTGACAAGCTTGCCACCAGATGTTGGGAGCTTGAGGTGTCTCACCCACCTGGATCTCAGCTTCAACAGCCTCTCCACCTTGCCCAGCTGCATCCTCCACCTCTCCAGCCTTCGTGTGCTCCTGGTGAGCCACAACAGCCTGGTGGCACTCCCCGAGGACTTTGGCTCGCTGAGCAAGCTGACTTTCTTCTCTGCTATGAAAAATCAGCTGAAGAGCTTACCTCAGAGCATTGGGAAGCTGTCAGAGCTGCAGGACCTCGATCTCTCAGAAAATGCTTTGGAATTCCTCCCTGAAGAAGTTGGGAATCTGCACAACTGCACAGAGCTGGATCTCTCTGGAAATCGCTTATCAAGCATCCCAGACTCCTTAGGTAAGTGTTTTCTAGGGGTAAAGAAGGACATGGGCTGTTGTTACAGTGTGAGACCCCTGAAGCCCTTGGTCTCTGTCCTCAGAGTTGTTAACACAAACAAAACATTTGTTCCATTAGAGCCAAATGGAAGGAATGTCCCAAAGAAACATGCTTGGTTCAGTCAGTCCTTTTGAGCATTGATAACTCTCTGGACCACACTTTATGATTCTGTGGATCAGCAAGACTGCTAAGATTTGGGGGTTTGGTTGACAGCCAGCTGAAGATGAGCCTGCATGTGCCCAGGTGCCCAAGAAGGCCACCAGCATCCTTGTATCAGCACTGGTGTGGCCAGCAGGACTAGGGCAGGGATCATCCCCCTGGACTGGGCACTGGTAAGGCTGCACTTCAAATCCTGCATTCATTTTTGTGCTCCTCACTCCAAGAAGGGCATTGAGGGGCTGGAGCATGGCCAGAGAAGGGCAGTGAAGCTGGGGAGGGGTCTAGGGCATAAGTGTGGTGAGGAGTGGCTGAGGGACCTGGGGTTATTCAGCCTGGAGAGAAGGAGGCTCAGGGGAGACCTTGCTCTCGAAAACTCCCTGACAGGAGGCTGAAGCTCGGTGGGGTCAGGCTCTTCTCCTAAGGAAGAAGTGATAGGACAAGAGGAAATAGTCTCAAGCTGCACTAGGAGCAGTTAAGTTGAACATAAGGAAAAATTTCTTCCCCGCAATGTTTGTCCAGGCCTGGCCCAGTCTGCCCAAGGCAGTGGCTCCCAAAGCCATGTAAATGTGGGGCTGAGGGACATGGTTTAGTGGTGACCTGGCAGTGCTGGGCTTAGAGTTTGGCCTTGATGATCTTAAGATCTTTTCCAATGTAAACAATTCCATAATTCTCTGTCAACATGATTTACAATAGCTGAGGATCTGGCCTGGCTGGTTTTGGGTATCACCCTGGCCTGGAAACAGAAGACCTGGGGCTTAATGAGATGCAAAGCTGGGCTTGAAATCGTGCTGTCTTGTGTGGTCCACTCTGCAGAACTGGGCTCTGACTTCTGCTGCCCAGCTTCCTGGCTCTTGGGTCCTGTGTTTGTTTGTGCCTGGGGTCAGTGATGCAGTTACAGAAGAGTCTCACATCTCTGCTCAAAGCTGGGTGCTGAAACGCAGAGGGTAGAGGAGGCTGCGTTGCCTCATGGCTGATTCCCTGGACCCTTTATTGTGCGAGCTTAAGAGGTGTTGGGCTCACTCTGCATGCGTGCAGGTGATGAGGAGAGTGGCAGGGGGGTTAGAGCTGATGTGAAATTAATTAACAGCACGGGTAGGGGGCTCACTTCTTGTTCTAACCCGCAGCAAATCTGAAGTCGCTGCAGCGGCTGCATCTCCACAGCAATCTCCTGGTGACGGTCCCTGCCTCCCTTGCCAGCCTGCCCAACTTGTCCAGGCTTGATCTGCAGAACAATTGCCTCCGTGCGGTCCCCGATGAGATCCAGACCTCGCCGTTTGTGCGCCTCCGAGGCAATCCCTTGGGAGAAACTGAGCCGGCCCCATCAGCTGGTAATTGGAAGGCTTCTGCTGGTTCTGGGGGTTCTGCCCAGCTGCTCCTGTGCTCAGCCAGCTGGGTGTGGAGGGGTTTAGAGAAGACAAGCAGGGGGGAATGAGAGCAGTGCTTATTTGTCTGGAATAATTACTAGGTTGTAAGGATACAGGCAGTACTAGTTCTGTTTATAGGAGCCCAAGCCGTGTCTGAAGGGCTCAGTGGTCCCTGGAATGGGGCTTGCTGGGAGAGGTTTTACAGTGGATGTGGAAATGTCATTCACGGGAAAGCGATCAGAGGAGGCCCCTAAAGGGATCTGGCCTTTTTAGCAGAGGTGAGCACCAGTTCTTGGACTTGCTGCATGGCCCTAAGGCTGTGGTGGCTCATGCTGAAGCACAGAGAGCACTAAGAGGTCATTCTGCTGCGCAGTTACCTCCTGCTCTCCCGTGGTTCCCAGCCTGCAGAGGACCAGCTCTTTGTCCAAGAGGAGGGTGATGAATGAGCAAGAGTCTGAGCAGGGCTTCCCAATGGTGCTCACATTCCAAGAGCAAGTGCTGATTCCCAGAGGTGGTCCCAGGTGATGAAGGCCCTGAGAGCTGCAGGAGTAAGAGATTGAAATATTTTCCTCCTTAGTTTTCTGGGGGGAGAGGCAGCATTTCCATTGTGATACGGGACCCCAAGGCCTCTTCCTGTCCTCCTACTGCTGCTTGATCTGCAGCTCACTGCAGTGTGAGCAGGGCTCTGTTGGTGACTTCTGTCAGATTAGGATTAAGCCAAAACTGAAATGCAAATTCAGCCTTTCTTATCTACCATGATTTAAGTAACCTCTGTCTCCTCCTCCTACCCAAACCTGCTTATTGACTCAGATGAATCCAGTGCCGGAGGGCTGCGAAGACTCTTCATTGGATCAGGAGAGGACAGGTAACCCTCTGTTATTAAGAGCTTAGATAACAGTGGTGTAACAAGGTCCCAGATAAGATTGGTGTATGGTGGGTATTGCACGTGTGTATAGGAGCTTATGGCCTCAGTAGGCCAGTTAAACACAAGGTAAGAGGTTCTTCTGTTGACTTTTGGAGGACTGAAGTCGTTGCAGGCTGTCATACATTCATCCATTTCTTCTGGAAGCTTTACAGTCACCTCTGAAGGCTGCAAAGTGCTCCTGGCCTGTGGCATCCATTTCTACTTTCCCCCGGGGGCCGCCGCTGATCCTCTGCGGATCTGCTTCCGAACCCTGGCACCAGACCCTCAGTGGGTAAAGCTGAGACACCACGATGTCCTCCTAAGTAAAGTCCTGGAGCTGCAGCCTCATGGAGTCAAATTCCATCAGGTGAGGACACATCCAGACCACCTCCTGATCAGTCTGCCTCTGCAGGAACTCAGCAGTCTCCTGAGAGAGTCTTTTGGGACTTTGGAGACAGCTGCCCCCCATCACTGCTGCTTTTAGGTAGCTGCAGGTCTGCCTTTCAAAGAAGTTCCTCTGCACAGACTCTGAAAGGGCAGAGCCAGTGCCTCTGGCACTGTGCTGGTTGGGCTCCTTTGCCTTCCCCACGGCTCCTGCTTGAGCTGAGCTACAACCTTCCTCACTCACAGCCTTCCTCCTGTGCCAGGGGGGAAGTGTCTTCCAGCATTTAGCCTTGGCCAGCTGTCACCTCCCTGGAGGCTGCAGGGAAGAGCAGGTTCCTGTCTCCTCCACTCCCTGCATGCAGGTCATGCTTCACCTCCTCTGTCTTGCCTGCACAGGAAGACATGGAGTAGAGCTCAGCTTGGTTTTATGCTTTCTGTTAGTGTCTCATGGGCATGCTTCTTTTTGCCAGGAGGTGCAGATCTGGATGCCATGTGCCTCCCCTCAAACCCTGCACCAGCGTGAGGTGGTAGTTCGGACCTTCAGTGGGCAGAGCTGGAGTGATTTGAGAACAAGAGTGGAGCAGAAGAGAAAATCAAAGGTAAGCAAACTGGAATGACCAGTGATACACATCATTCCTGTTCCCCTCTTGGGTTTGGCCCAGCCAAGAACGAGCCCGTTTGAAACATCTCACGGGCTGTGTTTTGACCAGCTGCTGTACAGTGTAGTGGATGTCAGCTCCAGGTTTCTTCTCTCTTGGAGGTGTGTTTCCTGAAGGTGATGAGTTGGGGCCTGCTGTACTTCATCCCTGTTCTAGTGCTTTCATCTGCTCGGCTGTTACTGGTGTTTATTCTCCGGTCTTCATTATATTATGTTATATGTTTTCTCCTCTTCCCTGTTTTCTGTAACAGAAGCACGTGGCTCACTGTAGTGTCCTTCACTTCTCTTGGTTCCTCGTTGTGTCTCGACTTGTGCAAAATGAATGCAAAGTGCCAACAGAAGGGACATTGCTCTTTTCCAGTGTGGATCCGAACATTAAAGTGACTTTTCCTCCCGGGGTCACTGAAGAGACGCGCAGTGTTAAGCTGCAGGTATGAACACTTCACGAAACAAGCTTTGGAGAGGCCTAGGGCAGCAGTTGTCCCATGTTGAGCAGGGAGCTGAAGGTGAGAAAGAGGCTCAGGGGAGACCTTCTTGCTCTCAACAGCTCCCTGACAGGAGGCTGGAGCCAGGTTCAGTCAGGCTCTTCTCCCAAGGAACAAGTGACAGGACAAGAGGAAATGGCCTCAAGTTGCCCTTGGGAGGTTTAGGTTGGACATAAGGAAAAATTTCTTCACTGAAAAGGTTGTCAGGGGCTGTCCCAGGCTGCCCAGGGCAGGGGTGGAGTCCCTGCCCTTGGAGGGGTTTCAAAGCCATGGAGCTGTGGTGCTGAGGGACGTGGGTTAGTGGTGACCTGGCAGTGCTGGGTTAAGGGTTGAACTTGATGATCTTAAAGGTCTCTTCCAGGCAGAATGATTCTATGATTCCATGTCCTCTCCAGGGTAATCTGTGTCTGATGTGGGTGCTCCACAAGGGCTGGCCCATCTCAGATCACCTTTTGTCTTAGCTTCTCTGCCTGCACAATGGGCTGTGCTCCAAGCTGCCCTGGGTGGGAGAGGGATCTCCTCGCAGCTCTGCCAGTGCTCCTCTGTCAGAGCAGCAGGGACCTGCTGGGAAGGCACCACCAGGAGATTTTGCCTCTTGTTCCCTTGCAGAACATACGGAACCTGGCAGAGCAGCTCAGTGTGTGAGACTGGGGGGGGATTATTTATGTGGGTCTAATTCTAAAGCCAGCCCACTAAAACCAGTTGTTTGCTAGATAGTGCTAAGTGCTATTTTAATACCTTGGCCTGTCCCAGATTGACCAGTTGGCACCAGTATTAGAGCAGACTTCAGCCCAAGTTCCCTGTTCTTCCATTTCCCACTGGACCCTGAGCCAAGAGCAGCATTTGCCTGGCAGGTGCTGGGGGAACCGAGCAAGCAATGCGGGAATTTGGGTGCCTGACCCCTCTCCATGCTGCCTTCCACCTCTAGGTGCTGCCAGTCTCTGCAGAAGAGATGGAGGAAATCACAGCCAACACAGGGTGCAGAGCCAGTCCCCTGCTCTGCCTCTCCCAGGACTCCCTGGTGGATTTTCTGAGGCCAGTGAGGATTCAGCTGCCCCTCCCTCCTGGGGTCACAGGTCAGGCTCTTCCCAAAACTGCAAAGGGAATGCTGTGTGTGGAACACCACGAATGGCGAGCTGGGAATTGTGTGTGCCCCTACTGAGGAACAGCAGAGTGTGTCTGCTGAGTGAGTGGGGGTGTGGGGCAGTGGGAGCTGAAGGGAGTTCAGGTCCAGTTGATCATTGCTGGGCTTCACAGGCCAGCAGCACAAGGTGGGAGAATGGCCTTGACAAATGGGTTTCTCTGCTGAGCGGTGTGTGTGTTTAGCCTGCTGGCTTTGGTGTATGATCATACACTAAGACATCTCCTGCTCTGAATACTTCTATAAACAGTCTCAGACCTGCCAGGGATTCTTCTATTTGCATGCTAAGTGCCCTCTGTCTCCTAATTCCCATTTTCTTTGATCTTTCCTGGCTTTCTTGTGAAGAAGTAAAATCTTTTTTGGTGTGTCTTGGCCTTCATTGTACCACTACTTAGTATTACTATGTCTGAACCACATCAGCATTGAACAGTCTGTGGGATGTAAGTTTAGCAAGAAAGAGAACTTAATAACCCTAGATGTCCCTGCTCCCTACAAGGGGGGTTGGACTAGATGACATTTAAAGGTCCCTTCCAACCCCAAGCATTCTATGATTCTGTGATATTGATGATTGTCTAATGAATCTGTTGGTGGAAATCTGTCCGTTTACATCAGCATATCTTGCCAGAATATCCTGGAAGCTCTGAGGTAGACTCATCCTTTTATTGCTGCTCTTTGACCACAGTCAGTCCTGGATGCTGAAGAGAAGGCCATGAGCCTTAATTTGGTGCTTTTGAAAAGTGAATGACCCAAAACTGTGGCTGGGTTTATAAAGCTTTGAATAAAGGCTTCTGCTGCATAGAGCATCACTGTTGGCATTGTCTTTAGGGCTAAATCTGGATCCATCGAGACTGCATCTTCTCCACGGTGACCTGGAGGGCCAAACCTGGGATGACATTACCAGCCAGGTGGTGCTGGAATTCACCCATCTTTATGCTGTGTTTGAGGTCACCCACTTCTCCTGGTGAGTGCAAGCTTAGTCCTGAGGAGAATATAGGCTGTTCCTGTGCCTTGCTTTTCCCACACACCAGGCATGGGTTGGTCATGCCATTAACCCTGCCTGTTCCTTTGTCCCTTCACAAGTCAGGTCCAGCTTAGCACTTTATCTCTACCCATCATATTTTATGTTCTCGTGAGTGTGACACCGGCTTCTTTTCCTAGGCAGGGTCCCTCCTTTATCTTAATCCCTTGTCTGGCAGGTACTGGCTGTGGTACACCACCAAGACCTACATTGGAGGCATTGCCAAGAAAGTCTACGAGCGGCTGCGTATGTACCAGGTGAACTTCATTGCTCTGCAGAGGAAGAAGGACCCCGAGCAAGTCCTGCTACAGTGTGTCCCCAAGCACAAGGTCTGACCTGGTTTGTGTTGCCTCACTCCTGAGCTTGGAGCTGCCAGGGATGGCCACAGGGTTAGAGAGAAGGTTTGGTGTTGTAAATAAGAACAGAAACCTCAGCTCTTGGCTGACTCTTGCACTGCCTCCAAGACCCCAGGTCTGACAGTGTGATCAGGGGCTGCAAAGCCAAAATGAGCTTTCTGGTGGCCTGGGCTGTGGGCTATTGTGCATGTGGCTTTTGACAGAGAAAATGGCTTTTAATGGCATTCTGTGAGGGGGATAAATTAGCAAGTAAATCCCTCCCTGTCTTTGAAGGTTACTGACCTGTTAAAAAGACAAAGACATTGCTGGAAACACTTTTTAATGGCAGTGTTGGGATGGCCTGCCTTTGGTAGTCCACAAAGCCTTTTCAGCTTTTTTTACCTGAGAAGAGAAATAGGAAGCCACAAAACTCTGAGCACCACTTTCTTGTCCATAGTATTTGGGATTGAGGTACCTAAACATACTTGGGATAGGAGGAGATGGGTGTTTATTCATTTGTTCACATCCTTTCCACGTAAAACAGGCTTGCTCTGTTGAAGGTGAATGAGAGGAACATCATGGGCACAGGGACATGGGGCAGGGGACAGATGTGCTCCAGACTAAACACGGGGTCCTGTGGTGTTGTCCTTGTCAGGTTGACCCCGTGCTGAAGAAGCTGCAGGACCGCTATCGAGGGCCTGAGCCATCCGACATGGTGGAAATGTTTGAGGGAGAGCAATTTTTTGCAGCTTTTGAGCGAGGCATCAGCATCGATATGGGTATGGTAGTCCTGGGCTCCTTTCTGCTCCTACCTCTGGTTACCTCTGGTGCATTCCTCTCTGTCTCCATCTCACCCACTGCTCCTGGCAGCCAGCCCACGGGCACCGAGCTTGTCAGATTCTCTGGTCACCCGAGTTGTGTGTCCACTATTCTCTATGAAAGTGCTCTTGAACTTGATCTCCACCTTGTGGCAATTCTCCTTTTTCACCTGCAGGACCTGCTCTCTCCACAGCTCTCTTGTGTCACCCAGCAAGGGTGTTTAGTTCTTTCAGGCTGGAGTAGAAGCAGCAGATAGTAGTGTGGGGGCTGCTAGTGGATGGTGGGCAGGTGGGCAGGCTTGAAAAGCTGCACATTTCTGCACAAGCTGAGTGTCTGCTTCTTCTCTGCACAGACCGTCCTGACTGTGTGGATGGACGTCTCTCGTTTATTTTTTACTCCCACTTGAAGAACATGAAAGAAATTTATGTCACCTCCCCTGTAGACAGGAAAGGCCAAGCTGTAAAAGGCCAGGTGAGCAACCAGTTACTCTGACTTCTTTTTTCCTTGGTCATCACCATCTCTGCTTTTACAGTGCTCCACATAATAATTTCCAAGCACCAGGCATGACTCTTTTCCTCCCTCTATCCCCAGCCTTTGCATTTCACTGACTAAATACTGAATAAACAAAAAGAGCAGTCTGGGAGGATCACTCATCACTTAGCTCTCTGACTTGCATTCCTGCCGTGAACTCTCGGGGTGTTGGCACTGAGTCCAGCCCCTGTGACAGAACCTCGGGGCTCCTCCCTGTGGCACTTAATTGGGAGGCCAAATTTATGGATTGAGGATGGCTGAGAAATGCTGAAATCATTCTTTCCCAGACAGAAAAGACATGGTGCAAACAGGCTTGGCTGCTGTGTTTGAATGTGAGCCTCACTGCCTGCTTTCTGTTTGCAAAGGTCTCTTTCTACAGAGGGGCAGTTCCTGAGAACATCCCTGAAGATGCCAGCAGGAGGAGGAGAGGTCCAGACTCCCTCTGGCTGGCTACTCTGCCCATCAAACTACCTGTGAGTTGTTTTGTCTCCTACAGAAAACTAATCTAGATGGGGTAGGAGCAGGGCCCTTCCTGCTCAGCTAATTTTGTCTTGGTGCAGTGAAGCATTGCCAGAAGTGGCTGCCCAACCATGTCATGGTGAAGGTTTCCCACTCCCCACCAGCTCTTCTGAAAAGAGAAACATAAAGGGCTGAGAGTGGTCTCCAGCTTTCCCACTGAGCTTGCCTGTCAAGCACAGACTTGTTAGATGAGTGGTCAGAGAGGGTGGATCTGTTGAATGAATGAGGGCTGGAGAACAGGAGGAAGATCGTTGTCATTAAGGGAAGTGTCTGTGTTGTTCATAAATTTCTTAGTCACACAACAGGGAAAAAAGAAAGGTCTAGGATGAGGTAGGTAGGCTGCCTTTGAATCCAGGCATTGGATATTCTGCTGCGAGCCACCAGCCTTCGAAACCTGGGCTGTATCTTATGTGGGAAATGCAACTTTTGCTTATGGAATTGAATTGATTTTTGAGAAGCTTGAAACTAAAAATACCTTTGTGGGCTGAATGCTTCCCTTCAGATCATGTGCCATGAGCTCACATCCCTTTTCGCCACCTGCAACCTCAGCTACAAAGTGCTCTCTTACCACTGAGGCAAATATGCTCTGGGGGATGGTTCACTGCAAAATGCTCTGTAAAGGAAGGAAATTTCCAGTGTGAGCTGTGGCTGGATGGTTTTCACAGGCAGGGAGCATTGCTGGTCACTGCTGGGGGGAGTGCTCCCTGCATCTTACAGTCTGACGCTTCAACCCCAAGACCTTCCTTCCTCCCCAGCAGGAGGAAGGAAGTTTCAGTGTGGAGAGTGAATGGCCAGACACTCTCCTCTACAAAACCAATTTGTTTAGCACGTTCCTCCTCTCTTCCCTGTGACACAGCGATTGAAACCCCGCTGGGGTGAGAACCCTGGTCCTCTAAATGGCTTCTCCTTCCCTCCCTTGAACCTGGGCAACGCTGAGACAGGCTATCTGACCCAGGCCAACCTGCTGAGCATTGCCAGGCGTGTGGGAGCTGACTGGCAGACCATTGGCATGAACTTGGGCTTGACCTACCAACAGATTGAGCGCATAAGATACAATAACAGGTAAGACAGGACACTGCGAGAGCGGTGATGGATTCTGTCTATCTGTGTCTATCTATCTGCAGGGAAATAGTCTATATTAATGCTTGGCTGGCTGAAAGTTTTCCCACTGGAACTCTTTCACTGGGTAAGAGATGGGTTGACTAAAATGGTTCTTCTCAAAATGTTGTGCTAATGGAAAATGGATTATTTTCTCCTGCTGTTATAAAACAAAGCTTTATGTCTGAAAAACAAAATTGGGAAATAACAAACCTGATGAGCTTTGTAGTTGAGATGAGTCACATTCCTGTTTTGTTCTGTGATCTGGATTCCTGGCCAGGCTCCATCTCTGACAATGGGCAGTGGTCTATGGCATTAATTGTGAATATCATCTCTATTCAGAACGAACCTGTGGTACATCATGGGACCTGCAGTCTGACCAAAAAGCCAGAGCAGTACGAGAGCGTGAGACTTGTTCCTGTGGGAAATTTACATTCAAAAGAAGAATGCTTTAATTTGCTGTTTCCATTGGGAAAACATTTTCAATCTGGAGAGATTTTAGCGTAGGAACTGCAGCTCCTGTGTGATGGGTGGGGGAGAGGCAGGAGAGTGTGTTGGTTACTTCTGTGCTTCCCCCTTTCTTCAGAGAGGACCTGGATAAGCAGATCATGGACATGCTTTTCTCATGGGCTCAGCAAAACTCAGAGGAACCTGACTGTGTGAGCAAGTTGATTACAGCCATGAAAGCGAGTGGCCGCCAGGACGTCGCTGAGGAGGTCGAAACCATCATTGAACTGGGACGGCAGAAATACAGGGACTCCATCCGCCGGGTGGGCTTGGAGCAGGAGAGCAGCACTGAGGACTCTGCCATAGCTATGGTGTAGCACCCAGCAGAAAGAGCTGGGTTTCATGTGGGGTCCTGCTACATACCCAGAGTGACAGCATCTTGGGGCTGCTCCCACTGCAAGGGCCAGTGTCTTCCCAAGGAGCTGGAAGTTGATCTACTTGTGAGCAGACTGTGGAGCTCTCTTGGGTCGATACTCATGTGCCACTTCTGCCAAGTCCAGGCAGTTTAGATTGTATTCAGGAGCCTTTGCTCGACCTTCTTGACCTTGAGCTTTAGACATCAGAAACATGGAGAGATTCAGAGACTGAGGTGTCTGTCAGTGGAGTAGTGGCTACAGTAGCCTTTAATGAATTAATCCTCGTGTTATGTATATTTATTTATAACTTATTCCTGAAACTGTGTCCTGCTGGAAGCAGTGAGTGTGAGCATTTGGGGCTGTTTGTGCTCCAGTGCCTGATGGGAATGTGGAGGTGCAGTCATGTTACAAAGGCCTGTGGCGTGGTGGGGACTGTTCAGCCTTTGCTGTTAATGCTGTGTTTTGCTCACATGAAAATGTGAATTGTATTCCTCATGAAAATGTTTTCTGCCAAATCTCTCTCAGATCCCTCAGGCCCAGGTGTTCATGGGGAAAAGAGAAGAAACTAATTTCAGCAAAACTGCTCGTTTTTTGGTGTTGCTCCAAAAGCTCTTTTGGAACAAATAAAATGTCACAGTGTCCCTCGGCTGGTGCACCTGCCAGGGTTTTTAGGTGAGATCTACACACTGCTGGGCTGTGACACAGTTCCAGTTTTATTTTACAATTAAGTAAAAATTCATAACCCTGCTGCTCTGGGAGAGACTCTAATGTAAGCAACAGTAAAATTTCCTTAGCAGTTCCAGAGGGATATTCCTCACAACCTCCCAGTGAAACGTGCCAGTGTAGTAAGGCAGGTGTGACCCCTTGTAAAGGTTGGTGGAAAGAGTGACTTAAATTTGCATTTCAAACTGGTCTGACCAGCTGTGAAATAGGTGCTGTTGTGGGATTGGCATGAGCTGCACTGAGCTAACCTCCCGGTGTTGCAGTCTGAACATCTTGTATAAAATTCAAACTGTTTATTGCTTTTCAACTGCTCAGTCATTGACTGCTGAGGTGCCCTTCCCTTCTTCTTTCCCATCTCATAATGGGCCTCAGCTAATGAGTAATGGGAAGTTTAATGCCAGCTTTTTGAAAGATTGCTGTCACCTACATAAGTTCAGCTGTTTCAGGGCAGGTTTGGATTTAGCATAACTCTAAGCAATATTTAAAGGTCTGTTCTCAGGCTGAGAAACCAAAACCTGTATAAAAATGCCAGGTTGCAACACCCAAACTCAACACACAGCTGCAGGTCTGAGAACTCCTGGTGGTTTGTTCCCCCTGTGAAGAATCCCCAGTGGTTTCCCTGGTGCCATGTTTCACGTTTCAGACCTGCCATCAGTACTACTGAAAGAGAGGCTTAGAATTGTTGTGCTTTTTTTTCTTTCTTTCTTTTTTTTCCCCCTTTTTTTTTTTTTTTAAGCCATTCTAACATCTCCGGCCAGGGAGTGATTAGTACCCACTGGACCATGACCTTCAGACTGGATTTGCTGCCTTGAGCTCTGGGACTTCCTCAGATCCGATTTCTTAGGCCATGCTGCCCCTCAAGTCTCACACTGGGTTCAGGCCAGCAGTTCTCTTTGTTCTTGTATGTCATCTTGATGTATACCAATGAAGAATTTGTTCTTTCCTCCGGTGCTGGAGAGATGCATTTGGGCATATTGCTCTTACTGGGAATAAAAGAAGCACTTGACTGTCTCATGGTGTGGTCTGCTAATCCATCAGCGCCTCAAGGTGTTAGACAGGTCCCTTTACACCTGCTGGCAAAGACAGGAATGGGAGAAGAGCCCTGGTTTGGGTGCTGCTGGTTGCAAAGTGCAAGCCAGTCTGCGGCTTTTGTCCAGGCAAAGCTTCCTGCCTGCGATGGCTGGGCAAGAGCTGAGTTAGGTGAGGCTGAAGTAAGGTCTGGGTAGGCTGGACTCTTGAGGGCTCATCCAGGCATCAGCAGAACTATGGCTCTTCCAAATAACAGCCAGATGGGTCTGGGAGAGAGGGAGGTTAGTGCTGGGTGTTTAGGTTACACCAGGTGTGGGCTACAACCAGGCCATGCGACGGGAAGTACCAAACCCTGGACAGGATCATCAGTAGAACAGCTCCTCAGGATTTGGGCTGATGAGGAAGGTTAAGTAACTTCCCCAGACAGGTATTGTTATCTCCAGTCTTTCACTCCCAAGTGGCAGCCATGGGGCTGGGTGCATAGGTTGAACCCATGCAGAGGTTGCTTTGCAAGGCTGGGACTAAGAACCTTCCACGGGGCTTGTTCATTGAATACCAGTCCAGGTCTTATCTTTTCCAGACACTGGAACTGGAGGATGTGCAAGGGGCAGGAAGGATGCTCAGAGTGGGTTTAATTCTTTTTCCAGTGTAGTGTTGCATCTCCTGGGAGAGCCAGAAGTTTGGGACCAGCTGTTTGCCATCCACCGTTTCTCAGCTAGGTGGCACCAAATTAAATGAGCCAGCAGCAACTACACCAAAGGAGGTGCTTTGCTTCACTCCCTCTGGAAGCAGCAACGGCTCAGGGTACATGGTTTTGGTTTTCTTCCCTCTAGGCTGGAGAAGAAGGAAATCCTTACGATTCTTAGCTTCTCCTCATGGCCATATCTGAGAAGAAGCACAGGTTGTGATGCCGGTTGTAGCTGCTCTATCTAGCTGTTGATAGAATGAAAGGAAACAGCTTCAAGTTGTGCCAGGGGAGATTTAAATTGGTCACTGGGAGAAATTTCTTCACTGAAAGAGGTGTGAGGCACTGGCTCAGGCTGTCCAGTGGAATCCCCATCCCTGGAGGGGTTTCAAAGCCATGCAGATGGTGGTGCTGAGGGACATGGTTTAGTGGTGAGATTGGCAGTGCTGGGGTAGTGCTTGGACTTGATAATTTTAAAAGTTCACTTCCAATCAAAAAGATTCTATAATTCCATGATTTTATGATTTATGCTCCCTCCCAAGACTGCAGGTTACTGGCTCCCAAGGCCTGGCACGTCTCCCATGTGCTGTGGAGCATCAGGCTGAGTGACATTCACCATGAGGCTTTTATCCTGATGCAGTGAGAGGAGCAAGAAAACAGAGTCTTCCCTTCAAAAAATCCCTCACGACAGAGGATTTAGTCACAGCCTGGGCAGGGAAAAGAAGATCCTGGTGCTTGAACAGGCTATTTTGTGACAACTGCTGTTCATCAAGGATGGCTGGGGGGAAGAAGCAGTCACGAATGGATCCATCTGCTTTTTGTGGTTCCAAAATTTCATGTCTCTGAAGGATCTCATGGCAGCTCCTGGCAAAGCTGTGATCCCCGGGGAGCTGTGAGTGTCCCCATGCATTAGGCCATTTCATTTTCACCCGTGGCAGGATGGCAGTGTCCTCAGTACCCACTCAGTTGGATGTGAGCCAGTGTGCGCCCAGGCCCACTGGTCTGGCCAGCAGGGCTAGAGCAGGGATCATCCTCCTGGACTGGGCACTGGGGAGGCCAAACCTCAAATGTTAGGTTCAGTTTTGGGCCCCTCACTCCGAGAAGGACATTGAGGGGCTGGAATGCAGCCAGAGAAGGGCAGTGGAGCTTGGGAAGGTTCTAGAGCACAAGTCTGGTGAGGAGCAGCTGAGGGACCTGGGCTTATTCAGCCTGGGGAGAAGGAGGCTCAGGGGAGACCACCTTGCTCTCGAAAACTCCCTGACTGAAGGTTGGAGCCAGGTGGGATTGGTCTCTTCTCCCAAGGAACAAGTGACAGGACAAGAGGAAATGGCCTCAAGTTGCATCAGGGAAGGTTTAGGTTGGACATGAGGAACAATTTCTTTTCAAAAGGTTGTTAAGGGCTGTCCCAGGCTGCCCAGGGCGGTGGTGGAGTCCCCATACCTGGAGGGTTTTCAAAGCCCCAGGTGGAGCTGTGGTGCTGAGGGACATGGTTTAGTGGTNGGGACATGGATTAGTGGTGCCCTGGCAGTGCCGAGTTAGAGGTTGGACTCAATGATCTTAAAGACTTCTTCCAACCAGAATGATTTCATGATTTTATGACTCTAAATCTGATGCCACCTCTGTACAGCAACAGATGTGGTTGGTGGGATGCTGTGGGGCAACTTCTCAAGGGGATTAGGGGTAAGCGCTGCTGAAAAGCTCCTGCTGCAACAGGCGGCTGCAGCTGTGGGCTCCCTGCCAGCAGCTGTGCCCAGAGTGGGATCTGGAGGCTGATCTGGCAGCCAAGACAGTGCCATTCATCGGCACTCAATAAACAAAAGTGCCTCGCTGTTTTATCAGGCAGATAAGCGCACGGGCATGAGACTGCTCTGCCTCACACTCTGTGCCCAGCATGGGAGCCTTCATCCACCAGTGAAGGAGCCAGGGCACTGCTGCTGCGGGACACACAAGACACATTTATTACCTGATAGTGCTCCTGGGTTAATGATGTGGCTCTAAAAGTCATTTACAAAGGGAAGAAAATTCTACTTTTATGCCTTTTTTGGCTTCTTGATGATCAGTTATGGAAGCCTGAAGGCTTTTTGCTTGTTTTGTTTCAGAGACTAACATTGCCAAGCCTTGATGTCCTTGCTTTGCTGGAGAAATGTGGCTGGAGAGTTTGCTGTTGGGAATTGTCAACACAGAAGATGAAACCAGACCTGCTAGCTCAGTGGTTTCTGGGTGATTCCCGGTATCCCAGCCAAGGGCCAGCGGTGAGTCTGTTCCTTTTATTCACACCATTTGACTGTGCTCTCAGCAGCTGGATGCCAGATGCCTCCCCCATCACCTCTGTGCTGTCCCCTTTGACAACCCACTCTGTGGTCCCAGTAGCGAACGAGATCAGGCTCGGCTGAGATTGATTTTTCCAGAAAATGATGTTGACTGCTGCTAATTATGTATTGCTGCCTTTTCAATCTTCATCTGTTAAATTGTTTACCATCACTGTGATAATCATGTCCAGGATGGCCACTGGGCCAAGGGAGCAGTGACCAAGCTCTCCTGGTTTGGCATTTTTAAGTCTTGGTTTATGTGCTGGTTTGGGCTGGGGTAGAGTTATTGTGCTTCCCAGCAGCTGGTGCGGGGCTGTGGTTTGGATTTGTGATGGAAANCTCAGCGCACCAGTTTTATCACTTTTTAGTCTTCCAGTTCTCTCCCCCATCCCATTGTGGGAGGAGCAAGTGGCTGCCTGGGGCTGGGGTTAAACCATGACAGTTTGGTGGCCACACCAAACACACATCAGGCATCTGGGGCTCTCACCAGCCCTGCACGATCTATTCAAACAGAAAGTGGTGCAAATGCGGAAGGAAGCTGAAAAACTCGAGCTCGTGAAAGCCTTTTCCTTTGCCAGCAGACTGAACTTGACCCGTGTCCTTGGCAGGGCTGAACCAGCCCATGGCCCCTGGGGCAGCCGGGCTGAGATCAGGGCAGGATTTTGAGACTCGTGCAGGGGGAGCTTTGTGACGAGCCAAGCGCAACCCTGGTACAATGCTCCTGTGTGTGCCATGATGATGTTGTTGCCTCGTATGGAATGTCTTGAGCTCTGCTCTGCACCTTGTATGAAATGCAGACATTGCTGCTTTTGAAGCTCCACTTGGTACCAAGCAGTTTTAAATCTCTCTTGTGTCTGTTAGAAGAAAAAAAATGTATGTCTGCAAGCAGAGGAAACCTTGACAACCTGGCACTTGCTGAATGCGAACTTTCTTCCTCTGTTTCTTTATCCCCTCTCTTAAAGGCTGCCGGAAGAAATGGGTCCTTTGCACCATGCAGGTTACAAAGAGCAGTTGTTTTTATGCAGCAGAACCAAAAATAAAAGCAGGTGATCGCAGTCCTCTTAAAACTCAGCATAAAGCCAGACAGCATTATCCTCTTCTTTGCCAGGGGACTACTGTCCTACCAGCACATCTATGGGATGGCACATTACAATAAATGGTAAAATCTACCGCCCTCTATCCATGCTGGGTTCAGTTGGGCTGCTGTCTGCGTTGGTACAGCTCAGTGAAACCCACCAAAGCCTCTGCAAAACCAGGCAGAGCAGGACCCTGCCACCACCAAGGAAGGAGGTGGGAAGGAGTTTCATAGCTGGGGTGTGGGGAGAGGTGACTGCAGCTCCCCCATGCTCTGTTTTTGTGTTCCCCAAACTGGGGAGCCCCATGTCAGTGCCTGCCAGCACCTTCCCAAGGACGCAGTGGAGACAAGGCTGCTGAGTTGGACAGACTATGCCAGCAGCTTCCTGCCCACAGCCATTGCATTTTGCTCCTCTGATGGATGGGTATCCAATATACACCAATAAAAATGGCCGTGGTGCACCAAGCTCCTTCTTTAGTCAGGCTCCACCTTTCCAGAGTGAGCTTTGTCACCTCCCGTGCTGTATCTTCTCATGCTTTGCCCAGTCCAGGTTACATCTTCTTCTCACCTTGTGTTGCACGTCCCTGACTGTGATAACAAGCTACTCTTGTTTTCAGGTGCCTGCACAACTTTTGTGTTTCTGGACTGGTCATCATGACTCTCTAGAATTGCTTCTCCTGTGTCCTTATTACCCTGACACACTCCACCATCCTCGTAGCTTTGATCCTCTCTGATTCATGACACTGACTCAGAACACACAAGCTCCCAACTCCCGTCAGCCTTCGGTGCAGGGCTGGTGACCCCACACCTACTGTGTCTGTTACAGCTCAGTGCCTAGTGCATGCCAGCGGTGAGTGATGCTCTCATGGATGGATTCTCCTGGAGACCTTTCCCTTTTTCCTTGGTGGTGTCACACCTGTGGGCATCATCCCAAGAGGCACAGGGACCTGGCTGTCTGTTGCTGTCCTCCTCAGCTTCTTGCTTATAATGATAGAATCACTGAGGTTGGAAAAGACCTTTGAGATCATCAACTCCAACCAAAAACCCTACTCTGCATGTCCACTGCTAAACCATGTCCCTCAGGACCACATCTACAGGACTTTTAAACATGGCCAGGGATGGTGATTCAACCATTGCCCTGGGCAGCCTGTTCTGGGGTTTGGCAATCCTTTTAGTGAAAAAATTCTTCCAAATATCCAACCTAAACCTCCCCCGGTGCAGCTTGAGGCCTCTTGTTCTATCAAAGGCCAAGTTTCAAAGAGTTAGTTCCAAAGCCCACTGAATTGGTCTCCACGGAAGCTTTTGTGTGAGGTCTCAGGCGCCGTTACGCTCCTGGAACCAGGATGGAACCTATTGAACCCAAAAGCGCAGCCAGCCCGTGGCCTGGAGGAGTTCCATCAGATGGGCCAGCACGGTGACCTGACCGACCGCACCCGGCTTGGTACTCACTCCGAAGGCTCTTTATGTCTAAGGGAATAACA
>VWZY01008173.1:0-94629 GCA_013399075.1 Chloroceryle aenea
CCAGGATACCATTGGCCTTCCTTCCAGGAAGGCCTTTGGGTGGGTTTGTGATGGATCATGAGGTGGCTATGGACTGATGTTACTTGTAAGAGTGCAACTTGTTTGGGTGAGGTGGAAAGAAAGTAAAATGGTTTTGTTGAAGACGAGAAAATGTGTTTGTTTTCCATTCTGAATGTGATTTAGTGAACAGTCCTAGATTTTCCTGTTACGGAATTGTCTCATTTTTAATTAACTATAACTCTCGCCCAGTTGTGGACTGGTATTTTCCCAAAAGCACCCATTTCTTTGGCTCTGGGTGATGATTCTCTGCTCAAACTCACATGGTTTCCTTTACTGTAGGCCCAAACATAAACAAAGCTGCGTGATTTCCATCTGCTGTCATAGTGCGTGTGCTTGGCTTTAGCACATCAGACTGCTAGGAAGAGGAAATGCCATCTGGTTAAAATGTTTGACTAATTTTTGGTTGGTTTTAATCCCACTTTTGTTGCTTTTGTGTGTCATTTTTTGTAGTCCCTTTTGTACATTCTGTATGCCATTCTTGTAGTCCCCATCCCCAATAATTATTGTTGCAATCCCATGACACTTAGCATAAAGGAATGGCCATAGTTTGGCTGGTAAAGCAATCCTTTCGAGGCTCTGCATCAAACACTGATGGATGATGGATGATGGATGATGATGAAACACGAGATAGTCCAATCTAATGAGTAGCTGTCCTTTCTGGGATTTCCCCCAGTTGCCATGTTTACCTGTTTTTTAGATGAAATATTCCTTCCCAAATGTCTAATTTCCAAATGCTTTGAGACAGAATGGCTTTACCCATACACATAATCATAAATTAATTTGTTTAATGCCTTGAAATAGCAGGGAGGAATTTCAGAAATCAAGCTGTTGGTACAGGTGGCATTATGTATCATTTTGCTCTTTAGTTTTTACCTTCACTCCTATAAAGCCTATCAAAAGTAGGATTTATTTAAGAGAATGTCTACTCATCTTTCTTCCTTGTAGTTGAATTTTAAAGCTGATGAAAAGCTTTAAAATTGTAAATAAAAATGACCAGATCTAATGGAGAGAAAAAAGGAAGAAAGAAGTGCTGCTCTTGCACTGATGTGACCCTTTCCATCTGAGCAGATTTGCAGTGTCTGGGATTTTTGCCTTTTTCTACAGTTGCCTTGAAGGCGAAGGGGAACAGCAGCCCAGGAGTGGATGGCACCTCATGTTAGGTACCAGCTGGCCCAGGGGTTGTGAACCAGGGGTCCATCAGGAACATTGTGCAAGTGTGGTTATACTGACAGTGTGGTTCTTGTGTGATGCAGTTTATAGGGACAAACTGCGCATTTGCAGCATAGATTTTTTTTCAGTGCCTTCCTTCTCTCTCTATCGTACCCTGTCTGGATGGTTAATGATAATTCACATTAAAGCTTTTTTCTTCCCCCCCACCCCACCATAAGAGTGACCATTCAGGAAGTGCTATGCCAATCTGAAAAAAAAATTCCTTTCAGTAAGCTCACAGTTTCTAATGTAAACCCATTTGGTTTGGTGTATTAACTCAGAAATGCAGAGTGTTTAACTAAAATCAGCTTGAATGTACAAGCCTGAACTCATGTCTCAGTTTCATCCTAACTGTGTGTATTCCATGGACTTTGCCTACAATAGCTCATTAACCGAATCTTCAACATTACTTTTCAGACTAAAATGAAGAGTAAGCGAGCTAAGATTAAATGTCAAGTTACCTCAATTTTCCTGCATTTGGTACTGCATTGTAAACATTTTCTAGCATCCTCTCCAGGCCCATGGTTCAGCTAAAGGTCATAAAACAAGTGCCAAGGGAACAGTACAATGTGCTTGCAATGTCTGTGTGCCCATGGGTGATACATTCCAAGCCTGCTTTCTTGGGTTTATAATCTTAGATCCATGTGAACTCAAAGGCAGAGTGGTAGTTGTCCTGTGTCCCAGCTCGGACAGTATTCTGCTGTTGTGTGAGTTACAGGAGATCTGGATAAGTTTGATGTGGAAAGCTGCTGTTTTGCAGAGGGAGTTTGAGTGTTCAGTGTTTCTAGAGGTTCCTGCAAAGCCTTTGGTAGCTCCTGTGATTGTGTTCACCATATTTCTGTGCATATATGTGGGCTGTTGAGAGCCTCTTAGTAATTTATATTTCCATGGAAATTACTGTTCATTATAACTTCTTGACTTTCTGCAGGGGTGGATCTTAAAATTTTTCCCTTTAATTGTTTTTATTTGATGATACCTGTCACCTTTTTGTCTTGGTTTTCTTTCTGCTCTTTGACTTGCTTCTGCTTGCAGTGAGAATTAATCTCATGGGTTTTATTTTTTTGAAAATACTTCTTTTTAATCTATTTCCTATAGATTCCTGGCCTCTCTAATTGACTAATGGGCACAGGGAGTCATTTGTATTGGGTGACGAGTGGTGCTGGGTCCCTGCAGCATATGGATTATTTTGTTTGCATTCCTGGCACGTTCCAGGGAAGCATTTGGAGCAGAAGGCGGCAATTGCCCGGTGGGTCACAGGGAGAATTTTTGGTGCATTCTAGGGGGAGAAATCAGGTCCGAAATGCAGATGCGATTCTGTCTTGTCAGTTTCTAAATCCTAATCTTTAATTGTCTCTAGCAGCACATTTTCTGTTTTTGATTTTCATGCTCTCCCATCCCTTAAAAGATTCAAGCTTTACATCTGCCACATTGAGCACTCATTTGTTCTGTGCTATTTAAACTTGTTGCTATTGTTGTTTCCTCTGAAAGATAATTTCCATCAGGAACCTAGAATGGTGGCAAAATGTTGCTTTTTTCAAAGACAAGTCTTGTCTTTTATGTTCCTGTGATGATTACTTCTGTGTCCATCTCTCCAGCATCCTGTTCCTATTTTGGTGTCAGCAGGTTCTTAAACCCCTCTCATAGTATCCAAGTGCTTGTCTGCGCGGAAAGCTGCGTATGGGCTTTCTGCTGGAGTAGTTGTAAGCCATTACCATCCAGTGGCTGCTGAGCACAGCTCTTTGGAGAAGTGCTCTTCTAAACTAGGCTGATGGTTTGAGAAGTGGTGGTGGTGTTGGTTTTTTATGTTTGTGGTTTGGGTTTTTGTTTGTTTGTTTGTTTTTTAACTTTTCTGGTTTCAAATTGGTCTCAAGAGAGTGATACAGAAATGTCTGGGATCCTTAAAGAATATGAGGAGCCTTATAAATGTGGCTTACTGTCAGCAGCCGTAGTTGAGTCAGCTGCCACCGCACTCTGGGAGGGAGGAGTGAGAATGCTGGGGAGGCAATACCCTGTCTGGGAGGAGGAGAGTTTTGCAGGGTTGGTCCACAAAGTACAGAAGCTGCTGTGGTGTAAATGCATCATGCTGTCCTTGGTGGAGGGTGGGACTGGTAAGTGCAAGGAGCATAGTCAGAATCCCATATTGTCCCTAACAGTGGCTGATGAATTGCGGTTTTGATTTTGTAACCTTGTAGGAGCACATCTAACTACAACTGACTGTTAATGACTTCCTCTTTCAGTTTAGGTTTGCAAGTGCAAATGTGGCTTTTATTTTTAGGTGGCTTGAGGAAATTTCTGGCGTTGACACCCCTTTGTTGTTGTTTTTTTTGGGGGTCACAAGCTCAGTTAGTTGTTTGGCAGGATCTCAACTCCATGCTTTCTCAGGATGTTCATCAGGCTGTTGTCTGGAGAGGGTATTCTATGGAAGGTAGCCAGAGAGCACTGCAGAGGTTGCACTTTGGGCTGGGAAATCCTCTTCGATAATTCACTTCTGAGGGCTGGTCTGAAATCACAGTTGCACTTCCCTGAAGTTATAATGGGTTGGTCTCTGCACAATGGTTTTCTCCATAGCATAAAAGAATTAAAGCAATTGAACAACAGAGACATTAATGTGAGAGCGTTCTGGTAACAAGATGACAGCTTTGACTGGTACTTCCAAAACATTTTTCCAGTGCTAGGAGGCTTGCTTGTAGCCTGTTTGTACTCTGCCATATTGCCCTGCTTTCAGAGCCTGTTCTTCCCCCCCTACCTGCTCAGTGTTGTCTCTTCCAGCTGCTGGGATGGTGTCAGTGTTTGTCTATACAGTCACCGATGCAGCAGAGTCTTCATGGCGTTGAGATCTACAGGTGTGACTGTGATATAAAGGACTGCTGAAGCACAGTTTCTGTGGATTGTTGAGTGCTGTTTCAGACAAAGATGTGCAGATAGAAGAGATAAGACCTATTTACAGATTGTGAGGTCTGTGGTTCACCTGTGGTTACATGATCTGCTGACAGAAGAGTGAGACAGGAGGTTATTTAAATTGGTGCTGTCATTGTTTTTAATTATTTACTTCTCATGTGCCTGCAAACGCTGTAGGTATGGATGAAAAAAAAAGGCTGTGTCCAGCCTGCATCGCAGTGTTAGTAGATGCCAGCACTGTGGCATTGAAGTGTCATGCCCATACAACACATGCACATGCTGCTGTTACATTGGCAACTGGAAGCAGAGATTTGTTTTGCATGGCACTTGTGTAATTTCTTAAGAGGGGATTAATTTGACAGTCATTCAGGATCTTTGTCTCACAGAGGCTGATGTGGTTGTAGGGCTGTTTTCCTTTCTTCATGAGAAACCATTGGGCAGCATTAGGTAATAAGGAAGATAAATAGGGATCAGCAGAAGAACTTCTTTGTGCTTATGAGAGAGGATGGTGCTGAGGATGTTCAGCCTTACCCTGCTGCCTTCAGGACCTGACAGGACAATATTTGAATTTTCCCCAAGGACGGTCTTGTGCACTGCCACCTCTGTCCACCATTTCTTACTCAGGATCCATCCATCTTGGTCTTGTTTTGTTTTTAGAAACCAATGTGAGCGTACTGCAGTCAAACTCCCAGGAGTTACTTTGTGTTCCTCCTGTCTAGCTTTGCCCTTTGTTCTTTCTCTCTCCAAATTACCTTAACTCATTTGCTGCAAAACCCTTTCTCTGGGTTGCTCCTGCCACTGAAGATGGCCATCAGTATCCCTCACTGCTACTCCATCCTTATGACCACACGCTCCCAGGCCTGTGGGCAGCTCTGCACAGGCAGAACATCTGAAGAACACCGGTGGCATGTTCCCTTCAGGTGTTGGCTTCACTAGTGGTGAGTTAAAGGAGGTCAGATGTCCTTCCCAAGCCTCTTGCCCTGCTTTGGTGTGTGTAACAGATGGCTGCCTGAGCAAAGTTGTTCCTGCATGCTGATGCTGGCAGGAGACCTTGGAGGTGTACAGGGAGTCTTCACTTCTCTGCAAAGGAGCATTTTGGAACTCTGGTTTCAGGGGAATGTGAGGCATAGGGAACTCCTGTGGGAGTTGAAGAAAGTCATGTCATTGTGCCACTTTAAGGTTTGACCATATTACCACATAGCTGCTGGTTAGGTCCTTTGTGGTACTGCAAATAGGTTGATGGTTTAGATGATTTTCCATGGAGATAAAGCTGGATGATTTCTAGATCTTTCTGCAGGCAAAGCAGGGGGGCTCTTCAGCAGCAGCACAGCAGGGACCTGCAGAGGTTTGAATTGCCCTGGACAACAATGGCATGAAGCAGCCAAAGATGGCTGCTGGGGGCACATTACTGATCTTATCCTCAAAACACTCTTTCCTTAGCGTCGTGCTCTGTCTGTAGTGTCTTGGTGTGGGTAGTAGAGTGCTCATTTTGGTGGGGTTTTCTGTCTTGTTAAGTTTTGGTTTCTTGTTGTGATGGTTTTTTTTCTTTCTTTTTTTTTCTTTTTTTTCCTTTAATCTTTGTAACGAACTCTTACACTGCCTCTTCAAGTGGTATAATTAAATTGCAAGAACCAGAGTCCTAATTACCCTCTCCCATCTGAGAGTTGAGGAGCTCATCTTCATAGAGAGGCTGTTGGCTGAGATCCAGAAGAGACAAATCTTAGAGTAGAAACTGCATGTGTGTTGATATTTACTCTTAATAAGAATAATGGTCATTAACAAGTGATATCAGAGCAGGTTGCTCTTTGCAGGTTATTTTTTGTCTGTCTGTAAGCGAAAGCAGAAGCAAAAGCAGAATGAGTCCATCTCTGCCCATCTCCTTTTCTACTTTTTCCAGAGAATGATTAGTATAGCAGGTGAACTGGTGGGTCTGGCATGTGCAAAATGCTGCACTCATGCATGAAAAAATTACTGAGACATATTTAGACACTTCCTATTCTGGGAATTTGCTCCTCTTCTATCCCTTGCATCAGTGCAGATAGTTTGCATAAACAGACTAAACTCCCAATGCAGCAGTGCAGAGAATTTGCCCACTAAATGGTAAGAGACATACTGGAGCACACTGCTGCTTTTTTTTTCCCGTGATAATGGATGTGTATTCAGGCAGCTACGTGAATCTCTGCAAGCGGAGCAATCATGAAAGCAGGGCAGTTTTAGATCCTGTTTCCTTCCAATAAAACAGCTGTTCTTAACTTTCTTTTCTTTTTAATACAAATTCATGCAAACAGAAAATAAATTGGTAGGAGTTGGGGTGATAGGAGTTGCCAGCTCCTTGCTCACCGGTACATCTCGGAAAAATTGCACTTTTTTTCCCCTCATGGTTTGAAGTTGCACCAAACTGGTGGCAGAACTGGCAACAGAATTGTCTTGATACCCATTTTAGTCCTCTACTGATGTCACAACGATTGCGCATCTCAAGGTCTCAGTGTTGCTGGTGGTTGGCTTCATCATTACACTTGTTCATATCACCTAATATTTGTCTTGGCAAAGCTAAGGTGGCCACAAATGTCTGTGTATCCTGGAAACAGTTGGGAGTGTCTAGAAGAGCATTTACGAATGTTTAGTGTGGTGTAGGCTGACTTCAGTTAACTGATAGTTACCTCCAGCAGGGCTACAAGGGCTCCTCTGTGCCTCTAGATCTGTCTGGGGTAAGATGGGAGGATGATCTGAAACTGATGCTGCCTTCTGAGACTGCCTGACCTTTGAGTCACTTAGGCTCAGCCCATAGGACTGTTGGAGGACTACAGGTGAGAGAAGACAGGATGTTTCTGGCCTCTAGGTTTGGTGTTGCTGCAGACTTCTCTGTGCAAACTTCATGTAGCCAAACAGCCTGGATTTGGAGTTTTGGCAAAATGCTGTTTGTTTTGTAATCTAGTTTTGTTACAAGGAGAGATGGTCGCCTTAGTCAATGAATGGGTGACATGTTTTAGCTCTACCTTCCACTGCAGTCTGGGGAAAACAGAGATGCAACAGACAACAGGAAAATAGCTGTCTTCTCAGGCTCAGATCTCCCACCTCCTGCAGAGCTACAATGACTAGTTTTGGCTATGATCTGTAAATGCAGAACTAATATGAATTAAGACTCTTTATATAGACATGCTTCTATACCATTGAGATTACAGGTGAGGTAGTTGCATACTTTTTTAGTTCCTTTAAAATGCTCCTTTTGGTCTTCAGCATAATACTCTGATTCTGATGCATGTGTTCATAGCACACTCCTCCTCATTTCCGTCCACAGTAAGCATTTGAGAATTTTCCTCAAAGGTGCTCTCTCATCTGCAGCATGCTGCAAGCTTACTACTGTTTGTTGTTCCTCACATTTGCAGAAAGGCAGCTGGGGAACACTGGGAGAATTAGCACCAGTGCTGGCAGCAGCACTTCATTTGGTGGGGCCCTTCAACTCTTGCATCTCAATGTCTCTAATGTGTCTCTAATCAGTTTAAACTTGATGGATTTTCAGTGTTTTCATTTTCTAAATTGATTTATCTCTGTAAAAGGTACAAGTTGTTCTCTTCTGGGAACAAGTTTTCAAGCTTTTTAATCTTGCTGTTTGTCAGTGCAAAGAATAGTCTTGTCAGTGTGAATCATCCTTTTTTCTTTGTAGTTGTTCTGTTTCACTCATCTCCCCAGGTCTTCAACTGACTTCATATTCACTTCAGCTTGAAGTATCCTTATAGCTTCACTTCTATATTGTTTGGGCCAGCAGTTAGGCCATGAAGACCCTTTACATGCCCATCTAAGCAAATGATTATACAGTTTTCTCCCGTGACCCTTCTCTCTTCTTCAGCTCAGCCTAATCTGGTACTGGATGCAACTCACTCCTGTTCACTTTGAAAACCACCTCCAGGTGGTGTCTGCTGTTACATGCCTCCTTCCTCAGAGTTATGGCAGATGGTCTTTACCTCCACTTGCCAGGTGGGGCTCCAGGACACATCCCTCATACCTAGGGTGAATGGGGTTGTTGGGCTTGGGGCCCAAAAATTTGGGCTGTTTTTTGTTTTCTGTGGGATTCTATAAGGCTAGCCACTTGTGATTTGGTCTTGGAGATACAGTGGAGATATTTCTTTTTGGGTTTGAGTTATCCTCTGCCAGATATAAAAGCTGACTTGCTCTTTCTTTTTTAATCCTTTCACAACAGTGTTCTTTGATCACCACCCTAACAGTAGCACCATTTTCTTGAAAGCTTGACTTGCTAAATTTTATGTTAATCCCATGGACAGAAGGTCTTCTGAGGTACTCTGACATACTAGAATGGGCCGCTTTTCTACTGGTTGGTGCTTGGGTCTGGAATGTGGTTTTAACACAGTTCACTGTGTTCTGACCAAGCAAACAGAGAAATTAAATTGGCTAATACAGCTTTCCACAATGCTTGTCCCACGAACTTAGTTGAACAGCTTCCAAATTACGGTTAGTTGCAACTAATTGCTGATGAGGAAGCACAGCAATGGGTTTTCAGAACTGAATGCATTTGATTTCCTTTTTTGTAACCATTTTTCCTCCAATATGTGTTTTTTGCAGTGATACTGAAAGCCGAAAATTATGCAAGAAGATGAAAGTAGATCCTAATTCAAAGGAGAAAGGAGTGGAATTACTCCATTATAAGTGAGTGCTGGGTTGGGATTTGTAGTTTCTAATTGTTGATGCCTGTGTTAGGACCATTCGTTCTCCATACTGCTACAGCATGAGGACTTATTATTTTTTAATTCTTTGATATATGAAATTGATGGCTGTTTCTTCAGTTTGCAAGCATGTGTTGTGACAGAAGTTGAGATAAATTTATTCTGCTGTTGAATAGAGTATGCTGAAAGAATGAGCAGGACCTGGGAGAGGAGCCCAGTGGAGTAACATTGCCCAGTGCACAGGGCTGGTTCCTGAGATTTGAGCTCTTTTTAATTTCTGTCATATGCCTGTTGGCATGTGCCCTGGGCAAGTTGCTTCACCTCTCTGTGCTTGTTTTTCTGATTTGAGATAGTAGTGGTAAAGTAAATGGAGAAAGGCAAAAGTAGTGAGACAGCAAGAGATTTTCCAAATAATAGGAGTGGGAGGACTGTTAAGTGTAAGAGACACCAGCCAGCTGCATCTCCATCTCCAAAGATCATGCCTTAGTAAATATTCTTGTTAGTGTGTCAGTGAGAGAATTATTTACTAGAAACCTGTTTGCTTACCACTTTGTTTTTCACCCTCTCTTTTTCCTTACTTCTTTCCCCCCCTTAAATTACTGTATTGTAAATTCTACTTAGTTCTAGGGTTTCAGCAGGTTAATGTTTTTCTGCTTAGTGAGAAGTGACGAAGAACACCTGTATGATTTCCAGCAACATTACTGTTAGTTAACCCTGTTCCCCATTCCTTGTTCAACAGGGATGGTGCATTTCATACTGAATATAACAGAGCGGTCACATTAAAGGTAAATTTAAATATTTGATTGTTTTTCTTTTGGGTTTCCTACATATGGGGGAGACATTTGTGGATTAAAACCAGGTGTTGGTACTTTTTCATGCTGGAGGCATAAAAGGGAGGGGGTTAATCTTCATAAACAGCTGTCAGAATGACCAATAGGTTTTTGTGTATGTGTCTGCTTACCCCAGGTCCAGGAAAATTGTGTTATTGAAAAGATTGAACCCACTTTGACCTGTAATATAGATTGTGAGTTAACTTGCAGGATGATAACAAATAGGGATTTTCTTGTTTTGATTACAAGGTTCTACTAATGCCAGTATAACTAGAAGTGTTAGCTGATACTGCATTTTGATAAGGAGTTCTCTGAGGCTATTAGTTTGTGTGTTTATAAACTTTAAAGGGAGCTGAGTAGCCTTATCTTTTATCGGATTATGGAACCACAGTTCCTGTGGATATGCCCTGAGTGCAGCAGGAATAAAGCTACCTTCCTTCTCCTGCAAACCTTGACAGAAAGCAACAGAAAGCAATGTTCTGTGAGGGCACTAGAAGGAGAGGACATGAAGCATGAAACAAATGTGTAGATCCTGATGACTGTGGAAATGGTGGACTAAAAGCACAGCAAGGCTGAAATTGTGCGGCCTTCCTCTACAATGCCCTGGTGAAAGCACTGTGAGTATCCTCATGAGAGGCTGGAGCCCTATGATGACTTGACTTCCAGAAGTAACTTCTGTCCAACTCTGATGCCCAGTTCCCATTTCTGTTCCTCCTCTAGCAAACCCAGGCTCTGCACCATCGCTGGGTCTTGTGGAACTTTCATGACACCACACCAAGCTGACGTTATTACATTTACTTCCCATTTCTGGCTTGTTCAGGGGTTTGGCATGGCATGGAGGAAGGCCTGTGTGAAATGCTACATGAACCTGAGTCCATCAGAGTGGCTGCTCCTGAGCACTCTTGCTCTGGACCTTCTTTTTATAGCCAGCTGTGGAGTAGCTGATGAAGTTACTATCTTGGAAGCACACCTTGGCTTGAATCGTCCATTTGGCCAGCACTTGGGGGTCACTATGTAGGATTTGCCAGAGGTGGGTAGAGCAGAACTGTGTATCTTCCATTTCCTGCAGTAGAAATCTTGCCTGGCACTAGGAAGGCCAATGTTAGGTACCAGGCCTAGTCAGCAAGTGCCTGAAGCTCCTTCTGTACTTTGTGAAGAAATGCACCTGGTGACTTTTTTTTTTTCCCCCTTTTGGTGTGTGGTTAGGCAAGGGAGACTTGTTAGTTGCCTAAATCTGTGTGGTTTGAACAATGAGTGACATGTCTTTCCTGCCCTTCTTGAAGTGCTGCGACCAGGAACTAGTGCTGTGACTCTTCCTTACAGATCAGATCATCTGGAAAGCACCTGCAGAGCCCCAGGGAGTGTTGGGCTGAGAGGCAATCATAGCACAACAGGAACCATACTTTTTATTTCTTCAGTTCCTGTTTTGTGATGAGCATTTCCCTGCTCCCTTTTGCCCTGCCTGCTGGGTGAAGGAAGCATCTCCTGCGGACAGGGATGTGGGATTCCAGTGCAGGTGGAAGAGGGATTTTGAAGCTCTCTTACTCTAGGAGTGCTAGTCTTTCTTAATTTAACTGCCCCTGTGAAACAGTCTGCTAGTAATTTACAGGTTGGACAGTGCATCAGTGCTGGGCAGTGGTCAAATAACTCTGCTGAGTGTTTACTTCTGCTGTTACTCACAGTTTCCTGAGTATTTTCTGTCTTTCTTCCTCTACACCACTTCTCCATGTTTTCTTCTGTGGAGGCAGTGACCTTTCTTTCTCTCTCAGCTGTATTTGTCAGGAATCTCCCAGTACATTACAAACAGTGAGCAGCAGAGCAACACAATTACATAGGGTATCATACTCATTTTACGGACAGGTGGACACACTGAAGAACAGGGAGATTAAAGGATTTGTTTCACATCATTCAGCAAACTTGTGGCAATAAAACATGGATCTTCTTTCCAGGCATCCAGTAGACATACTAATGTATGTCTGACATTTTGGAAAATGATGGACACAGCTCTGAAGAACTGTAAAAGGATTTTTCTGAAGTAATCAGCAATTTCATAGATGTGGCTGATCCAGCTGATAGTGTACTCGGGATTTTAAGAAAAGCTTTTCATTTCTTAAAGTAACAAAATCCTTATGTAATTAGTGCAGATGCCCTTGTGGGCGTACTGTTAGAAAAATGAAGAATAAAGGATAGCTCAGTGTTTGCAGTGGGAAGAAGTCAGCAGTTAGAACTTCTGCTGCCGAGACCTGTGTTGGGATTTGAGCTGGTTGACGTATCTGGTAAAGGGAGGTGGACTGCAAGATAACAAAGTTCAGTGATAGAAAATTATTAGGAATAGTTTTGAAAAATTATTTCAAACTCTTCAGAAGAGGTTGGGTTCTCACAACACCAAGTGCTTTGTCAGTATGAAAGTAGGAACTTTCAGGGTAATGAACGTGAGAGGGAATGAAAGGCCACAGGTCCAACTGTGCTGGAGTAATGTAGTAGTGTAATGTTTTGAATTACCAGTGAGGACAGTGGTTGACCTGAAAATATTGTCCCTGTGCTTAACAGGATTTAAAAGCTAAAAGATTAGGAAAGGAACAGTCAATAGGAGGAAAATGTTATTCTGCCATCTGAGTCCATTTGGTTCCTTTATCTTGTGTCCTGTATGAGATTCTGGTTGCCCCATGAAGTGAAAAGTGTAGAAGTACAGCAGCAGGGCAGTGAGGATGATCAGAGGCACAAATGGCTCGAATATTTATGTGAAGATTCTTGGGCCTGGGAAAAAAGACAACCAGAGGAGATTACAGTAAGTATTTGTGTAGCAATGAGTAGCTTGGAGAAGGAAGTGATTACCTTTTTTTTTTTTTTTTTTTTNAAAGGTGTGGTGGAACTCATAGCTACATGTTGAGAAAGCCAAGAATTTAGGAGTCTGAAAAACTGTTTTAGATAGGCATAAAGGATAGATCCGTTGATAGCAAGCACAGAGGTCCAACTGAATCATCTGGTGCAGGATCTGTAAACTTAATTAGTTTTTACCAGAAATTGAGACAGTACGCCAGTGTATGCTAATTTAAAATGGTATTAGAATAGTTTTTCCCCAATTATCTGCAGTAATCTACTATTGGAGATCAGTCTTTGATCTTAAGGGGTATGTTTCTTCATACATTACTTCAGCCACAGTGTCCTAGTCACAGTAGTGCCATAAAGCCAGTTTCTAGGCTGTGTTTATTACGTGACAACACCTTTTCTGGAGGATAAAGTATAGAGTTTTACTCTGTTTCTAAAATGAAGAAAACTCATTAAAGTAAAAATCTGCTTAGTACTAGCAAAGGGAATAGACTAACCCAATAAATTGGCTCTGCTCTAAACTTTGAATCCTTTTCAAGTTTTCTTTTGTAAGGAGTGTGTGTGTGATATCAAGGGAAGTCTTTTTTTTGTTTGTTTAGCATCCCTACTGTATTATAATTCAAAGGAATGAAAAGTACAAGGATGTGTTTCAGTGCGTGTGTATTTTTTCAGGTTAAAAGCTAGGTGTTTATGTGATGGCCAGCTATTATGCTGTTAAAACTTGCTTGCTTTTAGCAGTGTAGGATGGATGAAGCCATGTCCTGTATTCTGCTGAATCAATGTTTAAGGTTGAAAGCTGTCACAGGGGTTCAGGCAGTGGATTGCAGCCCAGCATGGCTCTGTCAGTGCCGTGGGGGTCAAAGCAGGTCTTGACCATGTCATGGCAGGACAGGAGCATAGGTCATTCTTCAGTGTGGGGCTTGCTGTGGCCTGGACCTTGCTCTAGTCTCTAATGCAGCAGCCTGGGGAGCACTGCTTTTCCACGATTAGAAAGTGCTGTGGTTTGTTTTGGGGAGGTCTTTCCTCTATAAAGGCACAAGGGAAATTCTCTTTACCATGTGGAGTAATGAGTGTAGGGCAATGTACTGTCTACTCCTGCCAGAAGACATTACACATCTAATTTTTTCTGTCTTGGCTGAGAGGGAGAAGCTGGATAAATTAAATCTCTTTAATCCCCCATCTTCTAACCACGGCTGTTTCTACATGACTGAACTTGGCATGCCGGAATTCTTGAAACTAGCAGAGTCAATTGCACTCATTAGCCCTTTAATATGTTGACCCTCGTTCTCCTCCCCTCCAGCATATAGTTGAAGTCTGTGCAGACAGAGTGACCAGAACTTGATGTAGCTTTCCTAAATGTAGAACATCTCTGCTGTTTTGTCCTTCTTTTCTTTCCCCATATATTAAGTCTTCTTAAGGCATTATTTGGGATGTTAATGCCTCTAGTTTTAGAGCTTTTTACAACTGTAACTCCACTATATATTACTTGATTTAAAAAAAAAATATTTTCCTAGCTAGCTTCTTTCTCTGCTAATGCCATATTAAAACACATTTCTTTTCCTTGAAGTGTTTGTGGTCCCAACACTACTACTTCACCCCTTAGGTCTTCTTACTGTATACATTAAGTGTTTTGTTTGCTGTCTAGTGACTACTATATGCTGCCTCTTGTGATAAGACAGATCTCTTCAATATTAGTTGTGTGAGTAGATGGAAATGTAAATGAAATAAATGGATCCTGCTGTAAGCTCTGAATCCTCCTGAGCCTTGCAGTGCCAACTGACATGCAGGAAGATGAGCTGAACTCCACTATCTGTTGATAAGCTGTTGGGATGTTGCACCAGAGCAGTTCTGCCAAAGGCAGAGAGGTGGCAAAAGTATCCCCGAGATTGTTTCAGCAGCATGTGTCACTAGGTGTGCTGCTAACCTGCTCCTGAAGGTAAAGTACAAACATGGGTTTTTAGATGGATATTCTTGGCTTGTGTTAGTATGTTGTCAGCTCTTCTCTTCAGTCATGAGCTGACTTTGAAAATATCCCATGGACTGGAAGAGGCTTTAATGAAGCTTTGCTTTGCTCCAATTCTAAGTAACTTTACCTAGCACTGTGGCAGCATCATCCATTCACTATTACGTTGAAGGATGCTTCTCATGGACCTCAGTATGTTACTGTTGTGGCAGAGATCCTGTATGGGAGAGGACACATAGCTACAAGCAATTCCACAGAGAAAGAAATTAGGTCAGTCTGAGTGGTGAATGAACACAAAATGCCAAGTGTTTTATGTTTCTAGAGCACAGATATCAGGATAATGGTGATCAAGCCTGTACTTCCATTTACGTCTGTAAATGGAGGGCAGCATGGTTCTTCTTGAATCCATAGAGAGCATCTCATTGACCTCAGAGAGCTGGAATTTCCCTCAGGCTCAGGCTGAAATCAAAGTATTTCCTTATGATAAAGAGTATATATGTGTTCTAATGAAATGGATTGTTGGGTGTGTGTCAGTCAGGTAAAGCAGTTATAAGGTATGCATCCATTTGTGCTCGGCCTGAAATATGGGAGCTGCAGAGTTATAGGGTCTTGCATTTCCCACTTATATTGATATGTTTTCTTCTTGCTGTCCTTATTAAAAATCCACCAAATGCAGTTTCTAAGCAGATGGATCACAAAAGGAACTATTGTTGAATTATTCTTCCTTTGAGTAAATAAGCAGTTTCATCTTTAATTGTGGAGTTCTTTGTTTTTGCCCACAGCAACTTTCACTGCACCCTCCAACTAGTCCTATTGGATTCAGAGGTTATTCAGACATGGTGAAGGCCATGTGAATCTGACCTCTATGTAAAGAGGAATCTTTCCTGGTAAAGCAGGGAGTAGCTGTGGAAGTATTGCAGATCAAGTACCACTGAAAGAGATCTCTGAAAGATCCATGAAGCTACTTCCTGTGCTGGTCTACTTCCACTCTGTTTTCACCAGTTTTATAGTGGAAATGAAAACTGGTAAGTTAGGATGTCAATTATGAGGAAGGAACACACCCATGTATCACTTTGTT
Source organism: Chloroceryle aenea (assembly GCA_013399075.1). Classification (NCBI taxonomy): domain Eukaryota; kingdom Metazoa; phylum Chordata; class Aves; order Coraciiformes; family Cerylidae; genus Chloroceryle; species Chloroceryle aenea. The sequence continues at coordinate 15,547 of VWZY01008173.1, forward strand.
CTGCAATAGGAGATTTGTTGTCATCTGCATTAGAGCAGATGCATGTGTGATCAGGAAAGCAAGGACACTGATTAGATAGGGTTTGCATAACAGAAAGGATTTGAGATTAGATGTGTCATGGTTTCCTTTAATTTTGCTTTAAAAGCTTTTTGTTTGTTTGTGTTTTTTGTTTGTTTTGTTTTTGTTTTTATCTGTTTGTTCCAGTCTATGGTGGCCTTTCTTAAGGATCCAGAAGGTGCTCCGCTGTGGGAGGAGGATCCTGAAGCCAAAGATGTTGTGCACATTGACAGTGAAAAGGTACATTAGCTGGATAGGTGTTCTATGCTTTATAAATACATGGGCTGAAGGGAATGTGTATGTTTGTGTTAACTCTTAGTAAAGCACCTTTATTTCCTTTCTTTGGAGGGGAAGTTTACAGCACCCAAACTGTTTTAAGTGACTTGACAAAATTTGTGGATTGTGGTAACTATAAAGTCTCCTGCTTCCCACCTTCCTTTCCCTACATATGTTCATGATACTAGTCTGCCAGCTACATGGCAAGTATGAAAGCATTGTGAATGGTATGGTAGGGGAGACCTGTTTGTAGCAGAAAAATGTAGCAGCTTGTGAGATGCAGTCACTGTAGGATGCAAGTAGGAGGTTAAATGCTGCTCTTACAGCTGCAGGTTGTCATTAAACCTTGGGTTCCCTCATGTGCCTGATTTAATCTCTCGAAGTCTAGAGCAGGAAGGAACAGGGTCCAGATCTTGAGTGATATAACCTTGTACTGTAATTGTCTTCTTGGTGTTAAGTGGGAAAGCAGCAAATATGATGAGACTGCCTTAAAAACCCCAGTGCTACCACAGAACTTCCTATTACATTCTCTCTAATATAACCAGCTTGGTCTTTTATATTGGTTTGCTAGTCTATAGATTTTTATTTTTTTTTAAGTTTAATTGATTGGACTCTAGCTGGTATTTCATAAAGGGCCTTCTTAATTTTCGAGCTTTCATTTTTCATATTAGGAACAGTTGTTTTGCCATTGTTTGTGTAGGAAGATTAATTTTTAATGTTCACCCTTTATTCTATTGCAAGGCTTCCAAGGGTTGCATTCAGTTTGAAAACTTCATCTAGTTTCTCTATTAAGCTGGTACTGAAAAATCTTTTCTCATGGCTTCTTAACGGCTTCAGTAAGTTTTCATAGTGTGGGAACTCAACTTGCTTTGCTTATTACTGAGTGTGTCTTTTTGAATTAGAGTATGACTTTTTGAATAGGTCAGGGAAGAAAAAGTTTCTAGTCAGAGACTCTTCAGTGAGAATAAGCCAAGCCATGCAACCTCCACATCTCAACAAGTGTCTAGGATATTTAGCAGATATTCAAATCGGTAATAAATTTTGCCATCTTCTTTCAAATCAAAATTGAGCAAGGAGAAGAAACTCAAGTCTTGACTGTTAGGAGATAGGACCTCTCTACCTTCAGATAAATGAGCCTATATTCTATGAATACATACATTAACTATTTTAGGCTGTAACACAAATAATAAAAAGTCTAACTGGGTATACATCTGTTTTTCTTTTTTTCATTCACTAGGAATTGAGAAGGCTTCTGAAGAAGGAAGACAAACCCCTTCTGATGATGTTCTATGCCCCATGTAAGTAACCCAGCATGTCCTATTGCCTCTCTCCCTTTTCTTCACTGAGAGATGTCCAAGTCTGACTAGAAGCCTCACCTGTGCTTTCACTAATACCATCTTCTCACCTTGGTTATTCAACTCCTTGTGGTGTTCTGCCTGTTTGTCCTCAGTTTTCCCCTCATTGCTTATATCCTAGTTTTGCCTATTTCTTCTTGTGACAATGACTTTTGCTCAGTGATCTTTTAAGCAGCTACTTCCTCTAATTTCCTTACACATTATCCTTTCTTGATTTGTGTAGTGCAAGACAGAAACAGTGTATGCTGCGTATGTGTGTTCATACATCTGTCTGAGAGCACCTAGCTCTCTGGCCTGTACAGAGCTGGAAGTGCAAATGGGTATTGCACAAGCTTCTAACTTTTGCAGTTTGAGCCATAGCATAAAACAGCAAGCAGGTTCCACACAAGCAGAAGGATCTCTGGAGGAGACAATGGAATAAAAAACCTCAATGTATTTGTTCTTCCCAATGGCAGACAAAGGGAGTAGGGGAGTGGTCAGGAGCAGGAATATCTTTCCTACTCTGTCCAGGAGGTACCCTGGGTGTTCTTCTGCACATTAGCAGGAGTAACTTGAGTACAAGTGGTATTTCATGGAGGGGTCAGGAAAGAAAGAGAAGAGCATGCTGGAATTACTGCATTTCTTCTCTGGCTTTGACCTTGTATTGCTGCTACCTTGTCACTGCACCGGCTGATTGTTCCTTAATTTTGCAGATTTACAGCCGCTTTTTTTTGTGCTTCCTGGTGACTGGTATGTGAGAGGTTTTCCAGTTCTTTAACACAAGGTAGTGTTGCACTGGATTTGTTGCTTATATAGAAAGCAGGGGAGCCATGAGAGAGGAATGAACGTGTGACCTAAACTAGAAAAGCCTCCTAGTGCTGCCCTGATAGGGAAATTGATATTAGGCACCACTAGCAATTCGCTGGCTGATTCTGTTTAACACTGTGTCCCATGGCAGCATTATCTGGTGTTTCTCAGTGTATTTTATCTTGTAATTGCTGCCTGAAAAGCCATTCTACCTTTTTAGTCTCATCTGATTACTGCCAAGATGGCCGTAGTTGACCAAGACTTAGTTTGGTGCATCACCAAGAGAATGTTTTTTTCCTTAAATTAGTTGAGCTCTGTGCTTTGAGACTCTGCAGCAGGATGGCCCTGTGTGGCCTGGCATGGTGTGTGGTCGTTCCCAGTTCCCGCTTCCTCTTTAGCATCAGCGGGAGACGATACGCCTGCTCTGCCTGTAAATTGCCCCTTCAGGGGGGAGTTCAGCTGCAGAGTGCTTTCACAGTTTACCTGTATCATGAATAATTGTTTTCCACAACTGAGTCTCTTCCTGAAATGTGCCTTATCTAACCCTTCGTTCTCTTTGAACCGTTTCCCCAGAAACCCTCCTCCTTCCATTTTCTTTTCTTTTGAAGTAGCAAAACACCTGCTATTCTTCAGTGCTGTAATACTTTTTCTGCTTTCTAAACTGCTGTGAAGGAAGCCTACTTGTAAGTTTTTGTTGGGATGTGTTTTTTTTTTTTTTTTAATCTCCCCTGCCTTCTGATTTTGCAATTCTTAACTCCCTCATCTTTTATTTAACACACCAGACCTTCTGACTTCGTTCTTACCCAGTTTTTCTCTTCTTACTCCTGTTACTGGAGACAGAATACATCCAGCAGTTGCATTAAAATACTGGCACCTGAAGTTACTGGTTACGTGCAGGTGTTACGTTTCATAACTGGGAGCAGCAAATCAAGACCGGTCACTAAAGGAAATTTGGCTTTTTTTTTTTTCCTTGTAAGAGGTGTCTCATGGAGGTCTTTGGCATGAGAGGACATCACAGGCTTTGTCTGGGAAGCTACAGTGAAGACAGCTGCATTACTTCTCTGCTTTGTTGGAAGCAGGGTACTTAGATTCATTGTGGTAGATTTATAGGAAATGGGCTCTTTCAATATGTACCAGCACATAATGAGAAAGATGAAAGTGGCTGCAAACTTAAATGTAGTTTCTTTAATATTTCAGGAATGCTTGGTCTGGGTGGAACAACTCAGAGCTAAGGCACGCTTTCCTTAGAAGATACTGCCTGCCATTTGCAGACCAATCACTGTACTTTTGGACCTATGTTATAAAGTCAGACAGCACTTAAATATGAATAATTAGGTATATTTGTAGGCATTCAGATTTATTTGTAGTTAACTCTCGCAAAGACAACTCCTCCAGGATACAGTCTGGATCTGACAATAAAAAGGATCTGTTTGTAACATAATTAAAAACAGTGCTTTAAAATGGAGGTGTTAGCTAATGGAAAAACTAATATGTGCTTGATTAAGCACCCCTTTTGAGACAAAATGCAAGAGGAAAGAGCAGAAGAAAAATAGTTTTTTGAGGTTACCATTTTATGCCTGTGTAGGGATAGATGTGGCTTGACAGTGTCCTGAACACAGAAATGTGTGGGCAAGAGAGATTGTACTGGAGTAGGTTTGGGAGCAGTGAGTTTGAGGCAGCAGAAAAGGGAGTTTGGAGCCTGAGGCTGCTGGAGAGAGAAGTGGAGGATCCAGAAGATGGTGTTAACAACTTCTATCTTTTGACATCTGTCCAGTGGTTTGGATGAAGCTGCAAGACCTCAGTGGGTCTCAAATGTGGTCTGTGCCCACTAAGAAGTCATCATTTTGATGAGCACTAATTTAAGAACCTCACTGGCAATTTGAGCAGAGAGATGAAAGGTGGAAAGACCACAGAAACAACTGTTCTCTTTCTTCTGATTGATGGATGTTCCTTCCAGGCATGCTGAAGTGATCCTAAATCAGTGGCTGTAAAATATGTTCCTTCCTTCTGGAAGATATTTTCAAAACTCTTATCTCTTCACTGGAATAAAAAGGTTGACTACTGTCCCTTGGTGGTCCCAAGAGTTTCCACAATAAGTGTCCAGAGTGCTTGGCTGCAGTTTCCTTTCCTATGTGCTGTCAGTACTCCTGCCCTTTTCCATGTGCATGCACATATTTTACTTGGCAGGGGTGAAACCTGCTGCTTACAAAGTGATTTACTGCTAATCATCTTAGTACTACAGAGCATCACCAATGGCCCTTAGCACACTCCAACTATACCTTTGTAGTCTTCCTCACTTGGCATTTTTTTTTTCCTCAGCACATAAAGTTACTGTACATAGCTCAGAAGAAGCACAGCCCTTGTTATGTCCTCCCAATTAATAGAGCGCTGTTTAACTTTTGATGTCTGTTTAATGTATTTAGGAAATGCTTCTCAAATTAATTTAAAAGACTCGTTTAGCTGGGATCAAGCTGAAGTACCTCCCTGTGTCCCTTAAAGATGAGAAATTAACAAAGCTTTTCATTTGAGTTCACAAGCATGAGACATCTTCTGCTGACTTTTGATGTGCGAGTTTCATCTCCGTTCCCCTCTGGGCTCAGCTCAGAGCCCGAGGGACATCAGATGGTGTTACCCATTCCAAAACAGTGAATAGTATGAAAAACATGCAAAAATAGTGGTGTGTAATAGAAGTAACATTCTTAGAAACTAATAATGATTTAGTGAAACTATAAAGATTTTTTTCTTTTTTAAATGTAAACCCAATATGCTTTGGAACATGGATCCTGTAGAACAGGCTGAACAGAGTTGTTGGCATATTACTTATACAACTTCTTTTTTATCAGGGTGTGGTGTTTGTAAGAGAATGATGCCATCTTATCAGCAGGCAGCCACGGAACTGAAGGGTAAATATGTAAGTGAGAAAATTTGTATGAAATCTAAAAAATCCTTTTAACACTTCTTTTTTAATCCATAAATATTTATCAAAGAGGGGAATTTTTAAATAAGTTGAAACAAAATAGAAATTACTACTCTGCTCCAGATCCCTTCAGCATTCTTTCTCTTGGGTTTTGTTCTTTTAAAAAGTTTGAAGAATGAGGTGTTAACTCACTTGCCCTTTAGATCTAGTGTAGTTCTTGCCATGGAAAACCAGGCCCTGACACTATTATGTTTGTTTAGCTATTAATTTGTAAGTTTGTAATCCTTTTGAGCTCATTTTGGTAAAGCTAAAGAATGTGTGTCATGATGGGTTTGATCAGCTTTTACACCTGATGTTTCTTAGCAGTGTCAGGGATGGATTGCCCTTCTAGTAGTAATTAATCCACTTTTTTAGTGGAGAATCAGAGAGGGAGAATCAGTGGGAGGGTGATTTTCCTACATTAGCTACTGATCTTCCTGCAAGCCACTAAGCATAAGCATTAATAAAATCTTACAGTTTTACTAGAGATCTGTCAACAAAGCTACCATCCGTACTGGATTGAAATGAAAGTAAGATTTGACTGTTTAAAATCAATCAACAGCACCCACAGTAATTTTATGTGATACCAATAATACATAAGTAACAAAAGCATAGGCTTGTTGTATCATGGTTGCAGCTGGATTTGGTCTGATGCAACCTGTTGGAGTTCACTCTGTTTAGTTTAACAGCACTTCATACTCCGTTGGAGTTTACACTGTTGAGTCACAAGTTTCCTTGGGAAAGGCAGCACGTGATGAGGAAAAGATGAAGCGTTGTGGGTCTGGCATAGCTAGGGCAGCTCTGGCCATTGCTATTCATAAGCACTGTGTTCTCCCACCTAGTTCTATTTCAGAAGTACCATCCCTAAATTAGTTTGCTTAGGGCTGAACTGAGTGGGAGTTGTTCATATTAATTTAGGAAATAAATAAATACACGGTGAAATTGTGACAGATTATCTGAAATGGCCAGAAATACCCATTTAATAATTAAAAATATTTATAACTAAAACCCAAACATACAAACAAATTTTATTTATGCTATATCTTTATCTCAAGGTACAGTCTTTGAAGATGCTTTCAAGAGTGTTTTTGTCTAGCAGGGCAGCACTCTATTGCCATCTCCCCTCAGTGGAGCATGTACTGCTCTCTGGGAAGGCACTCCTGTCTCAGGTAGCAGGTACACAGTGAGGTGTGTCGGGGGCAGGAATTAGGAATGTAAAGAATCACCTACAGAGGGTAGCGCCAAAGCGAAGACATGCTGCAGAGCACTGTGTTCTCCTGCACTTTTCCCTTCCTTTCCACGTGCAGCTCATTTTATTAAATTCAGACCGGAGAATTTAAATTCCAAATCTATTCTAGTTTGATTATTTCCTTCCTCACTGTTTCTGTAGATCTGGGCTAATCCTTCACAGCTGAGTGAAGCTCTGTGGCAGAGGGCTGTGGCAAACCCTGTGAAGGGCTGTGGCAAAGCTCTGAGACTGGCAGTGCCTCTGTTTGATGCAGCTCAGGTCAGGGGTGCTATCTGCATTGGAGTGTTTTTAGTGCAGGATCAATTCAGAGAAAAGTCCCATTATGCCACTGCCACCCATGTCTCACAAACATCTGTCCATGTAAATTTGGCCTCATTAGTTTCCTGAATGGGATATGTAACACAGTTTGCCATTTCTAAAGTTATGACGAGTACAGCACAATTAAATTATCCATGGGGTACCTTAGACTGATGTTGACCTCCAAATTAGACTTTGCTGGAAAGTTTAGGTTGGTTTGAATGAACGGAACGTTTGGCCTTTTAGTCCAACCTATCATTAGCTGTCAGGATGTGCCAGGTTCCAAAGCAATTATTGCTGTGATACAGCAGGAAAATGGAGTGCAGTATTGCCTGTTTAGTAGGTCATAAAAATGAAAAAGGGAACTGCGCCTGTCCCTGGTTGTTGTGTTCTCTTGGGTCTGGTTGTGTCTTGTCCCAGTACTGTTACTGAGAGGAAGGCAGGGTGGCATGTTCGGTGTTACATTTGATTTAGATCTTTTAATTCCATTACATCCAGTGCAGAAGGAAAAAAAACAGCTCCGAATCAGAAGAGGATGGCTTGTTTTATTCTTAGCAGAGAATTTGTGGGTAGGCTGGGCTCTGGCAAGAGCCTGTCATTGATGCACTGTGGCCCCAGTGCAGGAAGGAGCTCGTGGTCAGCAGGGCACTTCATAATCTTCTTAGTGCCCACAGACTTCATGAGTGTCCTGGGATGCTTTACTCAGTACAGACCAGCTTGAGCATATGGTTAAGTGCATTCGTCCTTGGTTGTTGTGGTTTTTTGGTGGTGGTTGTTTTTGTTTTTGTTTTTTTTTTGTGTGTGTGTGTGGTTTTATTTTTTTTGGTTGGTTCGTTTGGGTTTTTTTGTTCTTTTGTTTTGTTTTTAATTTTTATTTTGTTTTTTTATTATATATGACACTCTAGATGTGAAACATCTGAAGCATAAAGTTCCTTCACCTATTTCAGATATCAAATAAAGGAAGCTTTTGTTTAATCTGTTCATTAAATTAGACTCTGAGACAGCTTCAAGTGGAAGTATAAGGTACCAATTTTGGAGCAATTCCATCAGAAAAACTGTGAAGCAAGGGATGGGTCACAGTAGAACAGGAATGGTCAGAAGCCCCCCAAGACATGGTCAGTTAGGAGGTGTCATGGGTTAGCACTAGGCTGGCCACTAGATGAGTGACAGACACTCTCTATTAACCCTTCTACCCTCCCAAAGGAGAGGAGAAAGGGCATAAGGGAGAAACTGTCTGCAAAAATATGCTGTTAACTTCAGAAAGTACAGTCAGTTAGAAGAGACTTAGCTGAAAAGTAAAATCATTAAACAGAATTAATTCTGTTGTAAATCAAGTCAGGACAGAAGGTTCGGAGTTGGCTTAGGTTATAGATAGCTTGGTGGAGAGCAGGTAAGTGTTAAAATATGTCAAATATCACTGCAGAGGTTCAAGGACTACACTGATCTTTATGTCTATTGTAGCTGTTACGAGAGATAATGGACTTCAATTTAAGTGAGGGTCATTCAGTCATTTGCTAAAAGCAAAGTAGCTGAACATCTGGCAAGAACATCTTAGATACAGAGGGAGGATCCGGACTGGGTAGTAGGTGTATTTTGATGGTCCCTGAGAGCTTGATATTACATAATTCTGTGATTATAGGCCAGGTAAAGCTGTTACTCCTGTCATTAAAAATGAATCCCATAGTAATAGGCTTCTTGCTAATTATGCTCCATATGATGTATGAACACCAGAATAAATCCAAGTTACTGAGGTGTATCAATCACTGCAGGCTCGGTGGACACAGTGAAATTGTAACAGATTATCTGAAATGGCCAGGAATGCCCGTTTAAGACTTAGGAAATCCTCTGAAAGTTCAGGGCAAATGTGAAATCTGTTAGACTGGTATTCATGAGGGAATTAGTTAATGAACCTGGTTCTCACTTAGTCAGACAATCACTGTCTTGATCCTACTGCATTTACTTCCCCTCAAGTCGTGATTTAGAGGACAAGGTAAGGGGAGAATTGGGTCTAGATGATCTCAATTTAAGTCAGTGTGGGTGTTAGAACTACAAGGAAAATTCAAAGTAAGAGACTTTGCCAGTCAGTATAAACCTTATTTCTGTACTCTTTTTGGTTAGCTTGCCTTTTTCAGGATAGTGGAGGGAAAACGAACTATCTTTTTGTGACTTTCCAGCATGTTCTTAGAAAAGGTTGACCTTCAAATGAAGATTTTCTGCTTTGAGATTTATTTCATGCTGGCTCTGAGCACATTTGGTTGGTCTGTGCAGTTTGCTGCTGTCAGGAACCTGGTATTAAATTCTGATACAATATTTCATCTGGAAGCAGAAAATCCTGGGTTTGGAGGGGGAAGGAGGAGGGGTTTGAATCAAGACCCTGCTGCTTAAATGATTTAATCCATCTATGCCATTAAACTAAGTTAATCATGAGGTGATACCACAGCAACTTGCTGTTTGAAGGTATGACAGCAGAATGACCTCTGTGAATCCCACACCCACAGAAACTCAGAATCAGTCCCATCTTCAAATTTTCAGATCAAAAATTTTCGGAAGACAATTGGTCAGGGCACAGGATAAGTCACAGGAACCTTGAGCCTGAAGCATGGGGTGAAGGGCTCTTGAGGTGGAGTATGGCAGGGGTAGAGGTAAGGGAAGGAAAGGCTTTTTGTTTCACTTGCTAATCTGAAGAGCTACTCTGCTTCTGTGCCCCCCTTTTGATATCTGTAGAACAAGGTTAATTCTTAACTCTCAGTACACCCTACCAGTCAGGTAAGCTAATATACTTAAAGCATATAAATTCCATATGGTAGTTCCTGGGCTCATGGAAATAGTGCCCATTTTACTTTCTCATCAAAGTAATGCTGATTTCCCCTTGCGATTAAGTGAGTTTTTGAATGGGGATAGTGCAAGTGCTTTGTTAGTTAGAGCTTCTGGACATTAGCTGAGATGTAAGTCCATTGCTGGAGTGGAAACTAGGGAGGTGAGGGTGGAACTTCTTGGGTCCTAGCTGATGTTTGGATGTGAACTAAGCCATGTACTTGCAGAGGAAATAAAATAATCTAGTTAGGCTTGTAGCTCAAAATTTGAATATGCAAAGAAGAGCACAAGTAGTGTGACTGAGAGAATTCCCTTTGGGTATTTCTGTTATTGGGTGAATAAAAAGAAATGGAGATGCTTCCAGAGCAGGGAGGAGGTGAGAAGCTGACTGGTGTGTGACAGATACGTGAGCTAGACTCAAATATTGCTCTGTCTGCCTTTGCACAAAATCAGAAAATCTTTTCTGCCTTTTACAGAGACCCCCTTGCTTTACAGCAATATGAATGAAATCAGAATCTGCCTAAAGATTAGTTTTTTACTGAACTCTTAAAAAAGTTGTAATGTGCCTGCTGTATTGTAAGACTGAATACAATTATGCTCTGTTTTTTCAGGTTCTTGCAGGGATGAATGTTTACTCTGCTGAGTTTGAAAGGATAAAGGAAGAATACAATGTCCGGGGATATCCTACAATCTGCTATTTTGAGTCAGTTATGTTTTGCTACTACTTCAGAAATCATACATTCAACTATAATTGCATGTTCTTATCTTCCAGGACAAGGACTAAACCTTGTTTTGTTGCTTTAACAGGAAAGGAAAGTTCTTGTTCCACTTTGAGAATTACGGTGCTACTGCGGCAGATATAGCAGAGTGGCTGAAAAAGTAAGGCATTGAACTTCATGCACTCCCACCTTTTATGTACTCTTCATTATTTACAGAATGTAATGGTTTAGGAATGGCCATAGCTCCCTCATTCCCTCCACTCAGAAGAGCAAGTAAAACTACTCCACTGAGATTGGCTAAAGTAGAACAGAGAGATTGCCTAGTGTTTGGTTTTTAGTATGCGTGCCTTGTGTTTCACAGTTGTGTTTTGTCTGTACTGGGAGACTGTCTATGGACCAAAATTAATGCAGATATACAGAGCTCAGCTTTGTTAAAAATGTGAACTTAAAATTTCCAGTGATCTTGAGTGCCTGAATCTAATACCTTGCAAAAGATCTGACTTTTGTTGTTGTATTAAAAATGAATACCAAGTGCACAGTTCTCCTGGGTTCTTTAACCTTTAGCTGGAGCTTTTAAAGTGTCTTGCAGAGACAGACTAGAGATCAAGGCACCCCGGATTGCTAGTCATTTTCACAAAGTCTGTGTTTCCTGTCGTGACATGAAGTGGTGTTGAAAGAACCTTATTCTACCTAAAGAGGGCTATTTGCAGTCATAAATATTTTTGGGTCTGAATGAGCATATAGGACTAGCAGTTGAGAGAGACAGAAAATGTGTGGGTGGGTGTGTGGGTGTCTGTCTAGTTGCTCTTCAGCTGGTGCAAATCAGCACGTTGTCAGTGAAGCTGATAGAGCAGCTGGGGAGAGCTGGGATAGTCTGGTGATGGAGAAATACCCTTAGCAGTTAGCTCTGGCTCTTGGGCATTATTGTCACCTTTGTAACCCTCCCTTGGTTGCTGCAGCCATGGAAAGAATCTTGAAGTGAAGCTAATAAAAGGAAACAAATGCATGGGAAGGAACAGACAGTTTCAAAACATTGTGATATATGGCTTAGCAGAATTTGCTTAGAACAAATGTGTTTTACCATACCACTGGGGACATGCATATGGCTGCAGGTAGCCCAGGGTCTTCAGCAGTGGTAGGCTAGGTGCTTCAGGATCGGGAACTCACAAATGAAGTGACAGCAGTGTTTCTGTTAGCCTCAGGAGGTACAAACATTGCAGGAGAGTACTGCCCAGTGGATCGAAGAGAAAGAATTTAGCCATAGTCTTTAAGCCTCATTTAGTCCACTAAGCCTTTGAATATGAATGATCAAGATGGCAACTCCAGTGATGCTGGGGAGATGATCAGCCCTTGGAGCAAGGATATGACTTCATCACCTGCACTTTATTATGCTTTTCAGGTTTGCAGGGATATGGTTATCTCTTGGCTACCACATGTGAAACATTAGATGTTTGGGGTGTTCCCCCCCTTCCTTCCCCGTCTGCCCACATAATATCCAGATAATCCCTGTGCAGTGCCTTTATATCAGTGCTGTGACAGCAAGTGAACGCAGCTACTGGAGGCAAAGCAGAACAGCTGCAAGCTCTTTCCAATGATAATCTCTGCTAACAAGCCACTGTGGGCTTTGGCTGATATTTCAGCAGTCCAGAGCTGAAGACAGCTGTTTGTCCTTACTTAGCATTAGTGCATGCTTATTAGTTTCCCAAGAGATCATCTGAGCAGTAGCCCTCTTGCCCCTCTTTTGTTTAATAAGTACAACTTTTAAGGAAACCACACTGAGAAATTATGCATAGTAAAATTTTGCCAGTAGTTGATGTTACAATTAAAACCATATATGGGGTAAGTTGCTACATGCATAACTTTATATTACTCTGAGGAATCTGCAGAACAAGTAGTCCAATGGTATAGCAAGGGCTTTAGGAAGGCCAAAGAGTGTAATTAGCTGCAGGGTGTACAGGCTATATTTCAGAATAGTATGATATTCAGATTGTGTCAGGAAGTGGCTCTGATGTGAGACATTGCTCTGCAGAGCAAGGGCACGGCAGTGCCAGGGCGTACATGGCAGCCCATGGTGAGGAGAGCCAATGTGTTCTTATGCTATGTATGCTTGTGCTGTCATCTTAGATTCGCAAAAGAGAATCCAGCAGACACTGAGCCATATAAAATGACCTACTTTTTGTGGACGCTTGCTTTTCTGCAATGTGTACCTACTGTTTTCCCTTTCCTTCTTCCCTGTTTTATTCTCTAAATGTTACTGGTAAAGTGCTGAAAGTGGTTGATCTATGCTAATTTTTTGGGGAGGAACTGATATAACTTAATGAGGGTTAGAATTATCTAAATTACTGAATGGAAAAGTTTTCCATGTTCTTTCCTCAGAACAAGAGTTGCTAGTTTGGAGGGCTCCAACACCTTTTTTTACTACTTATTGAAGGTGCTTCTTTTTTATGCTGAAGTGTGCTAATGCATCAGTCCTACAAATACTTAACCTCTCTTATCTTCCTAATAGGCCCTGGCTACTATCTTACAGAGTTTCAGATGTTTTCATGAGGCAATAGAGAGAAACCATCAGACAGTCTTACTCCAGCACACAGCAATATTAACACAAGAGATGCTATCTTGCACATACCACAAATCTTTTTCTTCCTTTTTTAAAAAATCTGATACACAGCTGTATCAGCCTGTATGGCGGGCAACCCAGACAGCTTCTTACTGCCTTTAGTAGCTGCTTAGCTTGTCTTGCTGTGTTTATGGACTTTTCTCAGGCCTTTCCTTAGCACCATCTATTTAATTAAATCAAGGACTACTTCTCTGTTCGTAATTGAATTAGCTCTTGATAACTCTTCAACACTTCTGTCATCCTAGTTTTGGTTTTCAGGCAGTTGGATATGCCTTGTCTTAGTTTTAAATGGCATTTTAGATTTTGCTTGTTGCTTCCTCCAGGCCTTGGGGTGCTTCTTACCAACTCCTGTGTAGGCTTATTAGCATGCACAGCATTTTAAATTGGGCCATTTGAATAAACATCCTGTGCCCTGCTTTACTAATTCCCGACTGAAATAGGTCAGGCCAGGCCCTGCTCAACAGTGTTCTGCCAGTGCTTTGTAGGCACTGTGTCCATGTTCATCATGCGCTGCCTACTCAACCCAACTCCCCTTACGAGTTCATTAAGTGTCATGTTGTTTTCTGGAAAGCCTTCACTCTGCCAGGATGCCTGCAGATTATTGCTTGCTTACAGGCTTGGCAGCAAGCAAACTGGTTATCTGTCGAGTTTTAAGAGAGTAAACTCTCATAGATGGGGACCTGACTCTTTTTCCCTCTTGGCTGCTTGGCCGTGTGTAGCTTCGATCTTCGCTTTAATGTTTGTTTCTTGGCTCATTTATCATATAAGCAGCAGCAGAGGTGTGCATCACAGTTTTGCATGGATTTCTTAATATTCTTAGATCATACCCATTGCTTATATCAATGGAATTTGCTATCTGAATCTCTGTATCTCTCTACTGCTTTTTTTTTATCAAACTAGGCTTTTAGCCTAAAAATGCGCAAGGCGGGATAAATGAGATGTCATCCATTTGCCATTCCTTGTTCCAGACAGCTAACATAATAATACATTTTAATCAAAAATAGTTAATCTGCTTTCACCAGAGGTGGGGATCACATCCAGACCTGTACTTTGCCAGAGAATTTGGGGAATTTGAGGGGGTATTTGGAACTCATTGCTACAACTGGCAAGGATAAAATAACTTCAAAGTCTGGCTCCAAACGTTCCTGTGTTTGGGTGTCCTTTATGTGAACACTGGTTTAATAAATAAAATGTAAATTAGCATAGTTTAGTTCTCATCTGCTAAATTCTCTTTTTAACATACATTAATAAAAGCCAAGAACAGTTGTTTAGCTGGATGATGAGCACTGAACTGGTTCAGAGGAGCTTGGATTCAGTTTCCAGATTTCCAACCGTATCTTCGAGTAGTCTCTGGCTCTAATCCACCCAAGATGGTTAAACTCATGTGCTGTCACAGTGAAGTCGGGAGAACATGTCACTTACCTTTTAGGTTAAGCATGCAGTTGAGTAGCTTTGCTGAATTAGGCCTACAAGCCCACTGCTGAGCGAGGACGTAACCGTGCTTTCCCAGGTCACGGGGCTGTTGAGGGTAAACCCATGTGTTCCTGGGGAAGCGGTCTGCATGGCTAGCTCATGGTCCCAACACTGCACCACCTCCTTTCCCTGTTAGCCCTAATCCTGCTGTCAACATTCTAGTTAGATTGACTGTTTCTGCTTGCTACTTTTTTCTTTCATTTGCAATGACTCTTGTGAACTATAAAGCATGAATGCTGTGAGAAAGGGAGCATCCTGACGAGGATGGTAAAAGAGTACAAGAAAATGCAACTGATTTCGATGATGTAATAACCAAGCTGTCTGGTTATGTCCCCTCTCCTTCCCCTTGCATTGCTGATCTGTTCTCATGAGCTTCTTGTGGATTTTTTCATCCCTCTTCTAGTTTTATCTGAGTTTCAGTGCTTATGAAATGATGAAAGCTGTTCAGTAGGATTAATGTGTCGTATATATATGGACATCTGCACAAAGTCATTCCTTGCAGTCCAGCTTGCCAAAATGACTGCACAGTACCAGAAAGCTGCTTTTACACTATGTCTGTTTGTCTTGTAGCCCACAGGCACCTCAGCCACAGGCTCCAGAGACTCCCTGGGCAGATGAAGAAAATGTAGTTTATCATCTCACTGATGAGGACTTCGACAAGTTTATGAAAGATCATTCATCTGTGCTTGTGATGTTTCATGCACCATGTGAGTTTGTCTTTTTTCTGTTCTGTACCTTGAGCCAAATGTTTGCTATCAAAACCAGTGATGATTTTCTGTGGAAGTTTTAGAGCTGTGAACTTCAAGTCCAGGGTTTTCTTGTCTGTGATGATTGTTAAATACACACAGTATGAAATGTTAGTGAACTTTACTGACTTCCAGTTTTAGGACATAAAAATGTGCTGCTCAAAGTGACACTTTGTAGGCTAAGTCAAAACATCATGAAGAGTGTAATGATGCTTAAATAGTCTGAGGCATCATCCTTTTACAGCATGATTTCCTGTTTTCGGCTTGTCTTTGTGGTGTTTGCTTTCAAAGCAGAGCTCTGGCTGATTGAGCAACTCAGCTTGAGAACCGTGAGCATTATGAGCATTTCTTCACTCCTTTGCACAGTTTGTTATCCGGCAGTGTAAGGGCTGATGGTCATTATGTATTGTGCTGAAATATGCCAAAACATGATCTAAGGTCAGAATGTAACCAGGACTTTTGAAGACTAATGCAGAGCTGATATGGTTCTCCTTACTGCTCAGCTGTGAATGCATTAGGCTGATTCTTTTTCATGACTTGAGGTTTTAGCTTGAGCAATAAAATGCAGTGAGTAGCCTTCAGAAGGCAGTTTCAGCCACCATGTCCTCCTGTACACTGGTAGGTAGTAGAGTGTGTAAACCCATTTTGTTCACTTAGAATTGGTAGAGGCAGCTACATAGCTGAAACAAGTTTTATCCTTTGTCTGCAGTGGAAGGTTCTGGCTCAAGTCTGCTATGTTGGGTGATGCCTAGCTTCTGTCTCCTCTTGCTGCTACACTGGCAGTTGCGCTTGGGTGAGATGTTCATTTTCATGGGCATAGATTTGAAGGTTAGGGCTCTGGAGACAGGCTGTGTGCTCACAGCTGAATGATAGAGGATCTTGGCACAGAGGCTGAAATCCGTCTTCCTTTTAAGCCAGTAGGAGTTAGCTCCAAAATGACTTTTTTTTTTGAAGGTATGTTCATAAGACACATTTGAGAAACATACCATAATGAATTTTCTTTGCCCAATGAAATGTCTAGGGATTTGGTCCACTGAAGCAGGTTACCACCTGCTGTTTTGTTTCTGTGTTCACTGTCTTATTTCTACTAATGAAAATGGGATTGGAGATTAACACCCGGTCTGAAAAGTAAAACACAAGTAGCAGAACTGATGAAGCTTGGTTTGCTCAGGAGTTATCCTTCGTTACCCAAATCCTTCCTTCCTTGTATTTCCATGCGCCCCAGTGTGCAAGTGACAGCATGGGCTGCTGCCCTTTGGGAGCTGTACCCTTGCTGGTTTTGCTGATCAGCTGCTGCTCAGCAGAAATGTAACTGCAGAATTTTCCTCCTTTCCATCTCTGTGCACAATGGCTTGGATTAAGCATCTCTCTAGCATCAGATTTCTGCATATTTACAGAGATTTAGTCATATTTAAAAGCTTAGCCCTTTTATTGAGTTTGTAAGTGGGCAAAGGAGTCCAGTCATGTATTTTGGGAGGAGGCAGAGAGGGAAGAAATTGCTGGCTTCCCCTGCAAACATTATTCCTTTAGGAAGTCAGATTAAAAGTAGATGAATATACACAACCGCAGTCAAATTTTATAGTAAATTCAAGTTGGTTGTAAATTTCAACAGAGCTCTGTTCGGTTTGTAGGTGTTGGCTTTTTTTTGTTTGTTTTCTGAAACACAGATAATATATTTGAGGGGTAATGATATTCCATGATGTGTTGGAGAGGAGGGGCACTTCCAGGTAGGTACATTTTGTACTAATGGGCATTCTCTGCTAAGGTACAGCAGTACTTTGACAAGTGCTGTTTTAAAAATAAATCAAATGCCTGAATTGGGCCGTGGAAATCTCTTGATCCTCAGAATTGAGAAAAGAATGTTCCTTGTTAGAACAACACTATTTTAAAGGCAACTCGAATGCTTGGGGCATTTTATTTGTATTCAGGTGGTAGCAGTATGCCTATGTGCAGGATCCAGTTTGTGCATGTGTAAAAGATCTGTGTTTGTAAGAATGCTCTCTGGGCATCCTCAGCAAAGAGTGTAAGGCTTGCAAACTAATTAACAACAGACAACTATCATAAACAGTTATCTCCATGATTAAAAGATCTTCTCCTAGCACTTCTTAAATGTGCTAATGGAATCACACTATGACTTATGAATATTAGGAGATAAATTACTTCAGTAAAAGAAGCAGTAAAAATATAGGATATCTTACTTGTTTTAACCTTGGTAGATTAGGATGAGAGGGGTTCTTTTCCTAAAAATTATGTACTAATAAAAAAAAAAAAAGTTGAAACAGATGTACAAAATAGGCCCAGAATGCAGGAGATACTTCTCTGTAACTAAGAATAAGTAAGTGGATTTCAACACTGGCCTGGAATTAGCAAGTACTTAAAATCCTGTGTCACCATGCAGCTTACACGTGACTTCGAGTTTTTATAACATACTATCAATCTTGTGTTCATTATAAGTTCTTTTACTAGAGGGAGAATTATTTCAGTGATGCTTTAACTGCAGAGTCACATGGCCAATACATTAATAGAGTGTAGTATTAAAAGATGTGAGAGGAATTTGGAGCCTTTTATTCCCACCTCAACCTCCCCACCCCCCAAATGTTCTGAAGATACAGCTGAACCAAATGCATCCCTGGTAAATAGCTGTGAACTGCAGAATGAGGCACTGTGATGAATGTGGCCAGTTTGGTCCCTGTGCCTGTGGCTACTAATGATCATCCCTGAGGATGGCAGTATAATTATTTCCCATCAGTTGCACTTGCTGGACCAATTAAAAGCATCACAGCATTTTGTGTTAAGTGCAGCCTGGCATAACTAGGTTCAACTAGAGCAGCTACGTGCGATTTAAAGACATCAGGAAGATCTGCAGCATGCAACTTGCACCCCTCACTATCAGAGACCTTATACCTTTTCTGTAATAATTTAGCACAACTATTAAACAGAAGATGTGCTGCTTTGAGTTACTGCTGGACCTGGGAAATGCGAGTGAGTCTGGGTGGGCAGGATGAGTTCATCCTGCTTTCATTTTGCAGGTCATTAGGGACATGAAGCAGGATTTTTAACCTTCTGAAACTCCTTTGTAAATCCTTTAAGAGGATGTTCAACAGACCTGAATAATTAACGTAGGTAGAGAGAGACCCAAGCAGTTAGGAGTCTGAAGGCCCTCTCCCTCCCCAGCCATCTGTGAAGGATGTGTGGTGGTGTGCTCATTATTCAAGCATTTTGCTGAATATTTATAATTGTTGATGGCAAGCATCATGTTATCTTGGATGTATCCAAACTGAAGTCTTGCAGATGTCTGAAGTGTTGCTGTTGTACCCAAAAACTTCAGTTATGAACTGAGATCTCCTGCATTATACAAAAAAAAAACAAAAATCCCTTTGCCCCAAAGGATTTGGAGTCTGCTTGTATTGATTGTATTTGCTGACGTGCAATAGCACAGTTGTATTAGTGGGCCAGTTTGAGTCTGTAACAAAAGATGTATTGCAGCAACCAAAACTATTACTGTACCATAATAGGAGGTCACCTGTGCCTCTTGTGATAGTTTTCCAAGAATAAAGATTCCATATATGCCTGTGCTTCTTGATATATATGCCTACAGCTGATCATTTTATGTAGATGCCCAAGGTGACAACTGGGTTCTGAAAGTCTCAGGTATGGATTATGCTGTCAGTCAAGTAGTGTTAAATGCTTTTTATGGGGGCTCACTAGGACTTAAAATGATTCTGAGCCACTTGAGCACAAAAAAGCCCCGTTTGTGTTTTTAGTTTCTCAATCAAACTGTTTGCAGAGTCAAATACAGGTTTACAAATAAATTTTGTCCAGAATGTTTACCAAATTAGTGTAGGTTCCTCTCTTTCTGACTTGATTTTGTCAAAAGAATGAAAACCCCATGAATTTCCTTTTCTATGTTTTTGCAGCATTTTTCTCCAAAGAAAATCTCTGTCTCTTGCATGAAATAAAACGAACCAAGTCACTGATAAGTCATTTCAGATGCTACTGAAAGATGTTTTAAGTCTAGGATTGAAATTAAATTCAGAAATGGTGTCTAAAAGTGTCTGGTTTTCATGCACAGGAGTTACTTTTCATTAGGTTTTGTTAACAGAAATGACATCGCTAACACTTTAAAGTGTACCTGTTCTTGCAGCCTCATGCAGAATAGTGTCCTGCTGCCACCATGAGCTGTAACCTCCCACCTATATTCAGCAAGCACAGATCTGAGTAGTCTCTGATGCTAATTAGTGGTGGTTGTCAGTCACCTCTGGTAGTTGCTTGGGGTTACTTTTTCCTCCCTCATAACCCATCAACCATAGTAAAGTCCATGGTCCAGTGCTGATGCCAGAGGTGACAGAGGGTAGCAAGGTGCTTTGGCTGTACTGTTAGTGTATGTGTGCACTTGCTTTTTAAAGTATTAAACTATTAAAATCTTTTTTTTTCTGCAAATTTTCTTTCTTGTGTATGAGCTTAAACTTACGTTAAACCCGTTGTCTTCCCAGCCCTCTTCATAGAACTTCTTCAGAGCCTTTATATAAGCTGTAGTAGCAGGACTTAAGGTATTGACATTTTTTCTAACCTGTAGTGGGATACTGGAGCCATCAGGGTTTTTTGTTTTTAATAAGGAGGAAATGCAAGAAAAAAAGCAACTTTTTTTTTTTTCCCCTTCCTTAATTTGTTCCTGAAACTGTTTTGGAGATGCAGCCCTGATACACCTTTTATTGCTTCTCTCCTAGTTGAAGGGAGGGCAAAATAAATCTTGATAAGATAAAATGCACTGCAGTTTTGATGTGTTGTTGAAATGTCTTGTGAAATTCTTTTCCTGTCCATGGGTATTTTCTCTCCCTTTATAAACCAACCTGATAAATTATACAAGTAGTGTTTCCCAAAGCCAACTATTCAGCTGTGGAGGCTTTTAATTGCCCAGAAAGCTGTTTTATCAATTTAGCTTTGAAAAACTGCTTTTCACACACTTCACTCTTTCACTCCTCCTGCTGCTGCCTTAAAAACCAAGGTTTTAAGCCACTTTGTAGAGTCATTATTAAAAATACCAAGCAATTATCCCAGTACAAGGTGAAGGCCTCCAGCTTCTAACCAAGAAGCAGCCTTGGATCTTTCTCTGCCAACACATCATCATTGCTTTGAGTTGACTTGGTTCTGTTTCTTACTGCTCCATGTGGTGAGATTAGGATGGTAGGATCCATTGCTCACTTTAAAGGAAAGCAAACACAAAATGTGTGCACAAAATCAAATCCATTTTTTTCATGCTGGGCTTTACAACTGTAAATAAATCAGTTTTCCTTTCGAGTTCCATATGAAAGCTCCTTATGAAAGTGATCTACCCTTGCAGTGTGCCCTAATCGGTACATCTGTTGGCAGCCTCAACAGAAAGGCCATGAGTTGAAAAGGCTGAAGAATTAATTTACTGTGCAGCCTGAAAAAATAGCTGGTTTAGTACATGTCATCATCAGCCTAACATTGGAAGCCTGTGATAAATAAATAAAATCTTAAGTTTCTCCATGGTAATTCATATTTCAATCAAGAATATTCTTTTTAAAAAGTAAGCCAATGCTGTTGCACCAGTGGAGGTTAAAGGTTTATGGGTTCCTCAAACAAGAAGCAGCACTGAATGTGGAATGGATGGGAATATCTAATTTTTGTTTGTCCCTATCATATCTGATGTTTGTGATTTTTAAAATAAAATGTTGGCTGTATTCAGTGGCTACATAGAGAGCTTTTGACATCTGCCTTCAGATGTACAGCCTCTAGGATGAAGATGAATGCTAGGAACTATATGATTTGCTATCATCTAGAGGTAGCTCTTTATAAGAAGCTTCTGTTTGTCTGTTGATGGTATCAGTTTAGTTCAGCTGGAAAATACTTTTTCATCACTAAAGGTCTGCCATCAGCCCTCAGCCTTGGTACCAGCCAACTCTGGTGTTCTGAAGAGAAGCTGTACTTCTGTCCTGTGCCCTTGTAGAGGTAGCTTCCTAGTAGGAGTGTCAGCAGCTGCAGTAGTAGAATCTACTCCAATCTTCTTCCACTCTGCTGTTGTTTCCAGTTGTATAATGTTTATTGGTCATTAGTTGAGGATAACTGTGTATGAGAAGAGCTTATTGAACGTCAGAAGTTGCAGAGAAGAGCCATGTTTTCAAAAAGCTCTTTAGCTGTGTGAAACAACAGGGAGCTGGAAGCCAAAAGCTTGGCAGGACATAGTCTTTGGTCAAGGGTTTGCTTTACAGTTTCCTGAAAGGTCTTTACAAGCTTTGACAATCCAACCTCACATATGAACTCTGCTTTTTAAATTTGACTTTCCGTATGGGTAATACTTTAGAAACAGTTGTGCCCATTACTCAGTGATGCTGTAGTCAGAGAAGAAAACAAAGACAAGCAGTTCTGTGCTGCCTCGGCTGCAGCTTGAAATGATTACTGGAAGTTTGTAGTGTGTAAGGCAGGTCACTTACGTGTGTATTTGGAAACTTGGCAGACATCATATCCACATGATATAGCTGGGTATGCTAGTCTCTGGGATGATACAGAAGGAGACAAGCCTGTGTCAGGGTTCTTGCTGTGGGCTTGATCCTGTTCCTTCTAGACCCCACGAAAGTGTTCTCCACGCTTTCAGAGTAATCAGAGAAAACTTTGAAGAAGGCAAACTTTCTGGACCATTATGTAGGTCCTAGGCAGTACCTGGTTCTGTTGGGTTTCTTGGTGGAGCAGTGCAGATAGCAGGGTGGGCAGTAACAACACTGTAATCACTGCAATAATGAATTGTTGTGCAAGGGCACTTGGATGATAAATGTTGCTGTTTAAGAGTCTGGACAGATAGGTGAAGAAAAGAGATCTGCTTCAGTTTCAGCATCGTATTTCCTGCCTTTTTACATCCCTTAGGTGCCTAACTTTAATGTTGCCTTAGTGCATTTTTAATGGAATGTATAATCAAGTGCTTCCTTGGACAAGCATAAATTGTGCCAGTTTTCTGTTCATTTTATTTATGTACTTTGTAGCTGTACATTACTGACAGGCTCCTGGAACAGATACATTCTTCATATAAACCAGTTACAAACAGGGAAATTTTTGGCTTCTGGATTTGCTTCCCCTGAAAGGAGCAAGTTTGGACTATTGATTTCAAAGAGGAGGAGGACTGGGACACTCAGACTACGTTCATCAATATTTTAAAAGCATGCAAGTCTACAACAGGATGTTGCTTGATATTCCATGTATTTGAGTACCAAAAATCTCAGGGTGTGGAAGCAGTTCAGTGCAATGACCTGCCTCATTAAACTAATTACAGCAGTGACTTTCAGCAGAGATCTAATTACACTTAAAACGGGAATTCTTGAAAATACAGCAAACGATGAAAATGAAGCACCCGACATGGATTTTCCTTTTAATACTACTTCTATTTCTTGAGAGTTTAAAAATAAAAAATCAGTATGGGTTTTTAGTGGTACTTCATATAAATAGGAATGTGGAGACTATAAAAATCGTAATAACTAGCTTGTGCAGTAAAACTTGATAGGATACCTAATGAAAAGGGGAAAGACAGTACAGACTGAGTCCATTGTCTCTTTTGTGTCAGTCTTTTGATACTAGAGCACATAGTTCCTATAAGATTATTGTCTTTTTGAAGCAGTTTGTGCTCTTTGAGCAGGGTAAAGTCATAAAAAAGGATGATCCAGTGATAAAAGCAATATCCTTGGCCTGGAGATGTTCAGGTTTAGTTCCTTACCTTGCTTTGATTTGTACAATTGTGACCAAAATCACAAAATACTTGCCTTGGTTTCCAGTCTGTGGAGATAACTTTGCTCCTTGTGGGGGAGTTTTATCTAGCAAGCCACATCCAGACTTCAAGATACTCCAGTATTGCAATAATTGAGGTATGGAATGCATGAACATTACAAAGACTTGATTTATATGAAGGAAAGAGGATTTTGCCTTCCATGTTCCTTGGCTTATGGCAAACAATCAGGTTTTTGGCTCCCAAGTTTAGGAAACGCAGCACACAGCTCAGGCGAGATTATCACAGCTAGAGCAGATGATTTGCAGCTTGGTTACAGCCTTCACCAGGACTTGAAGGGAAGAGTCTTAGCTTGCTCTAGTTCAGTTTCATAACAGAAAAAGTGTCAAACCCAGACTTTTGGGGTGTTCATGGCTACTTTGCTTTTGGGCTGGATCTCGACTTGCTCTTGTGCCACACTGCTCTTCTGGGGACATGGTGTGTGCTTTGAATAACTTACCTGTTAGCAGTTGTGGGTATCGAAAGCAGTGTGCAGGACAGTATGAAAGGAGGAAAGAAGGGAGCTGAACTGTAGATACTTGGGTGTTGTGAAATTTGGGAGGTTTGCTCAAAGTGCATTGCTGTATCCTCACCCCCACTAGGGAGCAATTACTTTCTCTATTAAAGAAGCCATGTGCGAAGGCTATTCCAGTCAGAAAAAAAAATTCCTGTGAATGTGTGGCAGGTGGCATGAACGGAACATTAGTTTCTTTGGGGATTTGCTGCCTCATTTGTCTTATTACTGTTGCCTTTCCTCTCTCCTAACTAATCCTTACTGACTAGCTGAGACTATTGCACAGGAGTAGCTACGCCAGCTGGAGAGCCAAGGGGCAGCTCAGAGATACCAGCCAAAGGGAGAGTCACCCCATTCTCCCCTTCTCTGGGTACTTGTAAATTTAGATATCCAGGGTGGTCTTTTAAAGGACTTCTGCAATTTTATCTGTGAGAATCAGCTTTTGATCACGCAGACTGGGTGACTGTCCTCCCGCAAGCTTGACTCCAGTTGTACATATTAAGCCCTAATGCTCCTGCAGCAAGTTCTGATAGGAGTAAAGCATAACCTTTTTGAAAGGTTTACTTTGCTTGCTGCTAATTAGGGGTGAACAGTAGGAATTAGCTTTACGAATTTAGCTCCAGGTTTATTTCTTCTGAAATAAGTTAATTTCATTGCCTGGAGAAACAATATACAGTGCAGGGCTTTCATTTGGAAAGTGCTTTACAGTATCTCTGCTACTTGATACTGAAAACTCTACTGGTAATGATTCAAGTTTATCTTTCTAAATACTTTATGGCTTCAATTTTTATTATCATGCTGAAGATAGAGAACTTATTTAAGGTCAAATAATGAACAGAGAAACCTACAGTGCAAGATTGCTTGCCTGCCTGTCTGCTCCTTGTGCCCTTTCAGATGGTGAGTCGGCAAGTGATGCTGTTTGAGTTACTAATAAATGAGTCCAATGCTTTGATACTGAGGTCTTGTGCTGATGGTGAATGTGTGTCTTCTCAGGTCCCAACTGCTTGTGGTTAGTGAACATCTCAGCACACTTCTCCTAAGCTGGTAGTAAACACTTTTGCTCTGATTTTGGACAAAGTGTGCATTCTGCATAGTTATTCCTTCCTGGTTCTTCACTTCTATAGGTATCTTCACAGTAATGGCCAATGTCACCGTTGCTTTTAACAGTTGTGCCCCATAAGCTTAAGTGCTCTGGGATATACCTTTCTGCAGAAGATCGCTTTGCATTGCATCTATTTTTGATGTTTTATACAAATTACTAATTAGGAAATAATTTGCTTACTATGCTGTTTTCCAGAGCTGTATATTCAGAGCTATTTCATCTAACCTTTCTTCTTTGGCATTTTCATTGCTAAATCCAAATTATAAAGTCTTCAATAGTGGAGTGAGAGTGTGAGGAAAAGCAGTGCAACTTCTCTTCCCTCCCCAGTGTGAAATTTTGTTGATCATCTGGCAATGGATAAGAGGGAAATCTTTTTAGGATGTGGAATAATTATGGTTTAATTGAGAAGGAAACCTTCTGGTGGTATTCTTCATAAACTCTCAACAATTTCACCTTAAGGCAATCATGCTATTTGTCTAGCTCTTTCACATTTCAATAGGGGAAGATTAATTTTTAACACCTACTCAAGGCCATGTTCCTGTAGGCTGGTGTAGGAAGTGTAATTCTTATCTCCTGATGCCAGCTGATCCACCTTCCTTCACTTCTTTTCCCACCCAAGAGAGATGGTAGGAGGCACCATTGTCTCCCAACACTGACTTCTACCAGTTGCACCATATAGTTTTGACTAAGTGTATACATGCTACGTAATCTCCAATAGCTGGAAGCTGAAGCCAGATTTGGAATGGAAAAAAAGCAACCATATGTCTTTTGTTGTTAGTTTATTTTAAATAAAGCTGGATATTAGCTTAAAGATTGTTCCTGGACACGTGCTTGTATCTGTGCCACTGCATTTAGGCTTATTTCAGGAGCCCAGCTCAGCCAGATCTTGTGAAGTCAAAAGAAGAGTGCGCTCATTTCAAGGGTAAGGCAGAGCAGAAATCTCTCTGCCTCTCAGGGTTCCCAGGGAGGCAGCAGCTTGTGGCTGAGGTTTGCCTTGGAGAATATTCACCCTTTCCTCTGAGCCTTTATGTCAAAAGAAGTTACACTGGTTTCAACAGAGCTGTCATCTTTTAAATCCCATGGAGACAGCCTGCAGGACCCACTCAATGTCTTTCCCCCTCTGCTGAGCCTTTCCCTGCTGAGTCTCTTGCTGGCTAATGGTAGCCCATCTGCCAGAGCTGTGAGTATGGCACAGATGCAGGGTCCTGGAGGGTATGTTTGGTTAAGCTCTCTTAGTTTGATCTAATTTATCTTGTGTAATGCAGTGATCTGATTGTCTTTAAAAATAAAGAAATCCAAACTCATACCGTAACTGTCTACAGCTGTTATGAATCTTCTCCTGTNAAAAGGTGATCAAGAATTGGATTTCAAATGCTTTCCCCTCTACAATTAGGGAGATCAAGTAGGGAGGTGGGGCTCAGCTTGCTCAATGTGCATCCGCATGTACTAAGCAGGTGTCAGGTAGTTCATGTGCTGTTTCCTGTTCTTGTAGGGTTGGCCTGCTTCTTGATAGTGACTCTTGATGCTATTGAGTTCTCAGTGTCCTGAGGCTTTCCCTCCAGGGACACCTGTGCATGCTGTGTGTGCTCTGTGGCACATGTGTGCTCTCTCAAGAGAGAAAGATGGTGGCTGGGGTGCGGTCACTACTGCCTCAGCAAGCCATATGGACAGGGGGACTGATTTGTAGTCATTTTGTGCCCCAGCTTTCCACAGAAGAGCTGTTGAAAGCAGGCAGGGATTTTCTTCTGTGTGCGCACACTGGGACTGGATTTGCACAGATGATTGCACGCACAGGTCATTGCACACACAGATTGACTGCACTGTGAGTTTTTGGTACTGCCAGTGCAGTGGTGATAATGGTGGGGATGAGATGCTGTACTGCTCTCCTTTTGCTGGGATGAACTGTGCAGCCCACGCAGCTGAGACGTTAGGCTGCAACCACGTAAATGTAGCATGACTGCAATAATCCAAACTGCTGATGTTTTTCCTTCTAATTCTATAATTCTAGTTTCCCATAGTCTTTTCTAGGCTGACCTTTCACAGACTTTGTCTTTTGTAAAGCTGTAAAACTGCTTACATGTCACTGATCCCTTAGCAATTGGTCAAATCAACCCTCCCTTTCAAGTACAATAGTGAGTTGGAAAGTCTGAATTTGTGTATGCATGCACACATTTCTTGCTGTTGAAAATTTGAATTTCTTACCCTGTTAAGGGTGATGAAGCTGCTCCTCCTGGTCTTATAAGAAAACATCAACTCTTGAAACATATTTGTCTTTAAGTATCTGGAATTTTACCTGGGTGGGCAGTGCCAGTAGAAGGAGGAGACGGATGATTTTGTGGGAATAAATACCCAGAGGAATGAATAAAATTTCTTACGCTCCTCATCCCTAATTTTTGTGATTTTTATTGTCTTATTTTTAAAACAGAAACCTGGAGATCTGGTGATGGTCTGATGACTATGACTGTTATGACTATTAACTGAACACGTAACCAACATGGTTGCAAATTTGTACATGTGATCGTGAGAAGAAAGCTGCTTTTGTCATCCTCCCTACCAAAATTTGTGGATGATTTCCTATTAGATGTCTGCAGTGCAGATGGCTGAATTATGCAAGGGAATCGGCAGCTGTGGTAGTTTATGCTCTCCTGCACCGATGAGAGAACTGTAAACTGTCTTGTGTCAAACCTTAGAGCTACTCTTTTTATGTGATGCATGAGAATCTTTGCCTGTTAAAGACATCCGTGGCAGAAGAGAATATACATTTTTTTTATCACATAGGTGATAAGGGGGCTAGTTCTTGTGTGTATCCTTGCCCTGGTTCCAGGGATTGTTTCCCCGCCACATACATTCACTTGCTTTTCTATATACAGGTGTGTATTCAAAGGGAACAGCCAGGCACACATGAGGGCTGGCTGCTTTGCTATGTTGAGAGGTCTCTGCTCCTTTAGGATTAGGAATGGAGAAAATAAGGGTATATCCCCAGGTGTTAAAAGTTTAGAGGGGAAAGGTGCATCTGAATTGCTTGAGAATTTTTCTTTTCTTGAAGTTGTCTGTAAATCTCCTATGACTGTAGTCTGAACAGACTAGTGAGTGAGTCTGAGTGTGGTGACCCACTTGCTGAAAGCAAGCATTTGTGCTCCAAAATGTGTTTTCTCATCAGGCTAATGGAAATATTTTTGGTATACAGCTATAGATGGACACAGAACTGGCATGATACAATAAATATCTGGTACATGATAACAGTACTCGAGCAGTCTGTTGATGGCAGAAATGTAATGATTGTTTAAAATCTTTATTTGCAATTTAGTTTATCTCTGTGGTTATTCATGTCAGAAATTCTTTGTCCAGAGCCACTTGGATTTTGGCTTTTGTTTCTTACTTGTCACATAAGTTTGAGATCCTAGACAATGTTGTTTTGAAATTAGAGTACATGACCAAAAGCATGGTGTTTATAAGTAAACAGCCATAATAACCTGAAAGAAGCAAACAGTGAATGACAGAGAGAAACAAGAGATTTATGTTCTGGGGACAGCACTGAGGACACAGCATATATGCAGGAGCTTAACTAGAGCTGCTTGACTTTTTTTCTGCCTGTCTTCTGCAGGGAAAACTTGGCTTTAACAGTAGGAGTGTTCACATTAATTCACTTCTGAAAACATTTGAAGCAATTGTGCTCTGCATTGTGAGTCTTTGCTAAGGTGCCAAACAGGCTGCTGTAAACAAGTACAGATATTTGCATGGAAAGAAATAGCTGGTTGGTGCGTTTTTTAACCTTCCCTTTGTCCCCGTGCTGCTTGTTCTTGCACATTAGCATTGTTCTGTCCATGCTCGGTCTTTGCCTTTGCACTTGCATATGGTCACACTCTGGAATGGATGAAGTGCTGAGTGAGTGATGTCCTATGCCCTGAAATGGGATTCTGGACGGAAGTGACTTGTCTATGTTGAGGCAATGTGAAGACCTTTGATTGCCATCAGTCTGGGGGTACAGCTGAGTTAAGCTGTGTGACAGTGACTATTCTAGAGGAAGGAGCTCTTTATCTGCCTGGCTACATGGTGCCAATGAGAAGTCTGTTTATAAATAAACTGGGAAAACAGAATCCTTGCTTCATTTAGACATCGGTTTTAAAAAGCAGTTAGCAAGGGCCTGTCTTGTACCAGATGTCCTAGCACTGATTTTTGTAAGCTTTAACTTCTTTTTCCTCTCTTTACATTTATGCTATGTGCTCTTTTCCATCCTTTGCATCCCAGGGGCTCTATTTTTTCAAGAGGTGTTGAGAGGTCAAAGGAGGTGTCCAGAACTGTTTGGTAGACCTAGGCACTGAACCTGGACTGGTTTCTGCTGCCAAGTGGAGAAGTAACTCTGACTTGCATGTTCAGGGGGGGTACTTGTCTTCTGCAAGAAGACCAAGGCTGGGGGAGACCTCTTGTGTAGACACCTCTAAGTCCCTTGAGTGCTTCCACTAGCTGTGACCCAGAGTGTCTGAGAGGATGACAGTGCTTGGAGTAGGCTGAGGGGCATCCTTGTGTTGACTGTGACCTTTTCTCAGATGGGATTGAAGGAGTCACTTGCCTTTTAGTTTTAATGTCAGTATTATTTGACATGACAGTGCATCTTCTAAGAATGCTTCTGTCACAGATGCCCACTACAGACCTGTGGACTTTCTTATAGTGTCACAGCAGACTTTATGGAGCACAGTGGAACATCTGGGCTAAGGGATTGTAGGGCTGTTATTTTCCCATTCATTTTATGAACAGCAAACTAGATGAGTTTAACACAGGGATACAGTTGCTGCTGAACAACCTAATGTAGCAACCAAAGGAGAGGCAGGGACCTTAGAATTCATTTAAACAACTTTTCATTGGCCTTGAGAATTTAATGTCAATCCTCATGGTATTATTGAAAAGTAGGATAAATAATCATAGGAGAGATTAACTGATTTGCAGTGTGTAAGTCTGACTTCTAATTCATATCTCCCCATTTCTGCAGTGGTAGGTGGAAGCAGGCTGTAGCATGCGATAGAAACATTCTCATAAAGATGGGCAGAAAAGCATCATTTATTGTGGGAGAAACTCTTGCGATTTCATATGCCTCTTTTGGACTTGATTCGATATGATGGCTTTTTTTACAGGCTGGCATATCACGCTGTCCTCTGTCAGGGGTAGAACAGCCATTGCATGATAAAGATTTGAGGACATCAGTTTGCATTTAAGTGCCTTTAAAGACCTGATGCTGCTTCCCCTTTATTTTAAGTATGAATGAGTTAGCTTTGTGGCAGTCGGTAGTGCTGTGTCAGTGTGATATTCATGAGAGAACGAGGAACAGTGACATTTCATATAGTCTGGATATCTTTCTCCAAAATATTACTTAAATTAGTTTCAGTTGCTTTGGATACTTCTTTATTTCATTGACAAAGTATGCCTAGCTTAGTTGGTTGGTTTGTGTTTGTTTTTTTTTTTTTCTCTCTGCATAGGTTTGTGAAAAATCAGATTGATGCTTTTGGTTGAGCAAACCTAATATTAATGATTGAGGTATATAATGGATTCTGTATCTAGAGCACAATAGGAAGCTTATTCTGGCTGGAGTACACACTGTGGTAAAGCCCACCAAGGTGAAGTTAGCCATGAAAAAAAGGTATCTTTTTTGTATAAATTAGAGCTAGCTAATTCAGAGAGGTTCCCAGGTATCTAAGCTAGGACTCAAGATGCCTTTAGTTTAGAAGTGAGGAAGAGCACAAGATGAATAAAATTCCCTGCTCCTAACGGGTGAAATAAATCAACTTGGGTAGGTGTTAAGGGGAGCTGTCAGCCCCTTCCATGAAGCCACACGCCGGCAAGTTTTCTGTGGGTGGCAAATAAATCATTTTTCCTGCCTCTTTTGTGCTCTTAACCAAGATGAGTAGTGCTGAAACAGTACCTCTTCCTCAGCCTTTTCCAGCTTCCTTCCTGAATCCACCTCTAAAGCTGTTGCATCTGGTGACACATGCTCTTGTCACTGTGTAAAACCAAAGCAAAGTTTCTTTTTCCAGCTGAGATCCCTTTGTGCTGCTGCTCCTACCACATTAAGGTATTGGCTTTTGCTCAAAAGACAGACATGGGGCTTTTTAATGCTGTGTTTGCTATGCAGATGGCTAAATGATATGGACCTTAGCTGGTGTTTGAACTGGAGTTTGGTCTGGGATCAACCATTTGGGTATTTGCTGTAATTCTCAGATAGGATTTGCAGTCTTTATTCAAATGTATCCACTCTGTTCTATAAACATGCACTGGAAGTGTTTAATGGTGTGCTGCAGTGGTTGGAGCTCTGCTGAAGTCCGTTTGGTGTGGTGAAGCTACATCTGGATGTCCCATCACTTTTTGGCTGCAAACACTCTTTAACTTGTGCTATATAGAACGTGGTTATCTGGTTGAGTTCAGGCTTCGGTTTGCATCTGCTGGCTTTGGCAGTCATCCCATTAGAGGGAATCAAAGCAGCGCTCAGATTCAGAGTCCTTAGTTTATTTTCTTTTAAGCGGTGGTGTAAAAATAGCCCCAACCCTGCTGCCCAGACACCTCAGAAATGGCTTTTGCTGAAGCTGCATTGAAGCAGATTTCTAACTGTATTTTCTGATACAACTTTCAAAAGCTCAGCAAAGTCTGGGCTTTCAAGTGCCCGTTCCAGCAATAACAGCTGAAGAAAGAAAGGCCGGCTGCTGCTGCTGCCAACGGGGAGGGATTGCATTGAGATGACATTGCAGGGGGGTGGGCGAGCACAGCGCCTCTGGGCTGTGCCCCGCCACCATGTTACAGCTGCCTGCAGCGGCACCCTCGCCCTGCCTGGCTGTCAGTGTCTGCCCCTCAGGCCCTTTGCTCTGGCACTGAGGGGTCTGCGGCTGTGCTGGTCACTTGGGGGCAAGGAAGGGGTCATCCCCAGGGCCCAGCATTGCACCATAGTCACTGGAGCATAACTTCATGGCAGGAACCTCACCTGGTTCTGAAAGTTTAGCTGGCCTAGAAGTAATCGCACCAGCTGAAAGCAGTTTAATCTGCACCCAAATAATTTATTTGAAGTCTGCTTTTCTCAGTCATGCATTCATTTTACTTTACTGTAATGTCAGCACTTAGCAGTGCAGTAGTGGCAGATCTCTGGAGATCTCGCACGAGCGAGAAAGCATCATTATCTTGGTTTTACAGGCCCTGCTTATGTTGAGAACATATGTGGTGGTGTAATTACACTGGCGTGATTAAATCAGTGCAAATCCTTGCTAGAGGCACGTGCTGCACCACTGTGAGGCGGGGCTTATTATCAGTTCAGTTTCATTCAAATTACGTTACTCAATTAAACTGTGCTGGCATAAGCCACAGCTTCAAGTCAGGAAGTTATGTGAGGGCCTTTGTTGTTTCTTCTTAATGCAGATAAAGATTTGGAAGCTGAAATGGGTGAGGTTGTGCCTTGCCCAAGAGTATCTAGAAGCATTAGGCTTGACAAATACTGTATTTGTAGTACTTTCTGGGAGGAAAGAGGTCTGGGTAAGAATTAAGGGATTTTATTATTATTTTTTAATAGATTAAATTCTTTGTTTAAGCCATAGTGACCACTTTGGAAAAGATCCTAAGTCCTACTAAGGCTTTACAAATAAATTAAGTGAAATGCATACTAAAGTCTAGTAAATCTCTACCACATGGTTTTGGATTTTGATAATGGCTAGATGGGTCAATGAATAACCATGGCGTGTACAACCTAATTGGATTTTTTTTTTTTCTTGGCAGGGTGTGGGCACTGTAAGAAAATGAAGCCAGAATATGAGAAGGCTGCAGAGTTTCTCCATGTAGCCAGTGATGTAAGCTAATTTCCTTTATTATATCCTTCAAATAATCAGTAATAAATAACTGGAGTAATAAAAGTGACTTTTCTCCCTACAACAAATTCAGCTGTTCTCATCCTCCCACAGGACCTTTCAAAATGTGCTTCCAAAGTACAGTCTCATCGCTAATGCATGAGCCCTGCCAAAGTCTTAGAAAGAACATTCTGTCATGAACGAAAACAAAACCGAAAAATGTTTATGTATTCTGCTGTAGGCCTTATACATAATATGATCAAATCAAATGTTGGGGTTTTTTCCATTACTTAAAGGCATTGAATATGAAGGAATGTAGGCTTTTATTTATGAATTAGATTTGGAAAAAAAGCAAAGGGGGTTGATCCTGCTCTCAGATACCCTGGTTTCATGGTTGCACCACTCCATTAGCTTCATCTTAAGTGCTCCATCAGCATGGCTGGAGAAGAGAGATCCAACTGTATAGGTATTAGCATTGTTGATTCAGTTGCACACTGTGTACTCCATGCAAGAAGAGAAGCAGGATTAGTCTCCCCCATACCTTAAGCATCTTCAATGGAGACATCTAGAGTTCCTTTGTAGTTGTTGAAGTAGGATATGAGGAAAACAAAGATCAGATGAATCACCCTCTGGAAGTGTCTGTTCTTCTGTGACTCTAAAGGTGGTCTGTGTAAACTTGCTTGTGCATTAGGGAAAGATGAATTTTCCTGGAAGTAGACCTGTCTGTCTTTGGAGAAACTGGGGTTTGTGGGAGGAAATGCCAGTCCTGGGAACAGCTCTTAAGCTTTCTACAGTGAGGTATATGCAAGGAATTCTGTCAAAAATGGGAGGAACATGAGTCCTCCATGTCTTTCTGTGTGTCAGTGCTGAGTACATGAGAAAGTGAAGGCACCTAGATTATGAGCGATACCCCTATATCCACTGTTTCCTGCTGAAAGGGTTTGTGTGTGTTGCTGGGATTTACAGCTAGTGGTCTCTGTTTTAGAGTCCAGGTGTCCTTGCAGCAGTTGATGCTACCGTCAACAAGGCACTGGCAGAAAGATACCACATCTCAGGGTTCCCTACTTTGAAGTATTTTAAGGATGGAGAGGAGAAATACACTCTGCCACACCTCAGAACAAAGAAGAAGATCATTGACTGGCTGCTAAAGTAAGTTTTGTGGGTCTGAGATACTATTCAGGTTCCTGTTACTGTCTCCTGAAGACTGCTTTGATGAGGAATTAAATCTTAAACCTAGCTTTGTCAACTGCCTAAATCCCTTGCTAACAAAACCAAATTGAATTCCGGTATTCAAAGCCATACAAACATGTATGTTAATTATGGTCTTTAATACACCAAATCCTTTATTTGCTGTAGGGCTTTTCATAGTTGTCTCAGTAATTCTTTCAGAAAATAAATATTTTTCAAATACACCCTAAGCCTTTCACTGGAGAAGGAATAGCAATGGCTCTGAAAAATAAACTAAACATTCGTTGTTCCCGCTTTGTACTAAGCAGCAAATTTCACTGCTGGTAACTGAATTTCTGCAGTTTGTACTTTTCTAGCATTGCTAAGCAAGTGTCTAGACTGCCAACTACATGGGGCTGAAGGAAAGCCAGTGAGACCAACAAAACTAGCATATTTGTCTGCACTAACCAACTTTTCTTTGGTGGTGTGCTAAAGTATGCAGAATTAAGTTTAATGTATGATGAAAATAATTTCATTTCAAGGTTGTAAATTGCTGATATAGTTCTCTCTTTAAATATTCTGGAATAAAATATACATTTCCTTTAGGTACTATAAGCCTAATGCATTTTCTGTGTTATTCAAAGGGAAAAAAAACGCCCTTGTTTTCTGAAGTTTTCAAATCATTTAACTGTTAAGTGCAGTTGGCATGAAGAATGTAATCTTAATTTCCCTCCTTTTATTTAATGGGAGGAAGGAGATTATGTGTGGGTTTTTTGTTGTTTTCTTTTTCTGTTCTTTTTAAATTACATCTCTTGAGTGCATCAAATCAGGTAATTGATAAGGTCTGGCAGCATCATTGTAGCACACAGGGAAGTTTTACCTGCCTGCATTTAGACACAATCCTCTCTTGGCCTCGCTGCATACTCAAGCTCCAGGCTGCTGTGTCAGTACTGGATGTTAAGTCACTGTCCTATTTTCACCAGCTTGCTGGAGTATTTTGAGTGCTATGTAGTTCATGTTGAGTTAAACAGTCAGACTGATGCTGCCTGTACATATTGGCAGGTGAATTAACAATGAGGGAGAGAAGGGGTGTTAATCCCTCCTGGATCCTGTTGTGACTCTGGAAGACTTTTGTCTGCAGCCTCAGGTAGTTGGCAACATAGGTAAACCCAGAAAAGTTGTTTCCTGCTCTTGTCTGATGGATCTTCTACCACCTAGAGATGAAGTAGAGTAAGGTCTTTGCTGACCAAGTATGAAATTGTCACAGCTGCCCTCGAGCTGATGGATATAGGGATGCATCTGGGGTGTAGAGTGGAGATAAAAGTACAGCTTGTGTAAACCTATCCTAATGAGTGGTCTAGTCAACAGTCACGTGGCTTTTGGCTCCAGTCTCTCTGTGGTGACTGTAGTCTGTGCTGCCACACTAGGTGTTACCAGTATCTGGGTAGCTTAGTTCAGATCAGTATGGGAAGGTCTGTGTGAGGTGAAGTCACACCTGTAACTGTAATCGATGGTAGCTCACACTAACTGTGTACATGTGAAAATTCAAACCAGCTGCCCTAATTCTTTCGCTAACTGGCAAATCGGTATCGATGGGAATACGATGGATGTCCACCAAGTGACCTTGAGTAGGACTTTAAAAATTGAACTTTTCTCCACTTGGTTTTTATGTACCTGATACAACTTAAAATGGTGTCATTCAAAGTGACAGGAAAGTCTGAAAAGACAATTTATTACCAAGGCGACATATGCAGGTCTTTATACCGTGGCACCATTCTGATGATTTTATATAAGTAATCACTATTTAAGATACAGCAGGAATGAATTTAATGAGTCTGAGGGAAGTCTGTGAGCTGGTGAATAGCAGAAGTTTCGTTAGAGGCGCTCTAGATGTGCGGGATTGCTCTGATCTAGTCAGTATGTGCAGTCATAATTGAAACCTGACATTCTCTTTGTCAAGGTAAAATATTCCAGTTCAGACCCCCAGTCCTCCAAGTGGAACGATGCTGAGTATTGCATCCTGGCTTTAATATCTGAATTCAAGAGAAGGTCATGAAATTCTTTATAGAAGTTTGCATGACAGCAATAAAGCGTACGAATAGAATGTTTGAATGGAAGATGCTGTTCTATTGCCTTTTGATTCCACCCGCTTGCTGTTCTCAATTCATGCCTATGGATGACACAGTGATACAAGAGCAATGTTATTTCCATACAGATGTTGGATGCAAAGCAGAAAATCTTTATTCTACATTCCTACTCATATGCCTGAGTACAATCACTTAAATTATATTTTTATTGAGTTACAAAAATTAACTTGCATCTTTTTTGATGTTATAAGGTGTTGGAAATATTGAGCACATTTTTCTACTGCACAGGCACCCTGAAGGACTTTTTCACCTCCGTTCCCCCATGGTAGTTATGACCAGGACATGATGGCCCTTTGCCTGATTCCTGAAACATTTTCAAACCAATCTCATTTCCTTTCTTTTATAGTCCTGAAGCACCACCTCCACCTGAGCCTGCATGGGAAGAAAAACAGACTAGTGTTATCCACCTTGCAGGAGAAGACTTCAGGGAGTCCTTGAAGAAGAAGAAGCACACTCTTGTCATGTTCTATGCACCATGTGAGTAAATACCTCTCTGTGTGAAAGGGTTTTATAAACCCTACTGTTTGTGAAATCCTGAATTAATTCCCTCGCTGTCCCCAGACTTTTAAGGGTAAAGAGCTTATTCTGAATATAACTGCATGGGGCCATCACTGGAACCATCATTTGTATCTTTATAGACAGAAACAAAACAGTATACAGTGTTTATTTAAAGAGCTATTGTGTTAATGCAGACACCAGAGCAGGCAAGGGTACAAAAGCAAAAGAGATTTATTTTTCTTTGCTGCATTTTATAGTCCATATAACAAAATGTGATCCTTTATAGTAGCACAATGGACGTGAAGAGCCTGACTCATTAGTGCAGCACTTCAGTAGTGACATCGATGTAGTGGTGTGGGAGGAATCAGTCCCCAGTGGCTGAGAACAAATTTTGATGGAATAAATTTTGTCTGTAATAAATCTACATTTAAATCTCCACTGGGAATATGGGCATAATTTCTTCCTCCCAGATTGTTTTGCGTGCATCACACGCACACTTTCTTTTTGAAGCTCCTAAGAATATTTCTAGAGAAGTGTTGAATCAGATGCCTCATAAATTAGGAGAATGAGAGGGACCTCTTCTGTTTTCCTTTGTTGCCCTAGAGACAGGCAGACTTGGTACAGGTTCTTGACTTTTCAGGAGTCCGTCAAAGGGAGAAGATAATCCTGTCACGTAATATTAGATAGTATTAACTTGATCTTTTTAGCACCACGACTCAGACCTGCACATGGCTCTTCCCTATCACATCGCCAGCCCTGAAATCCATAGATAACTTTCAGATAAGCAGTTACTAACTTTTTTTCATGTTAAACTGAGTTATTTTCTAGAAAGGGAGAAAAAGCTCAGGCCTTAATGTTTAATCAGGCAACCCCTTATTTTGCTTTTGAATTAGAGAAGTAAACATAAATGCTTTTGGGCTCCCATGAAGCCCTGCAGGATGTGGGAGAAGGGAGGGGTGCAATTCAGAAGGGAGATTTCTGGAAGGTTGTAAAAGAGAAGGGAAGGGGATTTAATCCCTTCTCAACTCCAGTTCCCACCACCTATTGACTAAAAATTGCACATGTGCCAGGAATTTTTTTTCATGGACCTCAACGGGTTAAGAGCAAGCCATAACATTAAAATTAAATGGTTGCACACAAAATGGTAAGATGTAGGAATTCTCTTGATTTCTCTTTACCAAATGAGTGGCTTTCTGTGGAAGAGAGAGATTTATTTGCCTTTTGGTTTTTACATTCATCTTTTTGAGTCACTTGAATTCGTAGTCTCTTTTAAAGACATGTTTAAAGCAAAGACACTGTACAGTGAGTATGTAGCTCTCAGGGTTGAAAGCATGAGGCAACTTGCATGTTGGGCTATGTTACCATTGTTAGCAGGTTGACTTCTCTTACACCAGGAGGGATGAATTAGGATCAGCCTGGTTCTGTCTGTACAAACAGACTGTAAAACCAAGGCTTGCATAGTGTAAGACTGTTGGGTCTTTTGAGGCTGCCCTTCAAACACATTGTTCTTGCACTGTTTTGCATACAGTGCTGCACAAGACCACAGGACAGAGAGGTGTTAACGGGAACCACTTCTGGCCTTCCCATGACTCCTAAGACAGTCAGTGTTGCTGTTGTGTTGTCAGTATGTGGGTCATGCACAGTTTTGGATTTGTCAGATTTGTTCTCTCTAAATGTGGAAGTGTCTGTGTGCAAAGTAGAAAAGCACAGAAAGGGAGTGCAATGAGCTTGCCCTTTGGGTGCAGGGGGAAGTAGAATATTTTAAATCTCTGCTTTCTGTGAAATAATCATTATTGCAGTAGAGCGGTACAAATCATTCTGTCTTTCAGCTTTTCTGCAGTGATGATGTGCCGCCTGCTAAATTTGATAGATTAGCTTTTGTTTACCGTTTTTTCAGTCTTGAGACCACTTGGAGCTTACATTGCCAATTAGTCTTAACTTGCTTATTTTAGTGCAGAAGGAACACTGCTAAAACTGCCAGGCCCCATTATCTCTAATAATTTTCTTTTTCTGTTTAGATCCACATCTTAGGTCAGTGCAGACTCACAGTATGTTTCTCCATTCACTTGTGACTCTGTGACAGTATTTGTTACACTTACACATATGCTGAGATATTTTAAGATCGGGGGGTGTGTATACATGCATATATAAAGTATGTTTATATATAAATATTTATGCTAAGAAATGTATCTCTAATCTGTCATTAGAATTTAAAGCAGAAAGTTGAATATTCTGACCTTTGTAGAGCTTTCAGCTAGAGTGACAAACCTTTAGGCAAAGGCCATAGATATATATCTTACGTGCAAATTAAAATGAGATCTGACTTTTCTGTGGCAGCTTCCAGTCCAAATTACTTAATATTTATGGGAGAACCACCAGTCTGCTGCTATGCCAATATTTCTGGACTGAGCTGAGTGGTGCTTTGATGGTACCGAAGAGTGTTTCACGGTGACTTAGCTCTGAAAGAGAAGGCTGCTACATCCACGTGGAAAAGATGGGAAACTCATTACTCCATCACCCTGAATGTGGGTAGAGTGTAAAGGTTATTCCTGGTGCCTGGAGAATATTTTAAGGACTGAGAATCAGAATAAAAACTCTTGATATTACTGTGGAAAAAAATCTACTCCTGTGGACTTGACACCCACAAAGACTGATGTTCTTGATTTCACATTCTCATTCCTCCTCAGTGGTATCTGTAGGCGCTGTCATGACTTATATGGGGCAGGTCTTTAGTACTGACTTGGGGCAGAAGTGCCATCTGCAGAAAATCTAATGTTGCTTATGCCAGTAGCATAACATGTTCTTCATCCGAGCGTCCATTGGATAGGTCTGTACCCACCACACCACGCAGGCTGGTGGTGCAGACTGGCTCTTGTCAGTGCTTCTCAGGGCTAGCACTTGGGAGTGGGCTGCTGGCATCTGTGTTGCACAGCACCTGGCCTAGCTTTGTCTTATGTCCTGGGGACTGCCATGAGGGGTTTGAGGAGCATTTCAAAGCAGTAGACTTATTGCACTGGTGTTGGAGAGGTGTTTTGGGAGGGTTTATGGGTTCTGTGTCTGTATTATCTCCATAGACCAATCATTGGAGTACTGGTTGCCATCAACTACTCCAGGTTTCCTTTTGTAACTGCTTGGCTTCATCCAGTCTCAGTATGGTTTGGTGTATGCACATAGCCTGGTATGTGGATGATCAGGATTGGGGAGATTGTGGACCAAATTAGAAAGTGAGCCAAATGGACAAGGACAGACCAGTCTAGCCCAGTTAGACTGCAATGCTTAACCAGCTATGGCCAGAAGTACACTAGCTGCATGTCTGTGGCCTATGTCCACAGCTCGTTTCCAGACTCGCAGCATTAAATGCCTAGCATCCTGGACTGACTAGTTTGCATCAGTTTCTCTTCTGACATCAGTGCACTGACTTTTTCTTCTTTTTCTTACGTCCTCACTGTTTGTTCATATAGCTTATCTGAATGTGGTTTATCTGCATTTTTACTTTTATGTGCTTTCTCTGCTCTGTTATCCCAGATAATTGAGATTTGACTTTGCCAATGCATTTAATTTTAACCTCCTACTATTATAGCAGTGAAAACTATGCAAAATAGAAGCAGTTGGTTGTGATTAGTTGTCAGAATCACAAAGGGCCACAAAGTTCTAGTAAATAACATGTCTTCTCAGTTGGAGATATTTTTGCTGCATAACTCAAATAATTAAAAAAAAAAAAAAGTGATTGAAGTTAAGTGAGCATTTATCAAGGAAACAGGGAGATGCAGATAGTTCTTCAGAAGTGTACTGTGCTTTTAACCCAAAGTTCTGTCTGGAGAAGACTTTGGAGTCCTACATGGAATTTCATGCCCGGCCAATGCAAAGACCAAATTAACGACCATCACATTCTCTCACTAAAACTGTTATGGTTCCCTCTTCTGCCTTGTTCATCCTTGGGATTTAATATGCCTTTTTGATGTCATAATTTGGTGATGTGACCATCAGTTTTTAGCTATTCTTGGGTGATGTTCCTTCAAATTTATGCTATGTCTTTTCTGCTCTTGTAGAAACAATTCAGAGCTGGGGACACAGACACCATAGACATCCTTGATTGCATTAGGCAAAGCATCACCAGCAGGTCAAGGGAGCTGATCCTTCCGCTCTGCTCAACACTGGTGAGACACAACTGGATTGCTGTGTTAGTTCTGGTCTCCCCAGTACAGAATAGACATTGACATACTGGAGTGAACCCAGCAAAGGGCCATGATAGCGATTAAGTATCTGGAGCATCTGGCATATGAAGAGAGACTGAGAGAGCTGGGACTGTTCAGCCTGGAGAAGAGAAGGCTCAGGAGGAGTATGAATAAGTGCCTAATGTGGGGGGTAAATATGACAGAGCCTGACTTTTCTCTGCATTGTCCAGGGACAGGGCAAGAGGCAGTGGGCACAGACAGAAATGCAGGAAGATTTGCTTAAACGTAAGAGAAAGTGTTTGAGGATTTGGTTTGGTTTGTTTTTTATTGGGTGGGGTTGGGGTGGTTTAACACAGGACCAAGTTGACCAGAGAGCGTGTGGAGTGTGCATCTGTGGGGATATTCAAAACCTGACTGGACATGGTGCTGGGCAACCTGCTCTAGCTGATCCTGTTCTGAGCAGAAAAGTTGAACTAGATGATCTCCAAAAGTGCCTTCCAACCACAGCAATGCTCTGTTTCTAGGAACAGGAACACTGGAGTTTAAAATACATAGTGGAGTGGTGTTTTGTTTGGAGGTGTTTTTTTTGTTTTGTTGGTTTTGGTTGTTTGGTTTTGTCTTTTTTTAACCCTTCCCATTGAGTTTTGGTTTTCTTTAAAGAGGAAAGGCTTAATAACATTCCCTACTAATTCTTCCACAGAAACAGAAGCTGCCTACTTGTGGCTTTTAAGAATTGAGAGACCAAAACATGAAAACAGATTTGTATAATTTTTTTGTCAAGATTGCTGCCTCCAAAGAGGGTACAAATGAATCAACTATGTCAGAAATAGGAATTGCATATAATAGACCAGTCATTAATAGGCCCAAATGATGGGGCTGGGCAGGGGCACTTATTTTTTCAATCACTTTCAATGGGAGGGCCTGGCATTGAGCAAATTCAGTCTGTTCCTACTTTTGTAAAAACACAAGGTAATAAGCAATCTTAAAAAACAAAGACTTTCGGCAGCAATGAGAAATAATAGGGGAAAAATGTTCCTTTTTAATGGTTTGTAAAGGTGGCAGTTGCCAATGTTATTAACTTCCCAGTGGCCTCAATTTGTGGGACTCAACAGGGTTCACAGAATGGGTAGTTTTAATAAATACTTTGCTGGGAGCTGATTTCTGGTTCTCTGTTCAGCAGTGAAAACTTTCACATCACCGGAAATTATTTTTGTCAGCTGGAAAAGGTTCTTTTCTGGTGAAGCCTGACCCAGAGGGGTTATCCAAAGAACACCCAGAAATAAACTGTATTGAGGGTGATTTTAAAGAGGTAGTTTTGTATTGGCTAAGTGGCTGTACATCTGCAAGAGGATGTACAATTATGAGACAACAGTCTCTTTGACTCTTCACTTGAATTTTTTTGTAGGATTTTTCTTGCAGTGGGGGAAGAAGTGAATGAGAGTATTTAATCTGTGTTGCACCTGATAAAATCACAGAAGACTTTGGGATGGTGTTTGAGCTGTTAAAAGGTTGTGTTTTCTTCTTAGCTGTTACTGGGAGATAGTACCTGGGTATTGTTTTGATGTGAAACAAAGAGAGTTCTTTGGCTTCCAAATCAAGCGGGAATCTTGATATCATCACTTTCTGATGGGTCATCTCCTGGCCATCAGTAAGAATTAAGTAAGAAATCAGATAGGGATTTCTTCAGCAATAAGAAAACAGATATGGATCATTTTTTTCTGAATAAAGCAGTCTGGCCCATCCCTATGTTTTATCAGCAGTGCATAAAATGCTGAGAGATAAAGCAAACTTGCATTAATTTCACTCACAGGCTTTATTAGTCCTTCTGTACCGTGGTATGCTTCTTCTCTGTCTTTTAACAATAAAACCTGCCTGGTTTCTTCTGTTATCAAGGAATATACAGCAACAAAAAAGCACTTGGTCAAGAGTCCTTGCCACAGTGGGTTCAATGTGTGCAGAGTGGGTGCAAACTGTTTTGGCTCCTCATGCTAACAGCCAGGACGGTCAGTATGCTCCTCCAGCCCTGTTAGCTTGCTCATGGGACCCAAGCTGTCATCACAGAGCTGTTCTTAAGGAAGTGCTAATGTTTCCTTTTCCTCCCTCCCATTTTTTGACGTAAGCTGGGACAAAGCTGATTGCACAGTATCTCAACAGTTGCACAGGAAGGTTTGAGGAGATAGTGCTGTGTTGTGGCTAAGCCAGACTGCTGTAACAAAGCATGACAATCCTGACTGGCTGTGAGGCTTCAGCCAGTGGCTGCTGGGCCTGAAATGACTGGTCTGGGTCTCAGTGCTGAGCAGACCTGGGTGGCATAGTTCTGTATGAAGGATGTACAAAGAAGGCTAAAATACCCAACAGTTGAGTTAATGGGTCCATATGCCTCAAGCAAAGCAGCAGCACAGATGAATTCTGTGTCCATGATGGCCTCGGGTTGGCTCCTACCAAAAGGTTTTCCTGTTGCTTGCAAGCACATCTTCTGAAGTTTTCATTAGAAGGCTGTATCAAAGAGCCTGAACAAAATGTGCGTGTTTGTAAATGAAGCTTAAGCTATCAAAAAATTATTAAAAACATGCTGAACAGAAAGAATCCGTTTCGAGGCAAAAACCCTTGTAGGAAGGATTTTCTGTTTTTTTGACTGAGGCAGAAGCGAGGTCTGGACCCTCTGATAATGAGGCTTTAAATCCTGCGTGGGCTGGCACTGCAAAATTTTGATATGTTAGCTCTGCCACTAACTGGTTTCTCTCCTGCATTAGTGG
This sequence comes from Chloroceryle aenea, assembly GCA_013399075.1. Classification (NCBI taxonomy): domain Eukaryota; kingdom Metazoa; phylum Chordata; class Aves; order Coraciiformes; family Cerylidae; genus Chloroceryle; species Chloroceryle aenea. The sequence continues at coordinate 58,836 of VWZY01008173.1, forward strand.
TGCTTTTGCTACAGGCTTGCATTAGCGAGGCACATTCCTGTCGGTGTAAATAGTGCTTATGAGACAGAGTCCATTAACAGGCTGAGTGTGATAGAAGATGAATTTATAGAGTGGTCTCTGCAATCAGGCTGGCAGAACTGCTCTTAGCCCCAGTGTTTGTGTTGAGGATATTAATTAGCATCAAGAAAAAGGTTATAACTATTCTCAATTCAGAAGTTGAGGCATTTCACAGGACTGCCTGTGGCCATGACAGAAGTGCTCAGAAGTGGCTGTTGTGGAGCTGTGACATTACACTAAAATTTGTCAGGATCATCCAGCTCCTCTTGTTTTCTAGAACAGCATTCATACTTTAAATCTGCTGCAATTCTAAAATGTTACAGGCCCAGGCTAGGGAGAAGTGGAAGTGTGTGCCCGTGTCCCGTGAAATTCACTCCCTGCAGACACACAGCTGTGCTGGTGCAATGTCACACAAAACCTGTTGGGCTACATTAGGTGACATTTAACTATGAATATGCCACCCACCCGTATGCACTTTCACCAAACCCATTTCCAGTAAGACATGCTTTTTCTGGTGATGCAGCACTATCATAACGGATTGCTTTTGAGCCTCACTTAGCACAGGTGTAATTCAACTGTGCCTCCCCAGTGCTCTGCTGGACCACTGCTAACTCAGAGTAGCTTATCTTCTGATTACCAGTTGCATCCACTGGAATGTTTGATGGAAAAATTATTTTCTTTGCCCTGTAATTATGGTTGCGGTTAACCAAGGCTGATGCTAACTTGATTAACCACTGTTACCAGCTTCATTAGTGCCACGTGGGCCTGTGACACTGTCTGAAAAATCCAGGTCTTCTGGAACTGGCATTTAAGTTTTGTTCTGGATGTAAGTGTAGCTCTTAAACCCATTCCATCCAGAAGTGGCTTGCCATACTATTTTCAATCTTAAAGGATTACTTGTTGCCAAATGCCAAGTACTGTTATGCCATTTGTAATTCACTGTCGTCAGTCATACCCTTGCCTTTTGTAGTGGATAAAACTGTCCAGGAGTTTTGTGCTCAGTCTCTCTCCTCACCGTTGTAATTTGGCCTGTACTCATGGGTTTTTTGCTGCTGTTGCAATTGTTCATGTCTAAAGGCTGTAGTTTCCAAAGTTTTTTGGTTTGTATCCCTCTGTATACCCCCAAAGTGCTACAAGGTAAGAGTTTAGATGGCTTGGAAAAAACCCACAATGAAATCCATCAGCAGGCTATGAAATTGGTAGTAGGTTGCTTAAGAGTAGTGAGGCAAGCCCTGGTTGACCTGATACTTAACTGAAAAGCTGATGACCTTTTTCAAATCAAAGATTAAATCCCCCTCCTTTCAATTACTAATATCTTGTGTCTTGGAAATACAATGATGTTATGTGTCAGGTCATGTTATAAAATGAGCTTTGGTTCCAGATATTCAATTAAAAGGCCCTCCAATTCTCTACTGGTAGAACAAAAGCGAATTAACCTTTCGGTAAAATCTCCAAACGCCTTTCTCAGATCTGCCTGTGGATTCAGTAACTTCTGTAGCTTCATGAATTGCTTTGGTTTAAGCAGTATAACCATTTTCAACTCTTATCTGTGCAATTACTGTCTGTGGTCTGTCTTTGTTTGATTGATCAAGTAATATTCTGTTTTAATTCTAGTTAATCACTTGGAACTCTTGAAGTGGAAACTGGCTTTGCTTTACTCTGTGGTCTACAAGCTCCCGGGTTTGCTTTGATAGCTGTGAAATGTGCTCCTTTCACTTGCTTAGAATTGCAGTCATTTAAAAACCAATAATGGAGGGCAGTATGTACCCCTGTTATTTAGATGGTGATGATTTCAAGCAGAGATGGGGAATCAGAAAGTCATTCCCTGCTCTGCACTTTGCAGGCTGAGGGCTCCATCCTGCCATGTGCTGAGCCCTCTGAGGCCCCGATGTTTTTTCAGTTGAATGAATGGAGTCAGCACCTTGCAGCCCTGCTTCCCACCCTCCCGGGCAGGCAGGATTCTGAACCCTCAGTTACTTAACCTCTTCCTGACTCCATTTAACCTTGGGTATAATGATGGAGGGGGATAATCACATCTGTCTCTCTTAGGGGCAATTTGAAGCATAATTAATTGATATTAGTTAAAGCATTTGAGATCACCCGTTGAGAGGTACTAAAGGATTCTGGGAGCTGAAGGGGGAGCAGAGCCCTCTCTCATGCTGAGGATAGAGCACAGACAGCACAGTCTCACAAATCTCTGGGCTTTTAGATCTCCTCTAAGGAGTTGGCCAGGAGCTTGCTATGAAAATACTGACAGTTTAAGTTATTATATTTGAAATAGAAACAGTCTACAACATTAAAATGTATGCATGTTTAAACTGTCTCTGAAAAATCTCATGTAAAATACATGCACACCACTTTGTTACTTTACTTATCAGATTTTATTATGTACAAGATGCTAAAAGCACACAAGAAAAGAACATGGGTGCGGTTATATATCACTATGTATTAATGAGAGGCAAAAAGTATAAGACAGTGCTTCCTGAAGTCAGATTGCCTTATCTGCACTGGTGTAGAGCCATTTTTGTTGGGATGCTCAGGTTCAGGTCAGCAGGGGCTGTCATCCTCATGTGACCTGTGGGGAAGTGCTGGCATGCTGCAGGTCCCGGCTGCTCAGGAGACAGTGGTGCAAGCACAGCAAAACCGTATCTCCTCTCTAGCAGTTTCAGCTAAGCAACATGAGTCAAGCACAGGCTGCAACCTGATCAGGTGGAGAACCATGGTGTGAAAACATCTTTTTTAGAAAACCATTTCCTTTCAGACTGAAGATCACTAGTGATGTGGAATATTAATCTCCTGTCTGAATTTACCTAGCTTCAGCATGCAGCCAGCTCTGAAGGTTACTTAGCTGGGTACCAAAAGGTACCCAGCTTGAATAGCTCATTATAATGAAAACTAGACTGACTTTTCTTGATTTCCATCACTTCTTAATCTCTGGATTTAAGCAATTGATGCACTGAGCTTCCTGACTCCTGTTGCCATGAAACATTTTTTCCAGTCCTGTTATTTTTCTTCTGGCTCTTCTGAGCCCTCCAATTTAAACTTATTATTGATTTCTGGACCTGGAACTGCAAACGGCATTTTGGAGGTGTCAGGTATAGAGGCCCTCTCCACACCTACTTAATATTTTCATTTATATGTTCAGTGAAGTTCCTTTTGACAACTCTATCATTTTCTTTCAAAGCTATATTGCTAGTATTGTTTGGATTTCTTTTGCTTCTAATACATTTAAAGCCCCTTATATAGTTAAAACATCATTACTACCTCTGCTGACTGTAGATACTGCTTTGATGTTCATTTGCTTCCTTTATCTATTTTGTACAAATTGTTAGCTTTTGATTTATATTCATTAAAAACAGCTTCGTCTTTCTTCTATGTGCTATGCTAATACAGCTTCCACTCTTCTAAGGAAACTGAATTAACCTTCTACTGTTCAGCTGTAAAGAGGTTATATTATATCACTGGGCTTTGTAGTTTCAAATTAAACAAAGCATGGAGTAACTTAAAGGACATTTTTCATACTTAAGCAAGTAGAAACCTGTGTTTTTTGGCAAGAGAATTTGATCCCTTTAGGCAATTCTGAAGATTTCACACAATTTTAGTTTAAAAGTAAGAAGGTGAACTACTCTGGAGACATCTTTATAATTCACATCCGGTCCTAATTCTTTTGTATATTGAAGTTTTAAGAGTATCTGAGTTTTTCTTTTGACTCACTATCATCTCTAAGCAATTCACTTGGTTAAGAAAAGGAAAGCTGTCCAACGAAAAATTCTCCATTTGGGCATAATAAAGACCTGTAGGCTATTTACTTGATTGTTCCATTGCTTTGAAGTTGTCCTCTTTGCTTCCCTTCTGTATCCTGTGGGACTCTGCAATTATGGGAAATGTTTACAGTTCTGAATACAGGATACTTTTTCTGTGGATTTATTGAATTGTTACTACAAATTATGCTTGATTACTCTTATGTTTAGGGCAGTGTGCACTTGTTTTTTTTTTTCTATCAGGTTTGTGGCTTTTTTTACCTGACAACTGGTTTGTTTGGGGTTTTTTAGCTCAGTCTGCTTTTTGTTTAAAAAAAAAAGTTTGTAAGGTGAAGTGAGCACTTAGTAAGTTTTTCTGTTTCCCTATGCTGTATCTTTGTTTTACATCATGTATACAAATTATTTATGGCATCATGTTGGAAACCACATCCAGCTCAACCCTGCAGTTCTTTCTTTCTTCAGAGTCCTCAAACCAGTGTTTCCTTGAGGGTGAAGCCAGTTTTTGTGCTCACTTCTCCTACACCTCAAATTCATCCAGAGAAGATGTTGTACCATGCAGTTGTTCCTGCTATCATTAAATTCAGTGCATGGAAAATAAGCTGGGCTATATATTTTCCATCAGTTCATCTCCCAAAAGACCCACTAGCTTTCCTTTAAATGCCTCTCTAATTAGGGAGATTTAATCTGACTCCTCCTCAGTGGTAATGGGTCTGAATGAAGCCTGCTTGCTTGCTTACTTGACTTTCCTTATCTGCTGTTCATCAGCCATTCCTCTTGAATTTTTATCTACAGAAGCCATATTTTTCACGTACTGGATCAGTCAAGAACTACTTGGCTTTCAAGGCAAGGAATGTGATGGTGCCCACCATGTCTGTACTGCAGTGTGCCTTCCCAGTCCTTACTGACTTTACGGCATGAATGGTGGAAAAAAACCCGTAGAAAATACAGGGTTCAGTAGTGCAAAGGCAAAGAGAACTTAGAACCTCTCTATTGCAGGTGTTCTCATGGATCCACACACCTGTGGTTTAAGCAGGCAGCCCTCACCCCCTAGCAGGCTTCAGTGGTCAGGCAGAGCAGATACCACCATGGATTGCATTGTGGGCCTGCAGAGCACAAAATTTTGAGCACAGAGAGATGAGAATGTCTGGCCAAAGCTGTAATAAAGTTGTATCATTTGCTGACTGGGAACAGAAAATGGCCTTAACACATGCTACCACATGTGCATTAGATGTCAAACTCTCTTGCTTTCCTGCCAGGTGATGCAAGTGTGTTTCTGCATTAGGAAATGAAGTCAAGTCGAGATTTGCAGAAGTGATTAGAGGTTTTGAGTGCTAGCGCTGGGATCCTGTGGAAAGGCTGGATGTTCCAGGAGCAAATTTATTTCAGATTTCTCAAGTCAGGCACAGGAAATTACTGTTTAGTTCACATCTGCTGTTAACCCTGTTGAGATCAAATTTGACAATGATGTAAAAACAAAGAAAATTGGTAAAGCAAAGTCCTGCACCTATGTTATACGGCTCTGCTCCAATAAGTACTACTTCCACTGCTTCTTAATTACATGTCCACCTCTTGGCCTTATAGGAAGCCTGGGTTCCTATCATAGCACCCAGATTATTTAACTAGAATTAAATGGAATGAACCTTCCCACTTCTTTAATCCATAATGATTTACTGTCTTATAAATACTCCTGAGATGGGGCAGGACCTTTTGATTCTTGCTACCTTACCAATACCTTCAGATACCACCAGTTTTAATCTCTTTCTATTGCGGCTCATTTGGAAAATCTTTTGTAAAGAGCCTGCACACTTCCTATCCTCACATACAGTGCTTGGTACAATTCCTTTCTTTGCACTTTCAAATCTGGAAGATAGTGTTAACACTTTAAATAAACTTGTGATAGTGGGTGTGAAGAAGGAATGGGGAGAACAAGTTTTCTGTCTGTCAAAATGAAGACATCAACCTCTGCTTTTATTTTTTTTATTTTGGCATATGTGCTTTAAATAGAATGACTGGGTTGGGTGACTTCCAAGTATTTGCTGCATTTGGCAATCTTTCTAAGCTGTAACAGATGAAGTTCTGCTATTCCATATGATGTTCTCCTTCCCCCTTTTTTGGTGACTCCTTGAAACTCCTTGGGAATTCAGCGTAGCATTCACATCTGTTCCATGGATGGATGTCCAAGGATAACAAAATGCCTACTGGACTTGAAGTCATCTCTGCCAAAAGCCATATGGTTGTGTTTTAGTTTTGCAAGCACAGTGCAGTAAAGAAAGGATGTTGGGCCAAGAGAGAAGTGAGGGGAGGAGGGATGGAGCTTCAGATTGGTAAACGAAGGTAACTTTTTGTAATTTGGTCTTTGAATGGGAAGATGAGAAGATCACAGAGAAGAGGATATAAAAGCTCTGAGCATAGGTCCCTTGTTTGAATTACATGGAGCTTCTCTCCACTGTGTGATCTTGTTGACCACAACCTCAAAGTGTATATAGTTTTGCCTACCTATTCCAAAGTGGCATAACAATGTAGATAATTTGATGCTTCCTATTGTCCTTACAAGATGTTCATCTTCCCTGAGAACTGTGTTCAAAGCCCTTCTTGATGCCAACTACTGAAAGCTGTGAAGCAGCATCTGCACTTGTGATTCACTAGGATGGAAGGGACATTGAGCAGCTGATGATGCTTCTTTGAGCAGTCACCAGCTAAACAGCCACTCGGGCTGTTTTCTTAACACCCATCAATTGGCTCTGTATAATGGCAGCTTGGATTTTTAATAAAATTGGAATTCTATACATGAAATAATATGCTTGTTATTTGTTGAATCATGTTCTGGCTTTTTTGAAGAGTGTGGCTCATGGAGAGCTCTTTCCTGCTGCAACTTTACTGGGGGTTTAGAGAGAAGCTTTATCAATGCCTTGTCCACTGCACCACTACAAGGTGGGAAGCACATCAACTGATGTACTGTAAAAGTTTTAAAGGGGAATAGGAAGCCATAAAGGCTCATGTAAATTTCAGGTTCAAGATCATAAGCAGAAAGGGGAAACTGAAAGGTTTAAGGTTTTAGGAACTCTTATGTTTTAGTGTAACAGTTGGAAGTGCTTTCCAGTAAACTACAGCATATAAGCATGTAGACTAGAACAAGTGTTCATGTTTTAGGGGTGCCTGTTTTTTCTTGTTTTTCTATTGTCTCTGGAATTCTTTTTAGGTTTGTCACCACTTCTGAGTTATTTGTGTTAACAAGTCAATCGAGGCAGCCACCCCACAGTACAGGAAATTATCCAATAGGCTTCAAGAGGCAGGCTTGACCTAAAGCCTTTTCAGTATCAGGCAGATATGACAGGCAAGTAGTGAGAGAGAAAATGGGTAACTGAAGTGGGATAGGATGGACCTAGGAGCAGCCTGGAACACTGGCCTCCTCTTTTTCCTCCTCCTTTCTTGACTATTTTCTCCCAGGCAAATGCAAAATGACTTTAAAAAGTTAATAGCTTTCAAACTGTAGGGGACCTGCATCTCCTCCTGAAGCACAGATGCCATCAGGATAAACTGCTATTATGTTGCATAGAGTTTGAAGCCATGAAGACAAACTTGCAGAAGTGCCTTGGTTTCCCAGGAAATGTCTCCTTGACTTTTAGGTATTCTTAGTTACTGCATAGACTTGGTGTCTTTATACATGTGTGTCATTGCAGTGCTTTCAGAATGCTATTCTGAAGAAAAAAAATACTCTAAAATTCAAAGGAGTGCATTTAAGCAATGAAATTACATTTTGGTGGAGATTAAAGAGGTGTGCAGATACAGTTTTTCTTGTCAGCTCAAAGAGTGAGTACAGTTCATGAGAGGGTAGCTGCAAGCATCCTAAGAGGGCATTTGTTCTGTTCTGTTCCTATCTAGAAATAATAGCAGGATGAACTCTTTTACCTTTGCTAATGTTATACAAGCTTGACAGAAGTTCGTGCATTCCTTTTTTCCATGCATCTAAGCAAAAGGTAGTGTCCCGAGTCTTTGGCAACAACTTCTTTCTGCTGTGTTTGAAAAAAGTAATTTGTTACACATATGCACTTTCTTTTTCAAAACCTTACTTAGTATTGATATTTTGAGAGTAATTTAGATGAATCATAGACAATAAACATTGCTTCTGAATTAAGAGCACTTATATCTGAATCTTGAATCAAGAGAGCAGTTCTTGTTCCCCTTCTGTGGCTTCTGAAATGTTTGAGTATGTTCAGTGCATGTTTATAAAAGGAATGAACTGGCCTTTTGTTCAGTGCTGCAGTGGTACAAACAAGTCTTGCATGCCGTGTCTGTAGAACTCTTCTGTGGTTGCTTGTTTGTGGTGAACAGTTGATCAAATATGGGTTTGGTGATCAGGTAGTGAGGTGGATCAGGAACTGGTTGAAAGGAAGGAGTCAGAGAGTTGTAGTCAATGGGGCAGAATCTGGTTGGAGGTGTGTTACTAGTGGAGTCCCTCAGGGGTCGGTGCTGGGACCGGTGTTGTTCAATATCTTCATCAACGACTTGGATGAGGGTATAGAATGTACCCTCAGCAAGTTTGCTGATGACACTAAGCTGGGAGGAGTGGCTGACACACCAGAGGGCTGTGCTGCCATTCAGAGAGACTTGGACAGGCTGGAGAGTTGGGCAGGGAGAAACATGATGAAATTCAACAAGGGGAAGTGTAGAGTCTTGCATTTGGGGAAGAACAACAAGATGTTCCAGTATAGGTTGGGGGCTGACCTGCTGGAGAGCAGTGTAGGTGAAAGAGACCTGGGGGTCCTGGTTGACAAGAAGATGACCATGAGCCAGCAATGTGCTCTTGTGGCCAAGAAGGCCAATGGCATCCTGGGGTGCATTAGGAAGGGTGTAGTTAGTAGGTCAAGAGAGGTTCTCCTCCCCCTCTATTCTGCATTGGTGAGGCCGCACCTGGAGTATTGTGTCCAGTTCTGGGCCCCTCAGTTCAAGAAGGACAGGGAAGTGCTTGAAAGAGTCCAGCGCAGAGCTACTAAGATGATTAAGGGAGTGGAACATCTCCCTTATGAGGAAAGGCTGAGGGTGCTGGGTCTCTTTAGTTTGGAGAAAAGGAGACTGAGGGGTGACCTCATCAATGTTTTCAAATATGTAAGGGGTGAGTGTCAGGGAGATGGAGTTAGGCTTTTCCCAGTAGTGACCAGTGATAGGACAAGGGGGAATGGGTGTAAATTGGAGCACAGAAGGTTCAAGTTGAATGTTCGGAAAAATTTTTTTACTGTAAGGGTGACAGAGCCCTGGAACAGGCTGCCCAGGGGGGTCGTGGAGTCTCCTTCACTGGAGACATTCAAAACCCGCCTGGACATGTTCCTATGTGACGTACTCTAGGTGGCCCTGCTCTAGCAGGGGGGTTGGACTAGATGATCTTTCGAGGTCCCTTCCAACCCCTAGGATTCTGTGATTCTGTGATTCTGTGAAGGTCTCCAGGAAGGCCATCAGCCATCATCCTAGCCTGGAACTGAACCTCTGCTATCCATAAGATATGTGGCCTGTTGGACTTGCTTCTCTTCCCTTCCTTGTATTCCCAGTGGCTTGGCTCTCATACAAGCAGTTCCCAGATAATTCTAAATGCTCCTGGTGACTTTCTTTCCAACTTCCAATCTCCTCCTGTTCATAACTGCACTGTCAAATGTACCTGATATTTATGGCAACGGCAGTAATGACCTACATGGTAATACGCAACGTACAACAGCAGGGAGAAGTTTTGTCCACTTGTGGCTAGCAATCTCAAAATGCTCTTAAGGGACTGTTGATAGAGAAAAGCCCCCTGCACTGTGGTCTCTATACCTAATGCTGTGTAACTGTAAGTATACACTTAAACTGCTTGAAGTCAGAGGGCTTTTAAACACATGTTTTAAGTTCATGTAGCTGACACATGGCCTACAGATGTCTTATTTTGCTTCTCTCAGAGCTGGACAACTCTTGCCTCTCTTAATACAAATTTTCACTAATTCACTTTGTCTCTGCGTCTTATTTATAACTAATGTTTGTGCTGTTTGTTTTTTTTTTCTTCCCGTGTCAAACAGGGTGTCCCCACTGTAAAAATGCTATTCCGCATTTTACAACTGCTGCTGAAGTCTTTAAAGAAGATCGAAAGGTAACTTGATGTTACTTATTTCCGAGATATTTAAAAACGTTTTCCACCGTTTGTACTTCTGATGGCTTTGCTTGTTGATAAGGTGGTAGGCTTGTAGATAAAATCACTGTTAAACTATCAGAAATGTATCTACAATTTAGTGGTTGTATCTTTTTCTGGTCGAACCAACTTACACTTTTTATCGATTCTATTTTTCTTCATTTGTTGTCTTTTCTGTTTAATTCTTTGCATAAAAGTTCTTTTCTACCAAGTGAAACACATTTCTTTCTCATTGGAAGATTAAGAAAAGACAATTTACGTATCTCCATTCCCCTTCAGCTTTTGTCAGTCGTTGGGGAGCATATGGAGCAACCACAAGTTGTGTGACAGTCCCAAAGACCTCAATGATATATTTAATCTTTCCCCACGCAGCATGAATATATTTTTCTAAGTTGTCTGACTTGAGTCCAGGATATCAGTCTTTTAGGAATCATTTGGACAATGCCCTTAGCAACATGCTTTAACTTTGTCATCCCTGAACTGATCAGGCAGTTGCACTAGATGATGGTTGTAGGTCCCTTCCAACTGAAATAGTCTGTTCTACTCTATGTTCTATTCTAAATGAAGAGGTAGTTTTGTAATAGTTATACACCTATTAATCTCTGTGCTACCATAATGGAAGAATTTGTCATGTTATTTTTCTTTTCCTCTCATCTTTTCTGTAATTCACAGACGATGCATCAAATGGACAAGAATCAAATCATTCTTGTATCACTAACTGCATAATATTAGCAGTCCATTTACTTATGCCCTCTGCACACATATTTAGAGGTGTGCTGTTTTCCATTCTCTTACTGTTGTATGTTGGCGTGCTCAGATACCTTTTGGTTACTTGTTTGTTTCCAACTTCTCTGAGAAAGTATCCTTGTTTTCCCAGTTTTCTGGTAGTTCTCAAGCCTATCTTTCCTCATTAAAATTTCAGTCAGAGAAGATGAAACCAATGTACCAAACAATGTGAAACTTGTTTATTAGAGCCCCAGGATATATTAACAAGCAATCTGAATCATGGCACAGTTTATTGGATGTGGTGGTGGTAAGTGCAGGCTTGCAAAGCTTTTGGTTCAGACTGCAGGGTATGAAAGGACTCCAAAAGCAGAGCAGCGATTGATGGTTGCAACTCTTGATTTCAGTTTAATGCTAAAGTGGGAAGGTATAAAATGTAATGAGTTGGAACAGTAGAGCCAGTAGGGAATATTAAGGCTGGTACAGTTTCAAAGAGGTGTGTGCAGTTAGGGAAAATGATGTTATTCCACCCTAGTGACTTACAAAAGTGCCAGGAATTGATTATCTGGGGACCCCTATTTAATTGTGTACAAACATAACCTGCCAAGGTGCTTCTTGCTGCCAGTTTGTGCCCTTGTGGAAAAGAAAATAAACCTGTCTGAGACTTCAGAAGGGTACATGGCTGTTCCTACAAGCAGCACTGGGCATATTCCCATGTTTCAGACCAGGCTGAGTGTTCAGACTTTGGCTAATTCACACTTCTGTAGGATTTCAAACTTCTGTAAAATTACTACTTAAAAGGGAAGAAGTATTTCTTCTTTCAAAAACAGGGAAAGATTAGTAATTTTTATTTTTTAGGCTGTAATAGTGTCTTTGTCTTTTTTGTTTGGTTGGGTTTTGTTTGCCTTTTTTTTTTTCTTTGTTGTTTTAGTTTGGGTGTTTTTGTTGGTTGTGGTGGGTTGTTTCATTTGTTTTGTTTTGTTTTTACTTGTTGACCTGGAGAAAGTTCTTTTCACTTTACAGATTATGATTGCATTTAAACTGTATCTTCTTTTCAATAGCAGTGGTCCTTTAATTAACCATTTAATTTTGCAGAAGTGAAAGAACAATCATAAACATTCTAGTCTTGAATTGGTTATAAAAGGTATCTTAAAAGGTATCCTTTGGGAGACTTGTAGTCTTTACACTGGAATTTTGAAGATGTGCAGAGCTTGAGGCTGTTAAATACATGTCTTTGGCTCTGCAGATTCACCATAGGGGGGTGGGCTTGGCGCAGAGGCCCCCACCCCGCAGGGCTGTGTGTAATGCTGTGTACATTTTCATCATCTGCACTGCTGGAGTTGGAGTTTAAAAATGCAGTGCTTGGAACACTGGCTCCGCATGTCAGTTCTTTTTGGCCACATCACTGCTGTTGGTTTTAGCAGAAATCCCCAGCCTACTTGCTTGCCTAGGGCAGTAGCGTGGCTGTTGCAAACCATGGTTCTGGGTGTAACCCATAAAGCAAAGCCTCCACATCTTTCCATGTACCTGGAGAAATTCAGTGCCAGTAAGACCAGATCAGTTGAGAGGCAGGTCCCAAGAAGCAGTTAGCATATTGCTTTCAGATATTTGAAAAGAAAAGGAAAAAAGGAAAGGAAAAGCCCATCTGGAGCATTCTTGCCTTGGGGGGTGTTGTGGTCTTTGCATACAGCTGCCAGAAGAAAAGCCTTTGGCCTGCACTCCATGAGTTTTGGCAATAACCAGTGTACATCAGAAAATGCAAATGTGAGGATTGCCACTTCTGCTGAACAGAATGAAAAGCAGGAAGGCATGTTCACTGACTGCTACTCCAGAGACTCTTCAAAGGCCACCAGCTAAATCTTAAAAAAAAAAAAATAAATCATCTGCATTCTGCGTAAAGTTCATCTTGAAGGAGCTGATTTGTGATGCTCTAGCTTGGATTTGCTGAAGGAAATCTCTTGACTCTCAAGGCCTCTCAGTAACAAATCTCTGGAACACCCCGGAAGGGGCTGCTGCTTGACCAGTCTTCTCTGTACTTCACTGTTTCTGTACAAATGCACTGACCTGTCGAGACCGCGTTCAGGNATCGGAGCACTTCAGCTGAGTTCCAGTGAGTCTGCACAGAAACAGCTGTGGCAGAGATTGCTGGAAAGGGTACAGTTAATGGGGTGAGTAGGGGGGCTGCAGGATAGCAGAGAAACTGGTGAGTCCCCAGTGTGAATAGTGAACCATGGTTTAAAATCATTGTGCCAACAAAATCATTGTACAGTTACCCAAATTAGTTAGTATTTTAGTTTGGCCAAGAATTTGATCCATATTTGCTTAAAAGACATATGTTAAATTTCTTTTTAATTAGACTCATTAAATATGGTGACATTAGCACTGTACATCATGGTACCTACTGATGGGTCTTCCCTTTGCAAATACGCCTGCTGTGAGAACACCTCATGCATTGGAGCTATGGTAATGCTGCTGTGGCCCATCGGGGCAGCTAGTAATGAATCTTCCATTTGCTAGGCCTTTTGCACTGAGAACAGTAGCTGAATTGCAACAGGCTGTAGCAGACCAGCTTGTAACTACCATTAGGATGCAGAAGAGGTAACATAAATAGAAACGTATGGAGTAATCATAGAGAAGAATGCACATTTATCTTATTTGCAGGTGTTTTTTAAGGCATTTGGCATTTTCCTAGCAATCAAGTAATTGTCATCTGGAATTGACCATACTTTTAAAATGTTGCTTGGGAGCATTCTTCTCCATGCTGCAATTTTACTTGTATTTTTTTTCATCGTATATCATTCCTCTCAAATCAATATTCAGTTAGTTGTTCACTTCCATTTTCATAACAAAAGTCAATATTAGCCCCATCAGAGATTTATTTCCTTGAATCAATAAACCAGTGTGTGGCAGTACATATTTAATAGGAGAGGAACTCGGATTGCAGGGGGTATTTTTACTATGTCATCATGTGGTCACTGGGAGACAAACTGTTAAAATGAAAATGGTTCTGACCTCCTGTATCCAACAGGTCGAGGGAGGTTCTCCTCCCCCTCTACTCTCCACTAGTGAGACCGCATTTGGAGTACTGTGTTCAGTTCTGGTCTCCCCAGTTCAAGAGGGACAGGGAGATACTAGAGAGAGTCCAACCAAGAGCTACAAAGATAATGAAGGGACGGAAACATCTTTCTTATGCAGAAAGACTGAAAGCCGTGGGGCTGTTTAGCCTGGAAAAGAGAAGACTGAGAGGGGATCTTATCAATGTTTACAAATATCTGAAGGGTGGGTGTCAAGTAGAAAGGGGCCAGTCTCTTTTCAGTGGTGCCCTGTGACAGGACAAGGGCAATGGTCACAAGATGGAACACAAGAAGTTCAAGATAAGAAAAAACTTCTTTACTGTGAGAGTGACAGAGCCCTGGAACAGGCTGCCCAGGGAAGTTGTGGAGTCTAGAGACTTTCAAGACCCACTTGGATCTGTTCATGTGTGGCATGCCCTAGGTGACCCTGCATTGGCATGGGGGTTGGACTTGATCTCTGGACATCCCTTCCAACCCCTACCATTCTATGATACTATGACAGATTTAGGAATAGAAAGGAGGAGTTACCTGAAAGGTCAAGGGACTCCATTTCAATTTTCTGCACATCTGTTTAACTCACTGGATGTAATTGTGTTCCTTACCTGCAAGATCCCCCTAAAGCAAAAAAGTTGTTTTGCTAAGGGAACTGTGATTTCTGATGTACAATTGGATGATGCTGCAAGTACTTCTTTTTCATTTTAACACTTAAGCAGGAAAAAAAAAAGTGTCATACTTCTGTTAAAGTTGAGGCACACAGAGACCAGTGATCACACTTGCAGCATAGGTCCACTTCTGTTTAAGCACCTAAATGAAAAGTTCTGATTTTCTCAACAGCTTGGCATTCATAATCAGACCACTTCATCTGAGCAATATGCCATGCTCTGTTTCCTTTTTTAAGAGCTCTTCAGAGCTGGTCATACAGCGCTCACATTCTAATGCTGTGCAGAGTTAAGTTTGCAACTCTGTAATTAAGCTCCTACTTCTTTGGAAAAACAATGAAATGTTGCTCTGGGACTTCCCTTTTCAAATAAAAATATTTTCCAGTCCCAGGTGTTGCTAGAGTTGCATTAAACTGTATTGACTATGGAATAAAGGAGAAATGCATATGAATCTTACATAATTAATAATTTATTTTTATTGTGCATTAATTATTGTGCACTGCTAGTATGCATACTAACCTGGTGTTATTAATTAAGCTGCATACCGGTTGTGAGGAACTACTGATAACATTAAGAAAGATGGATGTACTCCAAGGAACTTCCTTTGGGGTCCACAGTCACGGATTGACTGTCTTTTCATTTGATAACTATTCTACTCCTGCTACAGCTACTGAACAGGATGGTGATAAACCCGAACGGCATTGCCTCTGGAGAGAGAACTAGTATATAATATAATATAATGATGTATTGTCAATATCTAAGGCAGAACAGCTTTGGGTTATGCAGAATCCTTAACCCCATGGAGTTTTGTGCGTGTTGCAGATATACCACTTAGGGGTTTTTCTTCCTGAAATGTTTTTTCAGTGGATTTTTCCATCTGGTTATAGAGGAAAGTTAGGAAAGCTCAAGAACTTAAAATTTAACCCTGACAATCAAAATTTCTATAAAATCATTCTTGTCTTCTGTAAGGTGTTATATTGGGTTTTTCCATAATGGACACGTACATATATATGCACAAACACAAATCTTACACCAATGTGAGGAGAGTTTCTTGCTCTCACAGATTTTTAGAAGTCTATTTTCCCCTCTTCATGAGAGAGAATTCATAAGAGGTGATGCCAAGTGTCTTGGCTCCTGGATACATATCAGGGATGTCATATGCTTAATCTGTCTGAAACTTCTGGTTGAATAAAGTTAGCATTTTTTAAAGGCAAAACCATATAGGTCTTGCTAACCTATGTTTTCCAGTAAACTTCCATGTAACTTGTTGCTGGTAGTTGAATATGAAGATCGTTTCTGGGAGTAATATTCTCCAGAAGTCTTCAACCATGTTTGTATAGGAGGCTTTTGGGTTGTTGTTCCTTACTCAGTTTCCTCCTTCAGCAAGGCAGATCACTGCTGCAGATATTGATAAGGAGAAGAAAATCTCCCTGTAGTGTATCATTGCTCACTTGAGTCACTTGCGCAAAGCCTTTTTTTTTGTGAGCTGCATCTTTTTATGTGCAGCCCTTCAGTAAGTCAGGAAGTAATTCCCCCTAGCTGAAAACTGCTGTAGGAGACTCCTCTACCAGAAATGGAGTTTAATATTCTCGGTCCATGAAAATCCAAACAGAACAAAGTAAAGGGCATCGATGCTGTTTGCTGAAATTCTGGTATGTCTCAGAGTTCAGCTGTTTGAAGTTGATAGAATTGATATTGGAATTGGTCCTCGGTCCAGAAGTGCATTTTACTACAAGTGTTTTTCAGTGTTACTTTCCTCTTCTTGCAATGCACTGTATTTGATCTTCTGCTGTGAGACAGGCAAGACAATTAGGACAGTGATGCTGTTGTAATGAGTGCATAGAGATGGTGGCAACCTCTATATTTAGGCTGCCTTAACATTTCCACTCTAATCATTCAAGCTCTCCTAAGTACTCTTACTCAGCTACTCTTGGCAGCAGGCATTTGAAATGCAGCCTTGGATACAGTCTTGGGAATTAAATATGTCTCTCTGAAATTTTGCTCAGGTTTGTATGAGTTACAAGGCTTTTGAAATTTGTCATTTTTGTTCTCTCACAGGCTGTGCTGAAACACTGCTCCTGATGTACTGTGTCCTTTGCCATTTGACCTGTTAGCTTAAGCACAGCATTAGGCTAATGTGACTGTTTCAGCCAGACTTGGACTGGGATCTTTGTACATCAGTGCACAACAAGTGCACAAACAGACCAGCTTGGATTTTCGAGTGCTGTAGAGGACAGCTGTATATCAAGCAGACTACTGAGCATTTTTTTCAGAAGCCATCTCCTTGTAGTCCATCAGTCATTTGCCTTGAGGTAACAAGATGTGTTCAACAAGGCTTTTAGCACTGCTTGTCTGCACTGCACCCTCTTCTCACTGGGGGCTATTTTCACAGAAGCCTTTGTAAATTACATTGGGCTCTTTTTTCCAGTCAGTGTCAGTCTAGATGTTTCCAGAGAGGTAAAGAGGGCTTCTCTTTCTTTCAAAGTACTGAAAACTAATTTTCTTAATCTCCAGGACACTAAGTCAGGATCATCGGTCACAGCAGTTTCATGCCTCAGACCAGCTACAAAACTGGATGAGTGCGCATACACCTTCCCCTTTTTCTGGCTGTAATCTCTCCTTGTGTGATATTTTCAGGGAACCAGGACTTCCAGTATTCTTTCTACATTAATACTGTGACATGAAATGAATGTTTGTCTTCATTGTAAGCTTTCCTTTGCACAGAAGTAGCCAACTGGGCTCTAAATTTTGGCTGGCTGCTAAGGTCAGGAAGGCATAAATACTTAAATGAAACCCTCTTGCAGGGTACTGTTCCTAACCTTTCATTTTAACTGGCCCTGAATGAGTAGGAGTCTTTCTGTTTACTTAAAGGGGGGAAAAAAAAAGTGTGATCTTACATGTTTTGAACAGCTCTCAAGAGTCCTGTTTCTGTAATAGCCTTATTAATGTTTAAAATGGGAAAGCAGGAACTAAATATTTAAGGTGAGAACACTGCTCACTTTATTTAGTGCTTTCCATCTGAAGATGGACACAAGCAAGATCTTGATGAGTATTGTCTTGTTAGGTTTCTAAAGCCAAAACAAAACAAGCAAATTAACTGAAGTTGGCTTTGCCAATCCCTTTAATTACTGCTAGGATAATGAGATCAGGATTTATCATTTTGACAGTGTCACCATGAAACTGCAGGGCATTGTGGAATATTAAGTGATCTTTTAATTATGGAAGAACAGTTCAACTACACCCCTTAAGACATGCAAGCAAAAGGTAATTTGATGATATTGTTTGAAGGAAGCTCAAGGAACAGAAACTTGAAGATGCATCTACTATGAAATAGTACTCGATACATTGTAACCCACAATTGCACAAAATGTTCCTGTAATTTGTTTGGGTTTTTCTTCATATCTTGTAGTTAAACCTGCTTGCTCTTCAGCAGAGCCTGTAATGGGGCTACAAAGGCAAGCCTGTGTAAGCCTCCCTGTACGCTTGTAGCCAGAGCTGCCACTTGCAGGAACAGTTAGTGTGAAATCACAGCAGAGGGCTCAGCTGCCAGAAGTAGGAGTCTATGAATTGCATTTTGTTTCAACATCAGAAAAGTTTTAAGTGCAGCCCCTCCTCAGTACTTCACAGATTCAGGGTTCAAATGTCAAATGCTCTAAATGAGGGTCAGCTTGAACTGATGCTCTAAGGCTGTGAGGTTCTGCTTCCTTGCTATGCCTGTGCTGAAGTGGGCAGGGACAGAGGCTGTTGCTCTGCCACTAGCAGGGTTGAGAGCATGGCAGGCTGTTTCCTACTCAGGGTTTGTTTGTGCGACAGTAGCATCTAGAGGTTTCAAAAGGAATTAAAGCCCAATTTGCTAGTGGCTGTACATAACATACAATCCCCACCTTAAAGGATAGACTGAAGAAAGACAGGAAGGAAATGTAAACCCAGGCTAAGACTGCAAGCAAGCAACCTTCTTCTGTACGTGTGTTATTTGGTACACAGTGCTCTGGCCTCTCGCCCCTCCCCATTTGACCTTGGAAGAGGAATGGAGTTTACAAAAGCTATTGGGATAGAAATTGTTAATCTGCTAATAGCTTGCATAAGTGACTGGCCATGTTTGTCCAAGAACAGAAGGAGGTCACTTTCCTGAGCATTAGCCATGCCCCAGGAAGGAGGTTGGGTTATGATGGGGCATTAGCATCACTAAAGCCACCCTGTCACTGTTTACCATTTAAAACTAAAGTGTGGGAAAAACATTACAGTGTGACAGAGCTGTGACCACTCTGCTTGGATTTGGTTTTACTTACAGCCTCTGGATTTCCTGTTTGGAGTCTAATGCAGTGCTCAACAGGGAGGTGAGGAAGGTGATTTTCTGCTCTGTGAGTTGAATATGCCTTGCAGCTGCGTAGGCTGGCTGCTGGGCAAGCAGTGCAGCATTTCCCTGAAAGGGAGCAGGCTTCTGCACTCCTATTCATGTGGCTTGACCTGATGACCACATTCTGATCTTCCTCCACAGCTGAGTTGTTATAAAAGCCGTTGCATTTTTGGCAGAAGACTTGAGTCTCTCCTAGTGTTAAGTCTTAAGCTGCAGCAACATAACCATGAGGTGGATTCTTGCTTTGTCGTCTTCTGCCTGATGCTGATCTCTTGCATTTCAGATTGCCTACGCTGCAGTGGACTGTGCCAAAGAACAGAATCACGACCTGTGTAAGCAGGAGGGGGTTGACGGCTACCCCACCTTCAACTATTACAACTATGGGAAATTTGTGGAGAAGTATACTGGAGAAAGAGGGGTAAGTGAAAGCAAGAGTCATCACCTGATACGGGGAGGAAGGTCTCCTCTCCCTGTACTGCTGTGCAAATAAAAACTGTGAGGTAATTTTTTATTATGCTGAAAGGACATTTAACTGCTTCTGTTACTCTCTTATGTGGATGAATCATTGTGTAGCACACCTCTTGCATCTTTGCATTAGGAACATACTTGGACTATTTGAGGAACGTGAGAATAGGAAAACTGAGTAGATTTGGTAATATTTTGTTGTATTACTCTTTAAGCTGAAGTCTGCAAGTGAATTTGGACGGAGTGAAAGTGAAAGGTTTATTGCATGGGCTGCTCCTAGGTACAGAAATGCCAGAAAATACTCAATTTACTCCGATCCAGTTTTGGAACTAGATCGGTCATATACTGCAAACATGTTACGCATCCACTAGCCTGCCAAATGGTGACAGGCCATTGGTTTTATAGCAGGGACAAAGCTGTCCTGTGGAGACTCAGGGAAACTAAATATCTCATTCTCCCTGAATCAGATTCACTCCTGGAGCTCAGGGTGGAAAGACCAATAGTGCCATGTAGCCCATGGGCTGTTGTTTCATTCTTTTGTGTTTCTGCGGCCAACTAATTATATGCTATGAGTAAAAGGGGCAAAAATGGCATAATGTCTTTTGTGGTTGTAAAGTGCCTGAAAATTAGGAAGCAATCCAACTGTTTGTCTGCATTCTTTGTCATAACCTTCTGGGGGGGGTTACTTTTCGACAGTGATTGATTGCCTGGAGAAGCTTGGGTCTGCGGGAAAAGCTTGAGGTCTTCATGCCATCCAGTGATTTTGATAAAAGAGCCTTCCCTGAAAGTTATTGCTGCTATTATAGCTCACCAGATTATAGAGAAGCATGAAGGAAAAAAACAAATTCTGAGGTTCTTTGTCAGTAAGGATGTTAGGGAAGTTTTCATGGAGCTTCACCACCCAGTTTTCTCCAGCATTAGGACCCCAGTAATTACCACTTTACAGTGCTCATCGAGGCGTTGTTACGGATACTGTGTATAGTTCCGATTGTGGATTTTTTGTAAAAGTGAAGGTGGGTGCAAGTAGTCAACAATTATGTAAAATTTCGGGCACAGTTTTTGTATTTCTGACCCATACTTATAGAAAAGATATATGAAAAGAAGGATCTGTGGTGGCTGATAAAAAAAAAAAAAAAATTAGCAAGACAGGGTTGCTCAAAGGCCACAGCAGTTGGGAGATGATTATCCCTATGCTGCAAAATGGACTGACTAATCCCCTACATACAGCCATCCCTTTCTTGGGTAGAATTAAATTACCTAACAGGAACATTGCAATCTCTGCTGCTGACAACTGTGTTCCCCTTCCACCTCTCCTGGGACCTATGGTCTTCTGCTTGTGCAGCATCAAATTAGGTTTTGTTATCTCCTGTCATGGTAATGCTGGCGATGGTGCTTAGCGCCGTGCCGTGCCTTCCATGGAGTTTCCAGGGCTGTTCATGAATCTGTTTCAGTAACAAGGGATTGTACTGTGAAAAGGACTTCTGATCAGCATGACAACACCTTTTGAACCACCTTGGCCCACCACCTCCTACTTTACTAAAGAAATCTCAGGAGAGAGCAGTGGGAAGCAGGGGAGCTGTTTTCTGTTGCAGATTCCAGCGCTAAATCAGTAGGTGTCCATGAGCATTTAGTTCAGTGTGGTGCAGCTGGTGTATCATCATTTCATGGGCAGGGAAGAAGAGGGGCAATGGCAGCTGCCGTGGGAACAACATGACCTGCTGTGTCAGGATCCATGGCCAGTAGAGCAGGCACTCTTAGCTCCTTGCCCCAGCCCACACTGGAGCACTGGCTGTGGGGAAGAGCATGACCCAGCAGTAGCCTGTGAGGGGTCCTCCACACCTCCAAGGGAATTGCAGTTTCATAGTAGAGATTTTTGGGCAAACAACTTGAGCAAGGAAGGGCCAGGACACCCTCTGACCCAAGTGTACTTGAAATAACTTCTAGACACACAGCTTTGAAAACTGGGGCTCCTTTCATGGCTATTGATAGCCAGATGTCTCCAGATGATGTGTGCTCAAAACTTACCTTTTTTTTTTTCAGTAGAAGAGGGAATAGTTTTAGAAGATTGTTTTGTTGTTCAGCCTTCTCAAAAGCTTCCCAGCTTTGGGAATTGGTTTTGTGTTGTTTTGGGTTTTTTTGTTTTGTTGGTTTTTTGAAGTCAAACTTTGACTTCTGGTTCTTGTTCTCTGTCTCTTTGTATTTTCCCTTTTTATCACCAGTTTTGATTGGTGTGTTTCAGAATTGCTTGAAATTAAAAACAGTCACATTGGGTGGGATCAGTGTTACTTGCTCAGATAACTGTAGTGTTGGTGTAGCAGTAGACAGTGTGTTCCAACACAGGTGTTCACACCTCCACCTATTTGAGCCTTTTGAATAGTCTGTGAGTTGTGTTCAGAGCTTTCCTTGCAAAAGGAAACTGCTGGCATCTAGCAGCCTGACATAATCAGAAGTCCTAAGTTGTTGAAATACAGATACTGGCATCTAGGCATCCAGCTTTGAATTGGTTTGACACTAAATTTGGTAGCAGCTTGAAAAAATGTAATTCCCATAATTTGAGTGTGTGGAAAAGGAGGAAAATCATGAGCAATACTGTTAAGGGATGAGGAACAGTGGCTAATTTCTCACTGAACAAACTGCTTTCAGAATGACACATGTAGCATACAAACGTGTTTTGAAATGTCTTTCAGTGTTTTTGACAAAAAGGCATCAATGGCTCTTCGAGAGACAGACCTTACCTTGTCCTGTGAGTTTTAGGACCTTTTTCTCTGTGTCCCATCCCTTCAAAGTTTGACGTGTGGAATCTGCATAGATGTTTTCCCTTCGCGTTGCAGTGGAGAAGCACGATGGACCAGAGCACTGCAAGATGGGACAACACAGAAGCAATAACTGCTCCTTGGTTTACATTTTGTCATGGGATAAAGAAACTAAAAAAGTGTTCTTCATGCATTGTTTTGGTTTGTTTGTGAAAATATGACCCGTATTTTTCTTTCTTCAAACCCAGGATTCTGGATTCACCACTTTTATGCGAACCTTGAGAGAAAGGGACCATGAAAGAGTAGGAAAGAAGAAGGATGAATTGTAGTTTCTGCCTCAAAAGAAGCTTTCCGCTGCACTGTGAATAGTTCCAGGTCTTTTGTTAATGCACCTGAGACTTCACATATTCTCAAGACAGAGACTTTTTTTTTTATAAACAGCCATGGCCATTTTGTACAATTTTGAAATAAAGTGAAACCACTTGATTTTTAAAAGGAAAATAAATTAGAATGTTGCCATAATGTTTTAAAGAAAACTTAGCATTTTCTCTCATGTTGTGAGACTATGCCCACTGACACTCCTATGCAATATTTTTGTAGTCTGTAGTGTGTCTGTAGGTGATGTTGTTTGATAGGGTGGTGTTATTTTTTTGAAGGTATTGCAGTGTGTGTAAAAAAAACAAAGGGGAGGGGATGTTTGTTTGGTTTGGGTTTTGTTTTGGTTTAAATCAGTGAAGGAAAACAGGACTTGTAAGACAGATTTATTCAATGCAGTTTTACATTCTTGTGAAATAGTTACATGTTCTTCGGTGAGATGTGGGGGGACAATTTTAAGGTGCTCAGGGATAAATAAGGTATCTGATTTAATGAAGACATTAATATGGACCGTTCCAGATCTATTGATTTCATTTTATATCTCTGGTCTTTAAATCAGGACAGTTTACATGTAGAATGTATTGAGTGAATTAAGCCAAGTATCAAAAATCAGCAGAGCATGGGTGAAATTAAACTAAACCTTCCTTTTTGGCCACATGCATTTTTGTCAAATGTTGTCAAATGCATCCTTAAGTTATGGCATGAGTGACTGTCTTATAGGGGTATAACAGTCACACTTATAGGTGTGCATTCTCCCTTCAAATTACGATTGGGCCATATAAAATGTGTTGGAAAATGTTATATTTAACTGTTTTGATAAATGCATAATACTTCTGATAATGCAGTAATTATGTATGTTATGTGTTGACAGTCCAAAAGTTGATCTGCATTTGTATGTGGGATTTTTCCTTTTTTTCTCTTTAAGGAGTTCCATAACAACCTCTGACAAAACCGTCACTGTGAAACCTGTATTAGCAGCAGTTAAAATGCGTTACACTCTTGATGCCTAAAAAAAAAGAGACCTACTGATCTGGAGGTACTTATGTCTTCACAGGAGGGGAGAGGGAGGGGCAGGAAGTGGTGATTCACTTTGAACTAAAAATAAATTTTTTAAAAGACAAGTATTTTTATCGTTAATCAGCCCTGTTCTTCCCTGCTGGGTGAACACCCGTAGTGGTTTAGGAAAAGACAGCGTACATTGGACGGGTGCCCACCACCCTTTTGCTGAGAACAGCCTGGTGCCCAGGTGTGCTGGGCAGGATGGTGGGGTGTTCAGTGATTTGATGACTAGCCTCCATCTACCCTGGCACTCAATGGGCAGAGAAACCAGCTTTTACTGTGAACAACTGTGCCTTGGGTCTGAAATCTTCCTCCTGCTCCTCAGCTGCCCATGTCATTTTCTTTTGCCATTTTAGATCCTTGGTGAAGGCCTTGCTAATGGACAACTTGGTGCTGTGCTGCTCAGGAGGTGAATGGTATCTTACCTCCTTTCTCAATATTTTTTCCCTCTCCTCTCTTTCCCAATTAATGGTTCTGTATGTTTGGCACTGGTTAAGCTGCTGAAGCCATTAGTGAGTCATCTGGAATACTGGTAGCCTGATTGGCCTTGTATGGTAGCCAGCTTGTTAACCATGACATGAAGTTGAACAGTGATGTAGCTGTGCCAAGTGCCTTCTCTTATTAGACACCTGATGTGTCTCTTCAGTGAAAAAATCATCTGCCTGGTAGTACATAATATCCTGGTGTGAAAGTAGCTTAATTTATTAAGTCTTTTACTGTGGATTTTTTTTTCCTTTTCTGTTAGCATAGTTACCTCAAGTTGAGTTTGGTGCTGTTGCATAAGATCATGGTAATTCTTTCTTTCAAGCTATCCTCCCATTAGTAGCAAGAATTCTGCCCTGCGTTTAGGAAATGGTATATATTGATGCTATTTGATTTGAAACGCATTCTTTTGCTTACCAGCAAACTATCAAGTATGTCAGTCCAAAGCTCACTGCATTTTTTTTTTTTTATCTCGCAGTCAAAGCAATTGCCATTAGAGTCTGAGCATTTCTGTGCATAGGCTGTGCCTATGTTTGTGCTAATTGCTGAGAAATGTAGACTTCTTAAAAAAAAATCATAGATTGCCAGTGGTGACATCACTTGTCAGGATCATTCTGAATTATAGGCTTTAGTAAATGTTTAGGATAGGACAATTGCACACTGTGCTTCAGCCCAGTAATTCCTTACAGCTGGTTACACCATAATAAAATTAAAATTAAGGATTCTTGTTTTTCCCTTCAGTCTTTTGTCAATTACTTCTTGGATTTGGGCATTCATTTTTTCTTGGCTAATCGTGTGTTAATGCACAAATATAAAATATTTGAGAATAATTTACCTTCTGTTACAGGATCATGACTCATCTGGTTTATAGTCTGAATGGTTACTGAAAACCAGTTTTGAACACCATAAATGATTACATCAAATGGCTGACAAAAGCCTTAGTTACTGTGAACTAGAGTGTACCATGAGCTTGAAGCTTTCCTTCCAAGCCTTTTTAATTAGTAGACCAGGTCTAGATCTCAGTTACACTGTGGTAATTCTGTTGCTTTCAGTAAAGCAAAAATTGGTGTTTGTATTTGCTCTCTAAGTCAGTTTGTTTATATTTGTATCAGTCAAGTTGAAATGCTTTTCATTTTTTTCTGTAAGCTGTGAATGAGAAGTATCTTATATGTAAGAGCTCTCATTTTGTGTAATTAAACAGCTGGGCATTTCACACATTCAGACTTTCCAGCCCATCGTAGTAGATGAGTAGCCCAGGCATTCATGACCACATAGGAATTTGTGCCACAGTTAAAAGTGAGTAATTTGGGCTTTCAAATCATGAAGCATTTATCAGCAAGAAATTTAATTGCTGATAACAAATGGAGTTTCTCCTCTTGCAATTACAGATTTGGTCTTTCGGCCCTTTTAAGATGTGATTCAAAGGTCTTGGACATGTACTACACTGTTAACCCTAAGCAGATTAGGTCTTGTTGAGGGGGCTAAAATATGTACACAGTGGAGAGGCTAAGAAAGGATTGTATATCACTTTCTTCCTCAGCTTTGGTTTAAACAAGATATAAATACCCTGCAGGTCTGTGTTAGTACTGCTGTGTAGTTGAACCAAGAGACAAAGGGTAGCAGGACCAAGCAT
Source organism: Chloroceryle aenea (assembly GCA_013399075.1). NCBI lineage: Eukaryota > Metazoa > Chordata > Aves > Coraciiformes > Cerylidae > Chloroceryle > Chloroceryle aenea. Next base: position 84,386 of record VWZY01008173.1, read on the forward strand.
TTTGGGCAGACTAGTAGCAGCTGAATGGGAAATGGTTTCCCCATATAATGAAAGTCCCTGAGATGCTGGATTTGTTTCATCCATCAAAAGGAGGGAAAGGGAGCCTGGACAAGATCCCAGGAGACTGAATACTCTGGGATATGCAGACCTGGATTGGAGTCTCAAGATGAGCATAAGCTTAACATTCCAGTCCTCTGAAACGTGAGAGGATAATTTGGCTTCTGTTGTAAAGGAGTTACCCATCTATCTCTGACCCAATAACTATGTTCTTATTTGTTCAGACTAGAGCAACTCCTACAGGAGAGACTGGAAGAGACCTGCTTTCCAGTCTGAATCAAGAAAAACAACCTAGCAAATCTCAATTTTCTCCTTCCTTCCCTCTATAAAATTCCATTCTAGATCTGATAGCCCCATTGACCCCCAAACCTCTCCCAACTAGTTGCAGTTGGGTAAAACAGACTTAGGGAATTTTTCTAAACTCCCACATAGACCAAATTAGGTACCCAAATCTTGCTGACTTAAAATTCTCTCTGTAGTCATCCACAAAGATGGATTGGTACTAATGAAAATAGATTAGAGGGGCAAGGTTTATGTTCTTGCAGGATTTAATTTGGGAGTAAAAAAGCAGATACAACTCCCATCATGAGTAAGCTCTAAGAGAATGCTTCAAACAGAATCTCCTTTCAGATGGAATTGCTTCATGGGTGATTTTGGTTTTAGAGGCTAGTGGCTTTTCAAAAGGAAAGTCAAGACCTGGTGACCTAGCCTACGGGTGTTTTCTTGGTCTGTTTTCATTAAAAAAAAAAAGGGCAAAATCACTTTCCATATTCTTGATGGTGCTATATTGCAAGGAAAAGAAAAATGTTGCCTATATGGTTTTCCTAGAATAATACGAAGTCCCTGCCAACTGCATTTTACAAAGTATGAAACAAGCCACACACTCAAAATGACTCTCAGGGGAGCGGGGACTGTTGTCCACGTGCTCCTCATTTTAATTTAATAAGCTTACTTTAGTGTGATTGGGTCTGTAATGGTACACTGGGATTGCAGGAGTAAATTCTGAAAACTGAGAGGAGGAAAATTAGCTTTTATCAGCAGGTGCTGAGTGTCAGGGCCAAACGCTGGCATTTCCTTTGCCTTTGGCAGCCCAGCATCCTTGAGCATTTCATGGCCCTGCTGGAACCACGGGTGTGCAGCCCTTTGGCTAACCCCGTCGTGTACATAACTGCTCTGTGCTGGAACTGATTGGAAACCCAAAATTTCTCCCGTTATTTTCTTTGGCTGGTTGTGAGAAGATGCTATGTGTTCTCTGCATCCTGCTTGTATTTTCTGGAATTTTCAGGAAGGAGTATATCTGGGTCTTTCTACAGAGGAAATTACTCCAAATGCCTTTTTATCTGCTGGCAACCAGGACTCCTGGAACGCCTGACCGACCAGCACCACTGAAATACTCCCTGCGAAGCACCCTCGCCTGGCTCAGCTTTTGCCAAGGTTTTTGCAAGCACTGTGTGATGCAATGTTGAAAAAAAACTCAGTATCTATGGCAGTGATTTCCAGACCCTGGTTTCCGAGGAGTTAAGCTGAACTGTAAACTGTGCATTCATCAGCCTAATGTAGCTGGTTTTGAGGTAAAAAAAAAAAAAAGATGATCTGTTAGCCTGAAATTTCAGGAATCACGACTCCATTAGTGGCCCATAACTAAAGCCAGAAGGATGTCTGTGTGTTTCCACCCAGCTGCCAGACCTGGTCCTTGGTTTGTAAGATTGCTGCTCCTGAAAGTCTTCTGTCCTCCTGCCGACAGCACTCGCCACTCTTGCAGGGAAACAGTGCTCCTTAAGGAACTGTTATTCTGTGTTTGCTTACAAAGCATCATAGCGCTAATTATGTTCATTAGCTTTGAGCCACTAATAAATTATCTTTCCTATTGCTCTTCCATCACTCAGTAATGAGAACCATTTAGTCAGATTTTGCAGATACCACTCCCTCCCTCTCTACAACACTCGATTCCCTGCAAGCATTCATCATAGGAAAAAGCTTCTACGTGAACAAAAATCTTTTCAAATTAGTCTCTGGTGCCCCAGTTAAGTGGGTGTCTACATCGTAGGCATGCAGAAGAGCCTTCTTCATTAATATGTGCAATTCTGTGTGAGCTGATTAGCTCTTGCAGCTCATTTGGTAGCAAATGTGTAAATCCGTCACACTCCAAATGCCAAATATGTGCACAGCTAAATTATGGATAAGTAAGAAACTGCAAGAGTTTGGAGTCTTTACTTGGAAAAAGAGGCCCTTATCCCATGCATTAAATTTGCGCTCAGGATTTATCTAGTGCATTTGTCACTCCTCTGCTTTGTCTTTTTTCTGCTTGCAAAATGAATAATTTTTCCCATCGTGTTGATGGCCCTTTCAGTATGTGTGGGCGTTTAATTTTGCGCCTAACATTTGTAACAGACGCCTCATATCTTGTCTCGGTTCTCATAAAACAACACTAGCCACAAGACAATGCAATCTTCCTTGCACAGTATGTGAAATAATCACTTACTAACTATGTATTATTAATAATCCAGTTACTATCACTTTTCTTGTTCTTTTTTGTTTGTAAGAAAGTTGTGAAGGTTAAGGGTGGGGGAAATGGGGGAATGAACCAAATGGTTTTTTAAGTGTCTGTGTCTTAGCCAGGGCAGTGCTGCACAGTTGAGTTGATGCAATAGCATATCTGTCAGAACAAGGGAAGCACTAAAAAATGCCCCTTGTCTATGGGGAGGGGCTGGTCTGCTGCTGCAAACATCATGTACCCTCAGTCAGTTACTCTGGGACCAAGCAAGGAAATTGGCCTCAAGAGCTCCTAATTTATGCATGCTTTTAGTCCTCTTTGTGCCAAGTCTGCTGCAGAGCCAAAGCAGCCTCAAGGCCTGGACTCACCCTCTCAAGCCAGCCGAGCACCCTCCATTTTACTTTCTCTCAGCACGCAGAGGAACCAAAGCACAGACCCAGCTTGATCTGCAATGAGAGCAGTATTTGGGCATTATCTTCTGTCCGCACAGGAGACGGGGAAAGACCTTCCCCTTTCCAAAAGACTCTGATGTGGGCAGCTGTCTTTCTCCAAGCTGAGCATAAACTCTCGAGATAGCATTTCCCAGGAGAATGTGCAGCATAATAATCAAGCTGCCCTCCTGTAGCCTCTAGTTTGCTACTGAGGGGATGCTTATTACTGTACTCCACCCCACAAGCATGGAACAGAGTTATCAGGTCCAACATTTCCTATTACATCTCCAGAATACACAGACTTCTCCAAGAATGTGGGATTTGCTTACTGAGAGGGAAAGAGCAGCTCTGTGCTTGGACTGGCCTGCAGTGGGTATGCAGTCCTCCCCAGTGACAATGTGGACAAGACACTGTGGGCCGAGAGTTGTTTTTTTTCCCCTTTTCAATGAGGAACAAGGTGCCTTTAAGACAGACCTTCCCTGGTACAGGAGGAGAATGGGGCCCCAGGAGAGCTGCTGCAGAAACACATCCTTTTCATGATGCTGCCCAGCTCCTGGCAGGCCCTTTAAGACTTCAGGGTCCATCACTCCTTCCACCTGCAAGAGACCATAAAAAGACAGCCACAGGACTCTTAAATTTTCCTAAAACTCGCCTTGCTGCCAAAGCCGTCCTTAGGCAAGAGAGGAGAACAAAAGGAGGGAGTGCAGAAGTTCCAGAGTTCACCAAGTAATAAAGTCATGTCTCTCTGGCAAACTACTGCAGTATTAGGTGCATTAGATATTTTTTTGATGGATGTATAATCTTAATTGTTGAGTATTGTTTGTATTGTAGTCCCAAGATCCAGGTCCTCATTATGCTAGATGCTGCACAAATATATAAGAGACTGTCATGCATGGAAAGGCTTTTATTATGTAAATAGTCAGGTTGGGAAAAAAAAGAAGTAGTGTTATCTCTGTTTTACAGATGAGGCAGAGAGGAAAAAAAAAACAGGAAAGCATTTTGCCCAAGGACATGCCAAGTCTGTGGGTCAGCAATGGACTTGAAATTCAAGTTTTGACTTAGTTTCTTACCAGTTCTTCTTCCAATTTGTGTGCTGCCCACAACATAATTAAAAATTAAGCACAAAGGCAGCAATACAATGAGTAATTTATCTCTATCTGGAGCAATCATCCAGTACCTCTCAGCCAAATCCTGCCCAACTCCTCTGTTTCTTCCAAACCTGTGTTTCTTCCATTCCCAATGCCTGTGATCGCCTCACAAATCAAGTCACTGTACATGTTGTGCTCTGATTTTCTGCAACATGTCATGTCTGAGTTGGACTACAAATTTACTTGGGAAAAGACCCTGTTCCCTGCGGGCCCATGTCTCAGTCAGAGCAGCCTGCTGAGTGTATATTCCAATCCTTTTTAAAAAGTGGTACTAGCAATATTTAGAATAAAAAAGGATGCATATAATTCTTTTTCTAGTGAATATAGAGAGGGATCCAATACATTTATAAATGCTGCTCAACTCTACCTGATAGTGAAAAATAAATATTGATGTAAATAACCTATACCAAAGACAAATAAAACATGGACTTCACTGAAAAGGCACAATATATTTTACTTTGTGTACATCAATGTTTTATGTCAGACTTTAGGGAAGAATGTGGGAGGAAAAAATTATAGAAGTCAATGACAGTCAGTAGAAAACAGAATAAAATGAAACTGGCATTTACTGAGGCTAGATAATACCCGACTAATTCAATAGTTTTCTTTGATACAGTAATTAATTAGTTAGACAATGAAGGGAAATCTGCCTGTCTGGACTTCAATAAAGTAGCTGATGAGAAGTCATGTATAAAATTATATCTCCTGCCTGGAGAAGTCTGAGATTTATAGAGCAACTATAAGGCACACAGACATTGTTAGAAGAGAAGCTGAGCTGTTTTGAAAGTGAATTATTCAGAGTTCCAAAAGAAAGTGTCTTGAGACTATTATTATTATTTTCATTAATGACTCCTTTGAAAAACAGAGGGGTCTGATCATTAAAATGTATTGAAGTCACAAAGTTAGGAGGTATCACTGGTGTAGAGAAAATTCAGAATATCCCACAGCAAGAACTGAAGGTCCTTGAAGAGTGAGGCCACAAAAGTAGTAAGAGAGCTAACAGCAGAGAAAGATTCTGTAGGAAACCAGCAACACCACCAAAAGATTCGTAACCATTTGCCCTAGTGTGGTGTGGCCACAGAAAAGGCAACAGGAACTTTAAAATGCAATAGCAGAGAGACATTTCCACAAGAGCAAGGGAAGCATGAACATCCTTGTATAAGGCCCTGATAAGATTTTGTTTGGAATAAAATGCATGATTCTGATCAATCACTTTAAAGAAAGATGGATTCTTAATGAAATGGGTACAGAAAAGGGATGCTAAAATGAGGAGGAGACTAGAAGACCTTTCATGAAGGGAAAGTGTGTGTACACAGCTCATTTAGCCCAGCAGCTGAAGACAGAGATGTGGTTTGGTTAGTTTGTAAATACATCAGGTAGGGGAAATATTAAAGATGGGCAATCTTGGCATATCAGAAAGTGGGTATAAATTTGCCATGAATAATTTAGACTATTAATTAGGTGTTCTTTATCCACCTGCATAGTGAGGGTGTAAAAATGATAGAGAACCACACCTAGTTTTAACAGGAAACTCACAAAATGTATTACACAGATTATGTGATCCAGTTGCCTGCAGTAGCTGGGGATTGGATTTGATAACCCAGAAAGTCCTGCTAGTCCTATGTCTTAGATATATTCCTATGTCTTAGCAGGTTTCTGTTATAGTGAGCTACCACCTCCATCTTATAATCGTATTAGATTTTACAGTACCTAATAATCCCATCAGTCCTAAGAAACCTTTCTATCCTTCTGAATTAAATTTCAAATGGAACATCCCAACTGTGGGTTACAAAGTCATATGTGGCTTTTTACATAAGGAAGCTTGTTGTGGCTATTATAAAAAAAAAGACAAATTTCTTTAGGAACCAAGAGTTCCTTGAGAAAAATTATAGTGTTTATGGCAAAACTGTACTAACAAATAATGATTTTCTTATTTATTGTAATTGTGTAAATGGCTCCTAATGACATACTTGGCATCATGAAGTGATCAGCTTGGAATGACTTTCCCTTCTATGAAAATATTTAAATGCAGAGTCTGCCAATGTGTTCAATTACAATCGTGTAGTGAACTAAAGGGATTATGTGTACTAGGAGTATATTCATGTGGCTTTCCACATCAGCTGCTTCTACCAGAGAGGCAATAAAGTAAGCAGAAAAGCCCCAAAGAGAGACCATTACTGTTGGAATGGCTTGGGACACGATCATCAGGAAAACTCACTTGTGTTATTTCCATAAGCCCACAATGCTGATAGCCCTGCAAATAAAAATGAATTAACAACATGTCGCTTTTCAAACTAATTGAGATGCAGTGTGAAGATTACTTTTCAGAAATATGATGTTCTTTATGCAGGAGATCATGCTGGGCCCTGCTGCAACAAGAGCCATTAGGATAACGCTGTATTTTGTTCTAACATCTGCATTTATTATCAGTGATATACTTTATGTGACATTACGAGGTGGCTTCAGACTTGTAAAACCCTTGAGAATTAAACTCTATTGTTCCATGAAAGAAACTGGTTTGCCCAGCACAGGCCCTTATGACAGAATCAGTGGAGAAGGCTTTTAAGAGAAGCAAGGAAATAAACTGGATATTATTCTGATGATTTTTATGACCTTGCTCACACTTATGCTGCTGCTGTGTTAGCAAGAACAGTTCAGTCCAGGGAACATATTAGCTCTTGTGACTGTGGACAGAGGTCTCTCTAAAACCTCTAAATTCAGATGCAATTTTTCTAGAGTGCAGAATTGTTAGAAAGTCACAAGTTCTTAGCCAGTGCCATGATTTCAGGAGCCTGATTCTGAGTTTTAAGCACTCATTTACTGATTCAACATACCTGATTTTTTCAGTGGAATTGGCATTACCATCCAAGAAATAGGAAGCACACTAATGGATTACTAGTCTGATTTCCAGCTAAAGCACCAGTTTGAGTAATACCTCCAGCTTCAAGCGCTAAACATTAAGATATAGAAGAAAAAAAAAAAGTCCAGAGAAAGAAGCAATAGAATTGTAAAGCTGTTTAGTAAACAGAAAGTTTTGGTTGGTTTGGTTTTGTGAGTTTTCTCTGGTGTTTCTTTTTTTTTTTTTTTTGGCTGTTTCTTGGTTTGTTTTTTAAAAAACGACTAAAGGCTTCGGTTTTAATTAGTCTATTTCAGAGAAGGCTTTTATTTTCCTCATAAAAACAGGTTACAAAATGGATCAGCAATCTGATCTATTTCAGTTTCATTTGCTGCAAAGAAAACTGAAGTTGAATTTTCTGAATTGCCTTCTGAGTGTCCTTTCAGACATTTACCTCTGTGCTTCTCCTGTGACTCCCATCACCAACAAGCACAACTACTGCCAGCTCCTCAGGCTGCTATTTTTCCTTGGGGAAACTTGATTTAAACATTGTGTTTAAATCTAGTGGACAGAACCTAAAAAGGGTTTGTTTTCCTTACATTTAGTCATCTAAATTAGAGACATATAAATGTGGCTGGACGTGTCTGCTCCCCCTGCAGTGACTGAGGAGAAATAGCAACAAAAATCTTCTTCACAGTGGGCAATTTCCAGATCATTAAATTTTGGTGAGATAAATCCTGCCCTAACTTGTCTTTGAGTGTTCGCTGTTGGGTTTTGCCTTCAGCTGGCTGATGACACATAAAGCAAGCACATGGCTTCATTAGATTGCTGCACTCATGAAGAGGCACCTCACTGTCATCTCTGAGGGATTTGGCACCACAGGGACTTCTTTGGCACCAGTCTTTCCCATCTAGCTCTCTCTTCAACCTCCAGTGCTGTCCATGCCTTGTCTCATACTCTTCATCTCCTTGCCTCTCCTCCTCCTTTTGAAACCCCTACATTCCTCCCCTTTGGTTTCCTTTTGCACTGACTGCATTTACTTATTGTGAATCTCAGTTTTATCTCTGGCTGCAGCTTTCACTAATTTATTCACTGCGTGGTGCCCCTCTGACAATGTTTTACTGCTTTCATGTCTTTGAGAAGTCAACAGGACAAGAAAAAAATAGCTATTTTAAGTGTCACTGGCTCGTTAGCCTTGCCAATTCTTGAATAACACGTATGATTTAAGTTCACTGTGAGAGCTGGGAGTGCTGGAGCTGTAACCCCACATCCAACTCTGCCACTACCTCCCTCAGTGACCTTGTGAAATTTATTTAACCTCTTGAGGTCAAGTTCACCTGAAAATAAAGGATATTACCTTTTTTATTTTCCCCTAGGAATGTGGAAGTCTTAACTAATAGATGTGTATATAATTTTTGAAGTCCTGTTTATGTAAATGCAAAATGCTTATCTTTTTTCCTTCAAAACATTTACAAAAGGTCAAGAGAAATTTGGAGTTGAAAGATAAACAGTTCAGAAGAACTAGAAAAATTAAAATGACACACGTATGCATTTATCACAAATCTTTAGGCAGCCTCTAATTAAGTAATCACTACTTCTCAGCACTACCATAGATGCTATCATAAGCTGTTAAATTGTGTAGCAGCTTGTAATACTGTGCACTTTGTTTATACAGGATAAGGACTCTCTGGAAATCATTCACATTAATGTATCATCTTCTGAAGATACACTGCAGTTGTGCCTTGTCAGTCAGGACTGAGATGTTCCCATGCTCAGCTCTAAAAAAGCCTGTCAGGGAACAACAGAGTTTCTTCCCGACAGGCTAAGATACTAAGATACTAACTTGGAGATGCAAAGTTCAGGCAGACCCTCTGTCCCTTGCGAGGCTTAAGCAACTACTTGTTCGTGGTGCACATCTTCAGCAGTTCCCTGACCAGCTTTCTCTGTGAAGAGGATGCTCAGAAAAGGTATTCTACAGGATATCATTTTTTCCTTGAGCTTTTATGTTCAGAAAAAAACTATTTCACCAAACACCTGCAGGTGACCTCTCCTGCAGCAACCCCTCTCCTCACCTGCGCTTGCCTTCCTCTCCCACATCTCCATGCCATGCCTGTCTCCTGACTCCTCACCTCACTGCATCCTTGTCTCATTTCAAGTCTCCTCTGAAAATAATTTTTCTCTTTTTGACAGTCATCCCTCCACTCCTGTTACTCAACTCCACGGCCATAGTTAACCATGTATCCCTTGCTGCAGCCTTGCTTCAGACACTTGATTCCTCAGCTTGGCTGAGCTTTGCCTGAAGCATGGAGGAGAAAACCTGGAGGCTGAAAGGGCGAGATTATTCTCCAGCAATAGCAACGTGCTCCTGGTTGTAAGATCCAGGAGACTGTTTTACCACACCTGGATCACTGGTACTCAGACACTGTCTCAGGGGTATGGAGTGAGGTGATATACCCCTGCTATCTGGGGTTGCCATGGGCATCCACTTAAAATAGTTGTTGCTGCTTAGAGAAGGCAGACTTGAAGCTCAAGAGTGTTAATGAGCTTCACTGCTGCCCTGATTACCTTGCTCCTGAGTATGAGGTATTGAGGTATGTTACCTCTACCCCAACACTCTTTGCAATGCTACAAGCATTGCAAGTGTAGTAACAGATGGAAGGAGAAATTAAAAGGCATTAGTGAAGAAATAAGCCGCTTTCATTTGCGATTTGAACCAACACACTACTGTACGAGCTAGTAGGAAAATGGTAAGTTGAAGAGCAATACAGGGAGAAAATTATTTTTCTAACGGCAAAGAAAGTGGGTTTAAATTAGGAGCCTCACTTTGGTATTAATAATAAAATTTGCACATTTTCATTTTTTTATTGTCATTTATTGTTGAAACATGCCCAGCTGATGTGTCTGGAAATGAGTGAAATTAGTCTAGCAGCTGGTGTCATCTGAGTGCGCTCTTCCTGGTGATAACAACATACACCCTCCCCATGGGCAGTCACGTTTGCTGCTCCGTCAGAAAACACCAAACACACAGCTTGTTATTTATACAGCATCGAGTATATGCCAAGTTCTGTAAGCAACTGTTAGAGATGGTGGGAATTGGGCAACCACTGTTAAAAAGTTATTACCCAGCAAAAACTGAAGAACACAATTACCAAACCTCATTTCTTTTGAGAATATGGCTCATTAAGAATTGGCCAAAGATGTGTGAAGTGCAGAACTGGCGCTAGTGAGGCGGGGGGCGGGTTGCGGGAACACGCGCTGTGGGTGTCAGGCCGCCTCAG